>OZ023174.1:12946587-13459427 GCA_963678695.2 Diplodus puntazzo | reverse complement strand
AATTGATGATCGTTAGATGGATCTTTTCCCTGGACGAACAGCTTGACAAAGAACTAGTGAATAGGATGGTATTGTTTTCATATTTTACCTCTGTTTTGAGAAATATCAGTTGCAGTTCCACATCTTTGTACTTCTGAATCAGCTCCTCCGTGTCAAGGGAAAACGTACTGATGACTCCATTGAATGCTCCACATTTTCTCTCATTCCTGAAACATGTTAACAAATTGTACGTTTCATGAAGGTAGCACTGACAAGGTTAGATTTCAGTAATGACATTTGTACATATGTATTTTCATAATTTATATCAACTGTATATTGAAGAATCTTTTAATTCTGTATATTCTACATATTGTTATATATGCTTATTAATTCATTTCTTACGGGAAGGTCTTCTTGAATTCCTCATCAATGCTGTCAGTCAGGCATGAAGCTAACTTGACATTGAGGTTTATTGGTTTCTTGTTTTTTGGTTTGTAGGTGCCACAATTCCTAACCAGACACTTTAAGATCTTGTGAAAGCCACGACCTGATACTCCTCTCTGAAACAAAACAGAAAAAAGGAAAGACAGTTAACATATTCATATAAAGACCAAAATCAGTTGTTTTGATTTAATAATGTTATACGTACAGGCTGTAAGATGGACTTCAATACTTTGTCACACGAGCTTTCGGATTTTTCAACCCCCTCACTCAGGCATTTTTTAAAAGTCATGTAAGCCTCTTCCATGGGTCTTTTGACTTTTTCAAGTTCGTGACTTATTTTTTCTTCAAGGTCTTTGCACAAAACTGCTGTTTTGCCAGCCTGAAATGAAACAACACATTCAGTACTTAAAGAAATGAAACCGTAATGCTTCGGTGATCAGGGTTTATTTTTTGTACAATGTTTGAAATACTTCTATTGCTAGCGGTACGACCACCCTGACTGTGATTATGCAGCCTCTCAAACTGAAGGATTTTTAATCATTATCAAATCTTAAAGGGATAGTTCGGGTTTTTTGAAGTGGGGTCATATAAAGTACATATCTATAGTCGGTCTGTTCCCTACCGTAATTGCCTCAGTTTGGAGAAGCAGAGAGCCGCTCCAGCCAAGACACTCAGCATTGTACTGCAGTGAAGGGAGTCCAGATGCACAGCGAATTTTAACCACCTAAAACAAGGCCCACCTAAAAAAATCTATATCAGTTCAAGTGTATGTTGCATAGGGAAAATTCACACCACTTTACATCACCGTCAGACCGCCCTTTCTTTTGGCACTACATTTTCTCAACCATAGAACCTCCGTATCCCTACACATTAGCGCAACTGGGCCTCGCACTGTATTTCGCAACTCACAGATCACCTGTTTGGGTCAGAGTTTCAGTGTAGGGATACGGAGGTTCTACGGTTGAGAAAATGTAGTGCCAAAAGAAAGGGCGGTCTGACGGTGATGTAAAGCGGTGTGAATTTTCTCTATACAACGTACACTTGAACTGATATAGATTTTTTTAGGTGGGCCTTGTTTTAGGTGGTTAAAATTCGCTGTGCATCTGGACTCCCTTCACTGCAGTACAAAGCTAAGCGTCTGGGCTGGAGCGGCTCTCTGTTTCTCCAAACTGAGGCTGCGCTGATCGGTGATTACGGTAGGGAACAGACCGACTACAGATATGTACTAATATGACGCCACTTCAAAAAACCCAAACTATCCCTTTAATCAACACAGAAGTCTGTTATTTGCCATGTTGTCATTAAATATGAACCTACTTTAAACTTACTGAGCTGCTCTGAATATTTAGTGTCAATATATATACATCTGAAGAAAATGAAAAAGTGTTTAATTAATTCATTTTACCACATTTCTGCTGCGGGCCCCTTGAATCAGAGAAAGAATCCCATGAGCTCCAGACACATAGTTTAATGTCTCTGAGTGAGTGTCATTGAGATCTTGCAGAAATTCCTGGAGTTTAGGTATTTCTGTAAAAAAAAAAAAAAAAATTAAATAAAACCTAGTTTCATCCCATTTATTTATGTTCTACACTAACATTTATATTTGATAATCCAATTAGTAATTTCCGCATACTGTATGGATTTGAGCTGTACATTTTCTGTTATCCACAAAGTGTTCATATATGGAGACTTCTCCTACCGGTTTCATCTTGTTCAAGAAGTTTTTTCCTTTGAAACTCTGTGGCGCTCACTGTGAACACTTTGAAACAGTCATCACCAAAATGTTTCTGAGAACACAAACACAATTGAAAGGTTTTAAGGCAGGCTTGCGGTTGTAGAAAAACTTTGGTTAGATTTTCTGTCCGTCTATAAAACTCACCTTAACCTTGTTTAGTTTTTTGAATTCTTTGTTCACTTCTTCCTTGGCTTTCATGTTTTTTTTAAATATGAGTGCACGGACACCAGCTGCTGATCTGTAAGAAAAGATTTGTATGAAGAGTAACATCGTACAGTATAAAGTTGTTTTTGCATAAAGTGTTCTTTCCTGTCAAAATCATCTTTTTGTAAACCTGTTCCTGTTACTAATGTTTCTATCATTCATATCTGTTGAACAAGTGAATGATAAAAATGTTATTTTCTACTATACTACTAATACTAAACATTCTTTGTTTTCCCTGCTGCACCAGAAACGGACCAAACTGTGTCCCCAGAACTGGATCATATCCCTGAAATTATGTGTTGCATTTGCTTGCACATGTTCACTTACGAGTCATCTGAATCTTCAATATTATCCGACTTGGTGCAGATAAAATGAATCTGCTGACACTCGCCACCATTTCCCATGATGCTGCTGGCACTTTTCAGGATCTCCCAGGTTTCTTTCTCTGCTGCTGCTCGATTTAGTTCAGTCACAATCCACACAGTGGAACAACTTCCAACAACCTGAAGGAACATAATCTCAAGGTTACTATGAATAGGTACTTCATCAGTACTTTGTAATAACTTGATGAAACAATTTTCTGACAACACAGTAATGTACATTAAACAGCAGTGCATGCATTTAAATTACCAATTTCCACATTTCATCTCTGCTCTTGTTGCGGTCACCAGTTCCAGGAAGATCAACAATTGTGACATGCTGGAGAAGACGATTCTTTGGCACCCTGACAGTCACACACTTCACTAGTGGCCAATACCATCTCTTTCTGCCTTTACCGTCTCCGTCTTTTGAGTCATTTTTTGTATATCTGACACATTTTGCAGACAGCTCTTTAGCCTGAAACAAATAACGAAAGCAGTTATATAAATCAACTTATTTACTGGAAGACAGATCCCTTACTGTGTGTACTGGTACATACAGTGGTACACAGTATGTCAATCAATCAGACTTTATTTAAAGAGCGCTTTTCATACATCGTAATGTAGCACAAAGTGCTTTACAGAATTAAAACAGCAATAACTAAAATGCCAGTCTCCTGGGTGAGAGTCCTGTATGTGTAATTTTGGAGAATTCAAACTCGGAATTTTGATATTCATGATATTAATGAGGTAATAATACAAACTCAAATCATTTTCTGTTCCATAACTGAATAAACAAGCTGTTCTGAAAAATAAGGTCCCCAGAACACTGTTTGAAGCTAAAAAGGTGGCAGGGTCTGCCAAAAAAAAAACAAAGTAAAACAGCATGAAACTGTGTTGTCCTTTTAAGGTCAGTTTGTTTAATCATTCATGAATATGAGGAGTGTTCATGTATTGGTTAAGACATTAAAAATCAGACAGTGCAGATCTGATTAAAATTTCTTCTCCAAACCTTCATAGTGCACCTTTAACCCATTTTTCCACAACAGCTTATTGCAAGCATGGGCTTTGTAGTGATGGCCCTGGAGCAACATTAATGTTTCAAGAACAACCGCAACACGTTTATATGAGATAAACCATGTATACATAATATTTTATCTCACTTACTGATTCACATGTCAAAATCTTCCTCTTGGATTGGAGAAATTCTGGAACTTCTTTGAAATATTTGTTATCCATGAGGTCTTCATGGGATTTGCTTCTCCATTCCTCTCCATACACTGCTGACAGCTTTTCATCAATGTCACGATCATCTTCCTCTTCATCCTGATCACTTCCCTGATCTGCATTATCCCCAAGGAAATTTAACAAGGACCACAACTCGTCTTTCCACTCCTAAAATATAAATGATTGTGTTTAACTTGGTTTAATGACAAGTTACAACAATAATATATAAGCTAATATATGTTTTTGCAGCTATATCATGATTTATCAACTAGTTTCAAGTAAATCTAAACTTATTCAACTAATTTTACCTCTTTTGTGATGAACTCAATGTCCGCCTCATACTTTGGGCTCTTCATGTTTGCCTCCACTTTAATCATGACTGAGGTACATGCACTGATGCTTCCTGAAGGCAGAAGGTTCTTCTCTCCAATGACAGCATTTATCAAAGAGCTCTTTCCAGCCCCAGTTTTACCAAAGACACCAACCAGGACCCTCTTGTCTGTCTCCAGGTCACTAATTTTATTCCTGTTGTAAAAGGTTTAAGTTACAGTTTAGTCTGAATATTTGTTAATTGATCAGTTGTCAGTTTGTCAACATCTGGAAGACATCGTCTTCACACGGGCCTACCCAAGCAAATTTAAAGCAGCGACAAGCATTTTTTTATACTGACTATTTGTATGCAGATGTTAGTGGACATGGGACATTTAGCAGATGTTTTCTTCACCATTTGGAGGAGACCAAAATGGCAGCTAAAGGAGAAGAAATAGACTTACATAAGTTGCATGCATATAAATATATTTTCTTGCAAATGTGGTCAACCCTCACAGTGCTTTCACAAAAAAATTTAGATTTCATACACTTGAACAAAAGCATGTGTGATTGTTCGACAGCAAACTTTCTTAGCAGGCGAGTCTAGTCCAACTAAAAGCCCTCGTACTTGAAGGAAATTTTTTTGTACTTGAAATATTTTAATTTGTACTTGAAGGATACTTTTTTGTACTTGAAGAAATATGTTTCTTTGTATGTGTAAAACATGCTGTATGTGTTTCTGAAGCATGATGTATTTGTTTGATTGGTACATTGCTTATTTGCAAAACAAAATGCATTAGTTTGTGAATGATGTTTTGCATTTGCAGACCACACTGAATTTGTTTGTGAATCGTTGTGTGTGAGTAAAACACGTTTTGTTTGTGTGTGAGGTTTTGGCATGATTCTAACTCCATAGTATCCGTACGAAAAACATCTCGTGCAATAAAATCTCAATGTACTGCAGACCTGTAGCGAGCTGAGATATTGTGGCTTTTTAACGTGGCAGTACTTCTATTCACTCTCTTTTCCCCCATCCTCCTCCGACACCCACGTTACAATGCACATCTTTGAAATATGTATATAATTAAATTAAGTCTTGTGCTTAGTGTTTGTCTTTGCCAGTTCGTCTTGTTCGACACGTCGAGCGTCCCAGCCATGTTACTTGTGAGCCTTCATGTCAAGCCAGCAGTTCTTAGTTTCTTGTCTAGTTTTTTTTTTTTTTTTTTTTGTCCTGCTTTTGCCATGCATTTCAATTGCCGTGCATTCAATTTGAGTTTACTGAATCATTCTCTGTGTGTCGAGTACGTACGTAGGCAACTGTGTCCCTTCTAGTCTTTCAACCAATGTTAGTGTAATGTGTGGCCAAGGGTGTGTTTGTGTGTGTGTGTGTCCTGACTCCACCCTGTTCTGCCTTCCTGAGCTCAGGTGTGGGCAATCACCTGAGCAGGTAAAAGGAGGCAGTAGCAGGGCGGTTCTCTCTCTCTCATTACAGGTGTGTTGCAGGATGAGAGAGGCTGTGGTGGCCTCACAGTCGTTTGCCATGTTCCCTTTTGTTTTCTGATTTGAGTTTGGGTTTATTTCCCTGGCCTGTTAGAGCGCCAGGGCCTTGTTGTTTTAATTTGGGTTTGAGTTCCTGGTAGTCCTGTTTTTGTATCTTTGTTTTTCTTTTCATAGGTTAGTTGTTTTTGGTTAGGCAGCTTTAGTCAGGAGGATTCCCCGGATGCGACGGTCATGGCTGGTCTGGGGTCTCTTCTCTCTTTTTTTCAGTTTGGCCAGGAACTCATGCCCTTTTCTTTTGTTAAATAAACACACTTATATTGACTGTGCTGAGTCGGCGTCCGTTATATGTTAGTGGCCTCTTTTTGTTCGAGTCTTTGTTTCGGTTTAATTCAGGGCCGTAACATATTTGGGGGCTCGTCCGTACCAGTTAGCAATTACAAGGGTTAAACTAGGTGAGGTCTTGAAATGGTTCTGTGATGAGATATCAGCAATGAAATTGAAGGTTGATTGGGTTTTATTTTACATTAGCATTTTGGTTGCTGGGCAGTGTCCCTACCAAAGCTGAGACCAAGCTTGCTAGTATGCAAAAATTATTAGTAGAAGCCAGAGGCAGGATTTGAACCACCAACCGAGTGATCATGTGCCTCACATTCATCCTCTATAGTAAAAACTGTTTCAGAGTTTCTGTTGCTGAAAGCATGCAGGAGCTGAAATGTGCCAAAAGAACCAGAATAGAACCTTAATCAACTCAATACGTACCTAAGGAACCTATTGATGTCGCTGTCTTGGTTAGGTAGCCTCTGTTGGACAAACCTCATGATGCTTTTCACATCGGACAGTATGATTTCTTCTGTAAGAATGCAAAGTGCTACTTGATTTAGGATGCCTTAGAGTGTATCATCAGGCTTATACTGTGGCCACTTGGGCCACATGATACAAGGTCTGGTTGAAAACATCATCCAGTAAAAAAGACTATATAACAATGCTAAATACGTGCAGTTAAATATACATTTAGGGCTTTCATAAAATGCATGCTCTTAACTATTTGAGGTCTTCTGATCAGAAGTATTGGCCAAGATATAGAAACAGATGGTAAATGATTCTATTACATAACAAGTTTTCACCGGTATGTTTTAATTGTTTAAAAAATCATTTAAATACCTGCGTATGACTCCAGTCCACTGGTACGTTGGCGTTTACTAGGTGGTGAAGACCATTTGCTGGATTCGCCCTGAAGATCCAGCTTTCTCTTTCCTTATTATTTTTTTTTTTTTGCATACAAAATGTAAGACATTTAAAACAAATAACAATTGTTTAATGTTCCTGCCAAAATATTAAATATGGTTTACTCTAAGCTAAAAGATATTGCTACCTTTAAAACATCTACAAGAACTCTTCATGTAATCAATAAGATACTGAACTGATACAAACCTTTATACTTTGTGCCGCTGGTGGACGGCAAAACCTGAGAATGAATAAGAATGTTGACTTTTTTTTGATCTACAAATGACACAGGCCTTTTCCTTCTAACAGGGGTCTTCAGGCTTGAACAAAAATATTTACAATTCACACAATATCTGTGTTTGTGTTTCAGCCAATCTGGGATGAGCCTGACAAATCGCTGAGAAGTAGAGACCAGGATGGGATAATAAGTGATCACTTGTTCACTTCCTAAGTCTGACTTTGTGTGAGTAACAATTCAGTTACTTAGTTGCATAAGCAGAGGAGGAGAGGCATGTTCACTGTTTACATTCCTGTGAAATCCAGAGTAATCTTTACCTGATCTGATCCAGCTGCTTCTTCATTCTCTTGTTGAATCTGCGAATACAAATAAAACTCTAAGATGACAGTCATGTAAAATTTTGAGCAGATATTGAAGCAACCTGTGTGATTGTGATAAATGCTGTAGAAGATACAAAATTATGTCAAACTGTAGTTGCAGTGACTTACCTGAGAAGGAGTATCAATTGTTTCCTGGTTTGTTGTGTTTTCTTCTCCCTACAACAAAACAAAATAGTTCAATAATTGTTCCGCTCCCAGTCATCATGGCAGCCAGGAAGTATTGATCTCAGAATGCGAATGCGAATGTGACTTATGGTGGAATGCTACTGTCTTCCAGAATCAACTATCCACGTGATATCTCACATGACTTTTCCGGCTTTTGATTTTTGTATTGTTTCTTATATGAGGCTCTTTTTTCAACTTCAAGGTCAATATTGTTTTTGGCTAACAACAAAACGAATTATTTGTGCATTTATATGTAACTAAGCTTTAGGAGCGGTCCACATTAACTCGTCCACGTTACCTTGCATTCGGAAATCAACACTCCTCCACTGGCAGGATGGCGGCTAGCGGAACAAGCAACTGCTAAAGTGAGTCGTTCAAAAATATTCTTTTTTAGCAAACTCTGTGTACACAAACAATGTTCTCAATGCTCATGTTCATGTGTAGAGACCCTGGTGATACCACGAGCAAAGTTTCATGTTGTGTCGAGCCTTCTTACTGTTTTAAAAATAGCGATTCTGATGCTATTGTAAAAGTGCCCATAACACTGCCATTGAAAATGAGCTTGATTAAAAAACGAAAATATGGTAAATCTTAAAAGTGACTCTTTTGTCGTAATTAAGTGTTTACACGAAGGGTTGACTCGGGCACATTCACAAAAAAAGTCTAGGTTGCATTTTGGCGAGAGTTTCACTTTAATGAGAATAAATACAGTCACATATTTTCATGGTGCAGAACATTACCTTTAACATCTTGAATCTTGTCTTGAATATTGCCCTTCGTCCCACTTTTGGTATCAAGTTAGCAATGTCTTGAAAATCAAGGCAGTAAAAACTTTCCTCATCAATGCCTTCATCTGTAATCCAAAAATATTCATGTTAATTTTAGTCATGCAGAAATGAGAATTTATTTCAATTGCAGCAGAAATGTGTTTCATAAAAGATGAAACACTGTTCATTTAATATTTTCAAAAAGTGCTACAGCCTCACAGAACAAACAGCATTGTTGTTTGAGCTACTTGCTTATGTATTTGATTGTATTTTAAGTATTTGGCACTTTTCAGCCTTGATTTCAGCGCTGCAAGTGCAAGTTTATTAAGTGCTCAGCTGAACACAGACAAGAATTGCTAGAATGTATTCACACCGATCACACAGATATCTCCTATTTTCGTAAAATGTCAAAACTACAAAAATATGTTTCAGCATTTTTTATGTCTGTAGTAGATGTCTCAGTATTAGTCAGTCATATCAATAATAGATAATTGTCACAACTGTCACATATTCTGCCTGTTTTTTTTTCCCCCTCACCACAGACCCAGCCATGGGCGTAATTTATGGTATGGACTTTTGGAATGATGCAGAATTGTCCCCACCACTTTTTCACAAATCGCGTTTACATAAAATAGCCTACTGTACCCTAGGCTATAGCCTTTCCCCAGCGCTTCATAAATAGTCTCCCAAAAAGTATTTTGATATCTCCTCGCAGGGGAAACAGCGCTTCTGGTAGTGATTGGTGCTTTTCCTCTTTGGTCCCGCCTATGTGTCGTGGATGTTTGTTTGTTTGCCAAAGCGCAGTAATTTGAAAGGAAATACGGAACGGAACGCATGGGTTGGAGAGTGGAGACAGCTCTACTGTGACCGTCGTTCAGGAGAGGAGAGGTATATATGAATGTTTCCAATATTTCCTGCAAAGATCTAAGGATTTTCTCGACCTAGGACTAATCTATTTTAGCGGAAAAACAACTGTAACGTAGGCTAGATGGAGATGCTATATGCCACACTGAAATGTGTTTGTTATTAGCTACTAGCATCATGGACACTGGGACAAAAGATATAAGGTCTTATTTCTTTAATGTAAGTAGGCAGTCTAGACAGTTGGCAGTGATGGAGAAAATGTGAGCTTGTTATTTTCGTTGCATTTGCATTGCATTAAGCTATGAATTCCAGATGATTTTAGTTTGTTTTGCTGTACACAGACGTCGGGCAAGAAGAGAAAGAGGGAAAGTAGCAGCACTACAGATCATACAGGAAGAGCGCAAAGTAGTAGCACTGAACAAGTAAGCTAGCCAACACAGCGCTGTAATTTGTCTTATTACACTGTAGATTCATCTTCCATCAATAATATCTTTCAAATTCACAAAGATGAAGACTAAAAATGTAACCTACAAATTGCGTAGGCCTGTATTGTGATATTAAGTGCTTTTCACACTACAGGCATCAGATAGCAATGAGAGAGCGAAACATAATGAGACAGAGGGAGAAAAAGGTGACCAGGTAAGGACTTCAACTGTGAGTTGTAATGTTATAGGCTAATTTGGCAATGATTACATAGTGGCTGTCCATACTACAGGCTGCATCAGACAGAGTTGTTGAACCACCTGAGATTGAGCACCTTAGCGTAGGACAGGAGAGAGGAGAAAGAGATGACGAGGTAAGGATTTCAACTACAGTGGCAAGAATAATTCAGTTAACCCCATGCTCAAGTTGACTAAAAGAAGAATTTAAAAAATCACGTTTTGGAAATTGATATTAATGTTTTAATTAAACAAATGAGGAAAAATCCAACCTTTTAGGCCACACATTTTCTTTGTGAATGAATAATGTATAGTAAATAAATATGTTCTTCATTGAATACAGGAAGATATGTGAACCCTTATGTCAATGAATGGGTTAAATTCCCATAGAGGAAGTCAGATTTATATTTTTAAAGGTCATTTATTTCATGTATCCGAGATAAAGTCGCCTATGCCTTTGTAATTGAAATAGCCACATATCATGACATACCTTCACCATACCTATAGAGGTTGGCATGGTGTTATTCCAGCTTGTCAAATTGCTAGTTAGCTTGCTAGTTAGCCTAATGATTTCTCCCCTAGAAATCAAACCAGCTAATGGAATAACTGAAATAACACCATGCCAATCTCTGGGTGTGGTGAAGGGAATGTCATGATGTGGGGCTATTTTAATCCCAAAGGCCTAGGTGACATTATCAGGATGCACAGTATCCTGGATCCATGAAATAAATGGCCTTTGAAAATAAAAGTCTACCTTCCTCTATGGGAATTTAACCCATTCATTAACATAGAAGTTCACACACTTATTCTTTCTGCATTTTAATGAAGAACATTTACTGTAATTTCCGGACTATAAGGCGCACCTGAATATAAGCCGCACCAGCCAATTTTAGGGAAAAACACAAACTGTGTACATATACAAGCCGCACCCGATTATAAGCCGCAGGTGTTTTAGCGTTTAATTACTGTAGGAGACAATACCTTGATAGTAATGTGATAATTAATGACTGGTAATTAATTATCTTATATTTCAAATGTTATACGGGGCACCACCCTCCAATGTTTGATTTTAATTGAAATAAGCTGGAGGGAGCTATTTCAAACATCTAACTACCCAAGTTGGCTTGGACAGTTAGAGCATCAATTCAATCAGTCTGTTAAATTTCAAATTTATATTTGATCTCCTATTCTGAAGCAATGAATTCTTTCCACGATCCCATCGATTTCCAGCTTCAAATTAAACGTGCACAGACAACGACATAAGGTTAAATATGTTTATTGACTAAATAAATGCAGAATAAATGATATGCAGTAATAATTCAAATGGTTGTCAACAAGTAACAGAAAATGCAGATAACGTGAATAAAGCCTTAATTAGATGACTTTAAACGATGGTGGATTTTGATGTAAGGAACCGGTAATACACAACTACAGGATTAAAATCCTTCCAAAAGGATAATCTGAGGAATGTATTTAAATTTAGGATATATATATATATTCGAAGCTTTGCAAAACACCAACTCTGATCTCATTCAGTGTGACTTCTGTTGCGTGTGGAAATTCAGCCTACTTTGTTGTAGAGGAAAGGTCCCGGGTCCGGACTTTCTGGATCAGCTTCGTCTCTCTCTGCGAGACGGCAGCGGCGGCTGCAGAACAGCTGGAGTGCGATGTTGTCTCAGGTCGAATGAGGACACCTTTGCCCAGCGGGGTCTGCGCTTGAGAACGTTGCGGGCGGTCCGGACGCAATTGTGGGATAATCCTTTCTTCGGCTGTGAATTCTTCACGGTTTCTTGAACAGTTAAACTGTACCGACTTGCGAGTTTTATCAGAGTCTCTTTGAGCTGGTAATTACGAAGCTACGAATATATATCGATCGGGCTTCTTGTATAAAAATAACTGGGAAAGGATCGCCGGCCGAACGAGTCCTTCTTTGTTACTAAATACAAAAACAAAAAGAGCTTCTTCTGGCTTTGGCCACGATACTTAAACGATGTAAAAGAATACAAAAAGAGGATTAATTTCGTCCTTGCTTGAGTTTCAAAATAAGGTCGTCTCAAAATAACGGCGCTTCACCTGGGAAAAAGGGTCTACAGGTGATTAAAATCTCCGGAGGTAAAAAGGTCTCGGAGTCACAAACTAAGCAAAGTACGAAGTCAAAAGCGAAGATTAAGTTACACGTGTTGAATAAGTAAGTAAGTAGATCGCCCGTAACGACGAGAGTAACGTGAAGTTGAAGAAAAAGAAAGAAGGAGTGAGAGAGAGAGCAACCTGGAGTTCGTTCTTTTAAAGTTTCAGCTGTGAGCGGAATAGAGGGCAGACTAGCACGTCACTTCCTCCGGTGACGTCGCAGCTTATATTACGACTTTATTACTTATTAAACCAGAATAAAGGTTTAGACGTTTTAAAATCGTGATCGGCTTATTTACCAAAATCCACCACGCTCTTTACATCAACACTTGTCACATGAACATAAAAGAACATAACAGAAATTGCCTAATAAGAACAAGGAGGTTATTGGTTATAATAAATCACAGCACAGGTACATACGTCTCAGCAGTACTGATGACTTAAAAATATCTTGTATAGTGTACAAGCTTAATCCTTAATACAAAAATATATGTCAGAGATAGATAATCATAATTTTAAGTATAAAAGTAAGGTCCGTTTATTTAGAAGTTTCTCTTCCACCTATACCCAGACTTACCAATAGGGGGCACTGTGGCTCCATCAGATCAGCAGACATTAAACCTGAGATTTCTAACTAGAGCTTATTTTAACTCACAAACGCTAGAAAAAGAGTATGTTTGAGGTCTCATCAAGCTGATTGAGGATATTTTGTTAGGGCCAGGATGATATTATAGCTTAATACCTTTTTAACACTAAGAAAGAAATCAAGGCTCTTCCTTTCTCCTGTTGGGAATGTGGAGACACAGGGCTGGGTTGATTGTTGTAATTTACAAGTGTGACATTTTGATAGCCCATGCCAGATATGGTGTGCTGTCTTCTAGGGACAAGTCTTTACAGTTGGATAACCTATGACATGGCCCAGTGACCATTAAGCACTGAATTATAAACAAACCTGTGGAAAGAAAGACAGTTGTTTAAAAAGTCCAGATGTTAAATGAGACCTTCTGAGTCTCTGGTATCACTGGTCCACTAGAAGTCCACTCCATTAAAGTCAAAGAAGAGGAGAAGAAGGTGACAAATGGTTATCTCTTCCCCAAGAGAGGGGGTTTACAAGGGATGTCTGGCGACTTCAATGGTGAACTCAGCCGGCAATCTCTTCCTGCAAACAACTTTTATTGCCTCTAGCATGTTGTTTCTTCACCAGTGGACTGTCCACAAAAAGGGGGTAGAGAGAGTCAGGCCAGTAGGGGGTCCCAGGAATTAGATGAGGGGGAGATCGAACTCAGACATGTAAATTGCATCTCCTATTAGTCAGGATGAGACAGGGCATGTTCCTACACATCCCCCACTTCGATCCAATGACTGCAGAAACAGGAACTTGGATCGATGAAGTCGAACTGCCCGTCGTCGAGGTCTCCGGGTGGCACACTGTAATGGTCAGAGTTGGTGTTTGCTTCTAATATGTGGCTAAGCCTAATCAACAAAATTACATACACTGAGGTAGGTCAATACTACTGATACTAACTCCTTTCATTAGGAGGTACTAATCTTCTTTTTATCAGAGGGTCGAAGTTGGAACGTGACCCTATCAGTGACTATCTCTAAGACTGTTATAAACACCGACAGGTGTCGTTTGTTGCGCTTACTTTAGACCAGGGATAGTCGTATCGAACTGACCCCCACTTTGAAATAGAATTATTTGGACGGTACAAACAACTGCGTTTAATTAGACTGGTTGAGTCACTAGATTAATTTGCGGTAGCCTGATTCTGAATTTCTTTTGGAAGGGACACAAGTAGTAAATTTTATAGAAAAATGTTCTACTTGCAATTGGCACTTGTTGGTGCTTTTAAGGTTTTATCCTTATTTATGACTCAACAGGGACGTTGGAGTCCCCATCAATTCCCATTGGGGTGTTGTGTGGCGTTTCGTTAAAGCTGTCATTTTGAGACTTGCGCCTATCAGGTTCCCTTCGGTCATAATTATGGCTGTTTTTCCATTGGTTAAAGGGACGCCGACGGCTAGAGTCAAAGAAGCGGCGGTTCGCTCCATCTCTTGGTTGGTTCTCTTTATCAAACCAGGACCTTTGTGAATACCCCTGACCTGGATAGAATGGAGATTTTCCTTGCTCTGTTGGAGTTTGGTAAGGTTTAGACATGGATGTGGCGGACTCACAGGGTTCGGTACCTGGAGCTCCTTCCAACTCCAGCAGAGGAGTTTTGGAGGAAACACTCAAGATATTTGGTTCAGTGGGTTTGATCATGGTTTGTCTTTGTTTAGTAAAGCCTTTTGTCGCCATCTCACGTAGTTGTCGGCTAGTGAGGGTTTCTGGACATGCCATGACACCAAGGTGGTGGCTCGTTGTGGGATGGAGGTTTTGTATGAACAGTGACTTAAAATGTAGCTCCTCCTCCATCTCTGTTTCATTTTTAGGCCCGAAATAGGCTTCATGGAGTCTCTCGTAGTACTCCTGAGGGGATTCTTGTCTTCCCTGCTTGACAGCCAAAGCGGCGGTTAGGCCGGTTTTTATTGTATAGCTCTTGAACTCGTCTATTAGTGCCTTACTGAGGACTTCGTAGTTGTTTCTGACGCGGTGGGTTTGTCGGTCGATGAACTTATTAACTTTCTGACTAGAGGTCCCTCTAATTAGGTAAAGTCTGTCATCAACGGTAGCATCAGGGAATCTTCTCAGATAGAACTCAATGTCTTTTAGGTACGCGTTGGTATCGTTTTTACCGCCTGGTTTGGGTTCATAACGAGTTATGTTTCGAGCAATTTTGTCTAGGTCTCTGTCAGAGGGGGCTCGAGAATGATGCACTCTCGAGGAAGAGAGCGGATGAGGGGAGGAAGGCCTTTTGGCTTGGTCATCCAGATCCCTGTCGGTCCGAATGCGAGCATCGGGGTTAATTGGTGACATAGCTCCTGTTAAAGATAGGTCCAAATGAGCGCTCCTGTGAAACCTGCTCTCTTTGCCTTCTTCACGAGCTTGGGCTCGCGCTGGCGCTTTTGCGAATGGGTCATACTCAAGGGAGTGCTTTAGTTCCCTTTTCACCTTATCAAGTTCCCTATCTTGCTCTCTTTTCTCGTGTTGGAGATCATCGAGTTGATCTTTCGTTTTGTTCAGTTCTTCGCGCACGGCATGGTGAAATCGTTTTTCATTTTCTCGGGCTTTCTCCCAGACTTGAAGCTTGAGCTTCAGGTCGTCAATTTGATCTGTGGCACTTTCAAGATCGTGATCAGCGTGTTCAGCACGTTGGGTCATTTGTTTGATTCCATACTCTGCTTTATCTAACTCTATCCCTTGAGCGTTAAGGACTTGTTTTAGCTCTGCGTGTTCTGTCCGCAGTTTAGCATATTCATCCTCTTGTGCTTTTAGTTGGGACTCAACTCGGCTTATACGGATGTTTGCCTCATCTAGGGAAATTTTTGTCTCTTTTAAGGAGTCCTCTGTTTTATTAAGAGACTCATTTGCCTTAGTTAAGGATTCCTTTGTTTCAACTAAGACTTCTTTTGTCTCTCTTAAGATTTCTTTTGTATCCTCAAGCTGTTTCTTTAGGACTTTGTTCTTAGCTCTCTGGTTTTCTACTTCAGCTGAAGCCTGCTGCAGCAATTTGTTGCTGTGTTTCTGTTGTGCAGACATCAAAATTAACAAACTCCCTAACATTTTCTCTCTAGCTTTTCCTTTGTGCTCTTCGGTTAGGACTTGACCTACCAGGGCATCCATCATCCCTGGTAATTCACTAGGGTTGGTTTTTCGGACCCTGTCTGCATAATTTGGTAATAGTTCTGTAGTGAGTTCTAAGATTGCTGCTTCTAAGCTGTTTAACACATCCTCTGGGCCTGAGTCTTTGGGGTCTTTAAGGTCTGCCATGGTTTTAGCCTAGGCCTTCAACAATACAAATTTTTTTTTTTTTTTTTCTGAACAAAAACTTTAATTAAAAATTTCTAATTTAGATTCTAATTCAATTTCTGTGTACGTTGTTTATTTTATTCATCTAATATGAGCTTTTACTTTGAATTGTTTTTAATTAAAGGTGAGGTTTTGTATGGTTAATTAATTTGAGGTTTGATTTAAAACAGCAGGTGTTTTAGATTCTCAAAACCTGAAAGCTAGTGTTTTAACACAAAAGCTAAAGTATTTGATTTAATTGTAAAGCTGCTTGAATGCTAGTTAACAGTTTAATTGTTTGACATGCGTATGCAAAGTATATAGCAAAATCAAATTCTAGATAATTTTGAAAAATTAAACCTTTAGTTAAATTTGGATTAAAATGATCAAATGGGTAATTTATAATTTAATTATTTAATTGACCTAGGTAATGAGACCTATCAATTTACTATGTTAAGTTTTGCAATGTTACAAGTTGTATTATCACAATTAATCAAATCAGTGTTTGGGATTTCAGCTTATTAAAGCTGAAAAGATCACAATTCCATTAACCAAGCCAATCTTCAAAGCAGGCTACTTCAATGTATTTGTTGTTATCACAGTCAACCACTAGGAATAATGTAATAAATTTCTTTCAATGGAGTCAAGCACAGGGAGAGTTATTCACAAATTTAGATGACTTCCTACAGTTCTACCAGCAGAGGGCATTATTCTCACACTTTGGGACGCTTTGTCCCTTTTTAAACAGCAGAGGGCGCTATTTCACAATCTGGGCTGCTTTTACCTAGATTGAGCAACAGGGGGCGCTTATCGTCGCTTCTTGGCTGAGTTGCGCAACAATGGAAGAAGTCAGGGGGCGGCCTTTCTAGCTCCTCCCACTGATATACTCCCCTCAGGGTAGAGTATTTTGGTTCAGTGCGCTCTTGTCTCTGAAGAGAGCACTTCTGGTGCCTGCACAAATTGCAACAGTAACAGAATTTCACTTTTTCACACAATAGCAGCCTTTGGGCACGGCGGCCATAAGCATTTGCTTCTCACAAGTGGTTTCAAACACTTTAGAAACCTTTTAGCTAGCACCGGGCAATTTATCCACTTTGGATTATCACGGTTTGCACCTGAGAAAGGGTTTTCTTCGCCTTTACACAGTCTACACTTTTTTTTCAACCAGATACAATTATTGCATTTATTTACTGGTATTTTCACAATCTAGACCACTAGGAGGATTTCTTCGCTCCTTGGTCTAAACACACTGTCCCTTTTGACAGGATTGTTGCCACAGCAACCAATCTTGGTAATACACTACACAGAGTGATACCTTGATGAACAACCTCTGACTGCTTTCACAGCTGTGGCCCGCCTTAGGTAGCTAGGCTAATTTGGGACACGCAAGGCTCTGAGCAAATTAAACTCTCGCTGGAATCTCGCAGCCGACAGCAACTCAACTCAGAAGATAAGATCAAACTTCTGGCACCGCGCAGCAAGAAAGCCTTATCCAAATCGATTATTTGAAAGTGTACAGCGACACTTATGCATGCACATTAGTCATAGACCTGGTACGACGCAGGATCTAGACCAAACAATAACGCGCGGTGGCTCTGAACAGCCTTTTAACTCACAGACCTGTTTACAAACAGAGTCTCGTTAATTCCAACATGCAGGGATGTTGGAGAGCTCTTAATCACTCACAAATGACTCAGCATTCCTGTATATTAATTTCGTTTCGAAGAGCGCAATCGCGGCTCCGTGGAGTCTGTGCTCACCACACACACACAGTAAAGGTTATATGCAGTTAAGAATATAAAGTTAAGTATCGCGTCAATTCCTCATTTACAGCTTAATGACATTAAAACAGCATGGGTTTTAATTATTTCAACCAATGTTTTATCTGTGCACATTTATTTAATGCAGGAAAGCGTGGTTTTAGGTGTCCTCACACGGACGGCACCATATAATAATGTAGGAGACAATACCTTGATAGTAATGTGATAATTAATGACTGGTAATTAATTATCTTATATTTCAAATGTTATACGGGGCACCACCCTCCAATGTTTGATTTTAATTGAAATAAGCTGGAGGGAGCTATTTCAAACATCTAACTACCCAAGTTGGCTTGGACAGTTAGAGCATCAATTCAATCAGTCTGTTAAATTTCAAATTTATATTTGATCTCCTATTCTGAAGCAATGAATTCTTTCCACGATCCCATCGATTTCCAGCTTCAAATTAAACGTGCACAGACAACGACATAAGGTTAAATATGTTTATTGACTAAATAAATGCAGAATAAATGATATGCAGTAATAATTCAAATGGTTGTCAACAAGTAACAGAAAATGCAGATAACGTGAATAAAGCCTTAATTAGATGACTTTAAACGATGGTGGATTTTGATGTAAGGAACCGGTAATACACAACTACAGGATTAAAATCCTTCCAAAAGGATAATCTGAGGAATGTATTTAAATTTAGGATATATATATATATATTCGAAGCTTTGCAAAACACCAACTCTGATCTCATTCAGTGTGACTTCTGTTGCGTGTGGAAATTCAGCCTACTTTGTTGTAGAGGAAAGGTCCCGGGTCCGGACTTTCTGGATCAGCTTCGTCTCTCTCTGCGAGACGGCAGCGGCGGCTGCAGAACAGCTGGAGTGCGATGTTGTCTCAGGTCGAATGAGGACACCTTTGCCCAGCGGGGTCTGCGCTTGAGAACGTTGCGGGCGGTCCGGACGCAATTGTGGGATAATCCTTTCTTCGGCTGTGAATTCTTCACGGTTTCTTGAACAGTTAAACTGTACCGACTTGCGAGTTTTATCAGAGTCTCTTTGAGCTGGTAATTACGAAGCTACGAATATATATCGATCGGGCTTCTTGTATAAAAATAACTGGGAAAGGATCGCCGGCCGAACGAGTCCTTCTTTGTTACTAAATACAAAAACAAAAAGAGCTTCTTCTGGCTTTGGCCACGATACTTAAACGATGTAAAAGAATACAAAAAGAGGATTAATTTCGTCCTTGCTTGAGTTTCAAAATAAGGTCGTCTCAAAATAACGGCGCTTCACCTGGGAAAAAGGGTCTACAGGTGATTAAAATCTCCGGAGGTAAAAAGGTCTCGGAGTCACAAACTAAGCAAAGTACGAAGTCAAAAGCGAAGATTAAGTTACACGTGTTGAATAAGTAAGTAAGTAGATCGCCCGTAACGACGAGAGTAACGTGAAGTTGAAGAAAAAGAAAGAAGGAGTGAGAGAGAGAGCAACCTGGAGTTCGTTCTTTTAAAGTTTCAGCTGTGAGCGGAATAGAGGGCAGACTAGCACGTCACTTCCTCCGGTGACGTCGCAGCTTATATTACGACTTTATTACTTATTAAACCAGAATAAAGGTTTAGACGTTTTAAAATCGTGATCGGCTTATTTACCAAAATCCACCACGCTCTTTACATCAACACTTGTCACATGAACATAAAAGAACATAACAGAAATTGCCTAATAAGAACAAGGAGGTTATTGGTTATAATAAATCACAGCACAGGTACATACGTCTCAGCAGTACTGATGACTTAAAAATATCTTGTATAGGGTACAAGCTTAATCCTTAATACAAAAATATATGTCAGAGGTAGATAATCATAATTTTAAGTATAAAAGTAAGGTCCGTTTATTTAGAAGTTTCTCTTCCACCTATACCCAGACTTACCAATAGGGGGCACTGTGGCTCCATCAGATCAGCAGACATTAAACCTGAAATTTCTAACTAGAGCTTATTTTAACTCACAAACGCTAGAAAAAGAGTATGTTTGAGGTCTCATCAAGCTGATTGAGGATATTTTGTTAGGGCCAGGATGATATTATAGCTTAACACCTTTTTAACACTAAGAAAGAAATCAAGGCTCTTCCTTTCTCCTGTTGGGAATGTGGAGACACAGGTCTGGGTTGAGTGTTGTAATTTACAAGTGTGACATTTTGATAACCCATGCCAGATATGGGGTGCTGTCTTCTAGGGACAAGTCTTTACAGTTGAATAACCTATGACATGGCCCAGTGACCATTAAGCACTGAATTATAAACAAACCTGTGGAAAGAAAGGCAGTTGTTTAAAAAGTCCAGATGTTAAATGAGACCTTCGGAGTCTCTGGTATCACTGGTCCACTAGAAGTCCACTCCATTAAAGTCAAAGAAGAGGAGAAGAAGGTGACAAATGGTTATCTCTTCCCCAAGAGAGGGGGTTTACAAGGGATGTCTGGCGACTTCAATGGTGAACTCAGCCGGCAATCTCTTCCTGCAAACAACTTTTATTGCCTCTAGCATGTTGTTTCTTCACCAGTGGACTGTCCACAAAAAGGGGGTAGAGAGAGTCAGGCCAGTAGGGGGTCCCAGGAATTAGATGAGGGGGAGATCGAACTCAGACATGTAAATTGCATCTCCTATTAGTCAGGATGAGACAGGGCATGTTCCTACATTACCATATGTAAAGGCTCGTGCACAGAGGAGATTGTCGGGAAAGAGACTGCTGTTTGGGGAAGCTTCCATTTTATTAACATTTCAACAAAAAAGTTGCATATTTGCATAACCTATGACCACGCAAACGTCAACACGCAAGAGTCAGAGACGCACAAAGCTGCGGACTGGTTCGCACGGACAGTTAAAGACAACATGAATGTCATTTAATTCAACTAACAGCGAAGTAAAGTGAGAAACTTCCGAAAGTGGCCGTTAGCTGTAAAAATCCATAAATTAGCCGCACCGTTGTATAGGCCGCAGGGTTCAAAGCATGGGGAAAAAGTAGCGGCTTATAGTCCGGAAAGTACGGTATTTATTTACGACGCATTATTCATTCACAATTTTCTAGCCACAGATCTTACTATATTGTAAAAAAATTGGATCCACTGACCACATGGCAATTTATGTCCCCACCACTTTACAAACCAAACCTACACCCTTGGACCCAGCCACACCCTCCTGCCTTTTATTAACCCTGCTCCCGCCAGTTTCACCACCTGACCTGCTCCACCCACTTACTCCTCATTTCTGATTAACTCAGTACAACGTACGAGGCTCATTTATTTACAATTATACAACACAGGGTTGTATAAAATGAGAATGCCAGTTGTAGTCCATGTATGTCATTCACAAAACAAAAATGATATAAATGGCTTAAACATAGTGAGTCATAAAACATTTAAGTACTGATACTGGCCCACTTCATCTTGCCCTCTGTCAGACTGTCCAGCGTTCATTGTTTCCTGTTTTCTACATCCTGCTTGCCTGAACCCCTCCCTGATTCTGGGATTTTTTTCCCTGTCTAGTACCTGGTTAAGTTTGCCTTTGTGTTCACCTAACTGGTTTCAACCTCTGTTAGTTTTGAATTAAGGATTTTGAACTTTGCTGCTCTGTGTCATACTTCTGGTGCTATGCCAGTTCTGAGCCAGCACCAATACAATAATATCTGTGTCCAACAAATAACCACTGAAATACTTTACCTTCAAATTTTTGGATATATTCGCTGAGGCCCCACTCAGTTAATTTGTTACGGACAAAATCATCCATGATCAACAGCAACTAGAAGGTAAACAATCATAATACAAGCAATCATCAGTGTTTGATATCTAGGGCGATAAGAGAGTTTAACCAAAGGACAATTTTTTATTTAATTTCACTGCAATAATTTGTGGTTCACAAGTAAAGACATCAAAAAGTCAATTTTGTAAAAATGCTGTTTTCCATTTCGATGTTTAATAAAAATAACATTTCTTAGATGTTGAATGATGTAATTCTATCACAACTGAAAACACCTGCTGGACTGAAAGCATTTTGAAATAGCTTTGTTTTACTTTCCACTACCTTCTACCACTAAAAGGTTTTGCAATAAAGGACATAAAGGGGCTGAGCTTTACAGAGTGCAGATTTAGATTACATTAATTACATGGTTATTACTGTGACAAAAAACACAGTAAGTTTCTTACTTATTGTCCTAATGTTTAACTTCAGTTTATCTCAGTTTTTAATGTAATGCATTGATGTTATTGTACTTACATTTAGTCTGCTGCTCTTTCCTACATGAACATGACTCCTCCTGTGCTTGATGAACTCTGAGCTCTTCCTTTTATATCGTCTCCACCCATTGCCAACGTTCTGTCCTCTCTGCCCATGAAGCAGGTTCAGCACGATCAGTTCAAATGTGTTAATACAGATGTGTTAATGGAGTGGAGTTGAAGTACAAAGTAACATAAAAAGGAAATAGTGATCTCCAAGTTCCTCAAAACTGCACTTAAGTACTGTGCTAGAGTACTTAGTTACTTTTCCACCTCTGTTAAAAGGATGGAACGGCAGGAGAGGGTTGTCTAATTATTGGTGCACTGGGGACTCCTGCTGGTTGTTTGGGGTGGTGTTAAATCAAAGTGTGTTTTTCTATATTTTAAACTATTTAATGTCCTAGATGAGTTTATTTTATTCCAAGCAGCTCTATAATTTGCGTAAACAAGATTGGTTCATCTGACTGTGTCTGATTCTAACAGAAGTCAATGTTAAAACTGAATGTTGGGAGAAGTATCATCGTCTTGCATTCTGAATCTAAATCCTTCACATTCAGACTACTGCTACAATAAGCTACATTGTGTAGAGGGTGTCAAGAATTTTTTCTTCGTTTCACAGTGTTTGGTTTCTACAAGCCTGTATATGTTACTATAAGCGTTTATTTAAGGTTATTGAGGGCTCATTAAAGAAAGAAAATAAACAACTACAACAGTACTTTACATGGTGAAATAAAGTACATACTGTAATTAAATAAAATCTGGAAAATGTACGTAAAATGAAATTGAATCAAATACACATCAGTAAATAAAGCTCAATGTTTTAATGTTTCCCAAAGGCTCATGTTTTCGTGCTACTTACTTACTGTATTTGTTGTTTGGTGCTGAACAGGTACTGTACAGTGTTCTTTATATACTTTGCTGAAATCAAACATCTGCTGCAGCTGAAACTCTATGAGAGCAGTGAGAGCAAACCAAAACAGTGATGTTGCCGACCAGACAGCTACACAATGAGCTGTAACTCTCTATAAAGCTCAAAGAAGAAGCTGTAATACAAAACCCTTCAGTCCGACTGTGACATGAAAATACGCTCACATACACTAACAGCTGTTCAAATATAGAGCTGGACAGTTTGTTCTGCTTGTGTATTGTCATCTGGATGTTGTCTAATGTACAATACTGTTTGTTGCTGTATAAGCACGGTAGCTGAAATAGGATGAAAAAAAACATCGACAAAACGATAGAAGAATAATAGATATTTAAATGAAAACATGAGACAAAGAACTGTGTGTCCTCCATGCAGGAGGTGAGCTGGTGTGTTCTGTCTCCATCTCTGGGAGAATAGCTCCCTCTGCTGACCAGTGATTGGTTACTCAGTCTACAGAGTCAGAAAGCAACAGGCAGCATTTCTAACAAATGTGATGTCAAAAAAGCAGAGATGTTTTGGCCCTGCTGCTGCAGTGACTCTAATATCTCTCCTATGTGTTTGGCAGAGGCACAAGTCAACCACCCACATACATACATTTACACCTGATATCTTATAAGAAGAAAGCTTTAGTTTGATCTGTCCTTTCAACTTTTACAAAGACTGCCTTTGATGGATGGTTGTATGTATGGGGTGTGTTTTGTGGAACAATGTATCAGGTTTGGTGTCACACGTGGACAACAATGGTCCTGCTGTCAAACTGGCTTCACTGTCTATGTAATCACCATTTAACAATCTATCTGATGTGAATCAGGCCCATCTTCCCTATGTTACGGTCGCCGCTGGCTGCCATTTAGTGTGCATTAATTGCGTTGTTTCCATGAGTGATTCTGCCGGTTATGCAAATCCAGCTGTCTGATTCCCTGTCGAGGATTGGTCCTTCGGGAGCTGAGACCGCCTTCTTCCTGGTTGCTGTTGCTGGCCTCTGTGATTGGTGTGGCTGTGATTCCACGGAACCTACCTCTCAGGAGTCTTCAATCAACCCCAGCTTCATTTTAAATAGCCTATGTGTCCACAGTTCAGGGCAGTTGTGAACTAGTGATCAGTTCGCCTCTCTGTTGGTCGCATACCATTGTGCTGTTATGGAGAGTATTTAGAGTGTTTGTATTCCTTAGTATGGCTTGGCTGTTGCCTGTTTGAGTGGTTTCAGTCAGTGCTTTTGGGAATCTTTGTAATTTATTTAGTTTGATACAGAGTACCAAGAGTTGGACACTCTTTTGGTTTGAGACCTCTAAGTTGCAGAATAACAGCTAGTTTGCTGACCTCTTTTTGTTCTTTAGCATATTTTTGAGCTAAGAGCTAAGTAATTGTCATTTATTCAACTTCATTTTGTGTTGGTTATTTGTTAGCACCTGTATAGAATCTTAGCCTCTTTCTGTTATATTTCCATGTGCAAGCGCACTCTCCTTGGTTAATTAAACACCTGTCCAGTTGTCGCATTCCACTTCACTTCCTATCCCAATTATATGTCACTGCTCTCCAAAACGAGCCAGGTCGTAACACCTATCTCGATGGTAGTGAGAGGAAACCACATGAAGGGACCTCATCACCTTCAGTAAAACATGGGTTTGAACATTGTTGCAGACATTGGGGAAAATGTTAGTACACAACTCAACAGAATATAAAACAAAGGTTGAATCTTTTTAAACATTTTAATGCAGAATTTCTACACATTATATATTTAATTTAATTTTTTTTTTTTATGGAAGCAGCGATGTAGAATGTGTGATTAACAGATTGAAAGGGTTGTGAGTTAGTTAACAAATGGTCCCTAATCAGTTGATTTGAAGATGTCATTCATATCCAGGACTGATCACTCCAACTGCCTTTACTGCTGTTTACCCACGAGAGCCACACCTGCAGTATGTCAACGAACAGCAGGGCTTCTCTTCAGTAATAAAACGACAGAGACCAAAAATACAGCTATAATCATAACCAGTCCTGCTGACATAAACCGAAACTCAGTGTAATCAAAATTTCTGATTTGTGCAACAGAATATGTAAATTAATAAATCAATGGAAACAATATAGTATTTGATCATTCAGTTGAACTATTTTTTTAAACACTTTTTTTTAACACTTTTGAACTTCTGTAAATCTTCTCTGATGCTCGGGATGCTTCTGACTCTTATGATGACTGTCCCCTCCCTGCAGTGACAGAGATCGCATGGTTCAATGGGTCTGCTTCATCAGATAGACCAGAAGAATAAGACAAAGGCCTGGATAAGCCACTTAGATATGGTTCACGTGGCATTTTGAGATCAATACACAGCCTGAGAGTGCTGCTAGAGAACACAACTTCATCAATGTATCAGATCTGTGAGGTTGAATTTTTAAATGTGCAATGTGTTTCAAATCAGCATATTTAAAAACATTTTCAAATGTTGCATGTGGGTGTTGCAATTATATATTTACTCCTAATATACTGTATGTAAGGAAGCTTTAGTTGTGTTGCACCTTAGGTTATAGTAAGCCATCTGTGTTCAAAAAGAGAAAGAAATATTGAAGGCACTCCTCTGGCAAAAAGGTTAAAGATCTTTATTGCAATGACTATTTCATAGTTATTTATTCGCCATCTCAATAAAGGCTTTTTAACCTTTGTGCCAGAGGAGTGCCTTGGTTATTTTTTTCTCTTTTTGAACTTCAGAACTGCATTGAACTATGCACCCTCATCACATTTTGTTTGAAATTCTTGAGCACTCTAGACCCTTTTCTGTCTAAGGCCATTTGTGTGTTTATATAATGTGTACTCATAGTTTGCAACATGCTGGTGCATTGTGCCTACAGCAGTGTTAGCACTGTTGCACACACACAAAACTGACAAACTCACTCAAATAGAATGTAAAACAGGAGTGCAATCAATAAGGGATTATACAACCTAGTCCTAAAACAGAACTGATCATCTGGATCCAACCAGTGACTGCTGTGAAAGAGCAGCTGGCAACTAGGGAAAGACCTAGCGACAGCCTGGAGAGACAGCTGGCAGGAGGGAAAGACCCCACCGGGCCTGCCATAGGCTAGATACCCATGGTAGGAGGAACCTGGCATTATTAGTGTACAGGTCCCACCCACCTACTGGCTACAAAAACCTCAAATGGAAAAATGGCCCCAGAGTCAGCGAGAGCGGGGGCGGAAGATGACTAATCGGTAGACAACCCGGCAATCGACCCAGGAACGAAACGGACAACGAGAAAGATGATTGGCACAATACCTGAGACTGCAACACCTACTCCAGGAATCAAGCTCCAGAGTTGCAGCTGTGGCTGGGCCAAAGTATCATCCGCTGCAGGCCTGTGAATACATCAAGGTCGGAAAAAGTGTTTGAAGGAAGTCGGACAGGGACCTTGCATCGACCGCTACTTCTTGCGAAGTCAAGTGAAGTCCAGCAGCAGGACAAAAACCAAAGTCTGCAGGACATCAATCCCCTGATTTCAGAGGAAGAGGAGCCAAGCACTGCAGAGCCCATTGAGCCCAGCCTACCTCAGCTTGCAACTGAAACAAAAATCCTGGGGCGAAAGCCCAAATCCTGTGAGAAAAAGATGTGGGATTCCATCAACACAGACATCAGCAAACTCCTTGAACAACTGAGGGGAACTGCTATTAAGAAGCTGGAGAAGATGGGGGAGCTGATTTACAACTATGGTGCTGAGCGCTTTGGAATCACAGAGGAAAGGAAGAAATCATCAACCATCCCAACAAAGTCCAGGAGACAGCAGGAGATCGAGAGACTGGTCAAGGAGAGAAGACTATTGAAGAAACAGTGGAGGAAAGCCCTAGAGGAGGAGAAGGAGGGAATAAACCTGCTGCAGGCAGAAATCACGAGCAGACTGTCAACCTTGAGGAGAGCTGAGAATCTCAGAAGGAGGCGTAAGAGGAAGGAGCATGCAAGATCGAGCTTCTTCAAAGACCCCTTCAAGTTTGTAAAGAGTCTTTTCACGAAAGAGAAAAGCGGCAAACTTAAAACATCAAGGAAAGATCTTGAAGCTCATCTGAAAAGAACCCACACTGACAGCCATCGCGGCGAACAGCGCACCCTTCCATCGGATATGCCACCAATACACCCTCCAGAACACCAGCTAGACATAGACCCTCCCAAGTGGAGTGAAGTGGAAAGAACTGTACGTCGAGCAAGAGCGGCATCCTCCCCTGGGCCCAACGGAGTCCCTTACAGGCTTTATAAAAACGCACCAGAGGTTCTACGCTTTCTTTGGAGACTGATGAAGGTGGTGTGGCAGAAACATACGATACCAGCATCCTGGCGAAGAGCAGGAGGCATCCTAATCCCTAAGGAGAAGGACGCTGAGGACATCAGCCAGTTTCGCCACATCAGCCTCTTAAACGTTGAAGGCAAGATCTTTTTCAGTGTAGTAGCTCGCAGGCTGGCTGTCTACCTAGAGAGAAACAAGTACATCGACACAACAGTGCAGAAAGCAGGGATTCCAGGCTTCTTGGGTTGTTTGGAGCACACAAACATGATATGGCATATGATCCAAGCCGCCAGAAAGGACCAAGGAGATCCCCACGTCGTGTTCTTGGACCTCGCCAAGGGCTTTGGTTCTGTTCCTCATAGTTTCTTGTGGACTGCGCTTGACCTCTTCTGCATCCCACAGGCTATCACCAGCCTAGTCAAATCCTACTTCCAGGACGTCCAGCTATGCATCACCACTGAGAAGTACACCACAGCATGGCAGCGGTTGGAAATAGGGATCATGGCAGGCTGCACCATCTCCCCTCTGGCCTTCACCATGGCAATGGAGGTCATCATCCGAGCCTCCCGATGGGTGGTAGGAGGCCAGCAGCTCAAAGCACCTGGGCCCCAAAATAGCATCTGTGGCGTGGAAGGGTTAAGAGCTGAGAGGGGCACACCTGGGACGCCAGATGTTGCCGATGAGCCCTCTGGAGGTGTTGTGGGCCTGTCATCGAAACACCAGTGAAGGAGGGTGCCCACCTGATGACTCCAATGAAGCTCCGAACCTCTCTGTCACACAGACAGCACCTTAGCCCCTACCTGGAAACCCCTCAAATGTCTGCACCCACCCACTTCATACCTCAGGAGTGCAATCAATAAGGGATTATACGACCTAGTCCTAAAACAGAACTCCTGAAGAGGAAATAACCCATAGGGCATACGAGGTGAGCCACTTTTAAACACAGGGTGTGTGATAACATCATTTGTGTCCTGAACTCATGTCATTGGTATTACTCTTGTTTTACTTGGTGATCTGATTGTTTGTCCTGAGGAGGATCTAAAATAAAGACATACCCAGTCAGCCACAGTCATCACACAAGAACTGATCAGAGTAGTTGCACACCTCAGCATGGAAAAATAGTCTTTAACACTTAAACACTAATGATTCTCAACCCTGTTAGTGGCTACATGTTCAATGTTCTTGCTTCAGTCAGTGATGCTTTGTTAACATGAATACCTGCAAAACATTTTTACACAACACCTGGGATGATTTCTTCACTCATTTCTTTCTTTACCGCATCTCACTGTGAAACTAATAAACTTAATGTGAGAAGTATTTTGTTCGGGCTCCATACAATGAACAGGTTAGATATGGTTTATATATGGCCAGAGATGATGGAGTTTACAAACATTTCCCAGTTTTGTTCATTTGACCACTTTCAAATGGAATTATTGTGTTACTGTGTTGTATTGTGTTGTTATTGTTTTTCAAATAACACTTCCGGAACATATCAGAAGGCTTAATTTTTTTCAGTAAAGTCATTTCTTTATGAAAATTGCTCCTACCACGTGTTCACATCACTCCTGATTTACATACACTGAAAACAGACAAAGCCATGCAAAAAGGATGCAAACTATTTATCCTGAAGAGGAATTAACCCTTAAAGAATACCAGATCCATCACCTGTTAAACACAGAATGTTTTACTGTTAAAGTGGTTGCCTGATGTCGTGTCACTGATATCATTGTTCTCCCTCTTAGCAATCACTGTTCTCTTTATCTCTGGTTTATAAATTAACTAGCCTGAATAAGCAGAATTAAAAAAAAGTCCTCTTGAGGCCCATCTTTTTTTTTATGGGCCAGCAGTAAGTAAGCAGTAAGTGGCAGTTTGCTAACACGTACAAACATGAACAAATACCTGTTGTTACCATTATTCTAAAATGAACAACAATATGCCTCAACTAAACCTGTTTAGATATGAAGATTAATATTCATCAGAAACACAGCTGAACATCGTTGCCCTGTATGAAAGAAGTTTTGAAGATGAACAGCTTCAGGACTGCGACGATTTCTTTCTCTTCATTTACAAAATGAGGACCACAATCAAAACTAGACAATTCCCCGCCGGGGAATCGCGAGAGTGGGCTGTGTGCTTTGCCCCGTGACGAACAAAAACTACAAAAGCTAAAGCAAAAGTTGAATCCCACGTTGATAAATTGGACTTTTATCTACATTTTAAAGTTTGAATGGTGCGTCTCGGTCAAAGTATGCCAGAGATGTCAATGTTTGAACTCTTCCTTTCGATCTTTTCACCTGGTCTCATTCACTTTGTGTGTGTGTGTTTGTGTGCATGTGAGTGTGTGTGTGTGTGCGTGTCTCTCTGTGTCTGTGTGTCTGCGACTTTTTGATCTTGTCCCATTCATTCCTTATGGGAAAGTTTATGCAGGTTTTCGCGACTTACTTCACGAAAACATGAACGTTCTAGAAAACTGATTAATAATCTGTGTGTGTCCGTCTGTGTGTGTGTGTGTGTGTGTGTGTATTTGTGTGTCTGCGACTTTTTTGACCTCGTCCCATTCATTCCTTATGGGAAAGCTTATGCAGGTTTTCGCGAAAACATGAACGTTCTGGAAAACTGATTAATAATCTGTGTGTGTCCATCTGTGTGTGTGTGTGTGTGTGTGTGTGTGTGTGTGTGTGTTTGTGTGTCTGCGACTTTTTTTGACCTCATCCCATTCATTCCTTAAAGGAGAGTTTACGCAGGTTTTCGCGACTTACGTCGCGAAAACATGAACGTTCTGGAAAACTGATTAATAATCTGTGTGTGTCCGTCTGTGTGTGTGTGTGTGTGTGTGTGTGTGTGTGTGTGTGTGTGTGTTTGTGTGTTTGTGTGTCTGCGACTTTTTTTGACCTCATCCCATTCATTCCTTATAGGAGAGTTTACGCAGGTTTTCGCGACTTACGTCGCGAAAACATGAACGTTCTAGAAAACTGATTAATAATCTGTGTGTGTCCATCTGTGTGTGTGTGTGTAGTTGTGTGTCATTCATTCATTCATTCCTCATGGGAAAGTTTATGAAGGTTTTGGCGACTTACGTCGCGAAAACATGAATATTTTCTGTCTGTCTGTGTTTGTGTGTGTTCGTGGCTGCATGTGTTTGTGTGCATGTGTGTCTGCCTGTCTGTCACTCTCTCTGTGGGCCCAGCTGATCTCGGTTGCTAGGTGACAGTTGGTGAGCGCCCGTAGCAACGGCCGGTCCCAGGCAGATTTGAGACTAATTTCTGCCTCAAATCCAGGACGTCAAACTGATGCTACTGACTCAAAATCATACATGATATCGGCAATTTTTTTTCACGATCGAGCCAGAAAGGCCTTAAGGAAGACACTCATGAAGTTTCGTGTTCCTAGCTTCAGAAATGTGGAAATACGAGCGAGTTTAAAAAAGCTGCAGTTTGGAAAATCCTCTTCCCGATTTACATTGGAGTAGATACGACTGTTGAGAGCTACTCTTGTCGGCTAGGGACAGTTAATTCAAAAAGCGTAAATCCTACCGATAAAGTAGAAACATTGAGAGAAAGAAGACACCTGTGGCTACAACTTTGGAAAATATTAATTTTTTTGAGTGACATTTGTGGCCGGGAGCATGATGTAAACAGAAAATAGCAGAGGAAATTTTTGAGTTTCTGTCACTCTGTCAGTTGGCTCTCTCACTCTGCTGCATGAAAATTCCGCCATACACACCCATTGAAAACCCTGAATCTTTCCAAAATCACTCACCGTCGTTAAGGGGTCAGAGTTCAAAAACTCTACATCGTAGGAAAAAAGTTCAAATACAACTCAAATAGACAAGACTTGTGCCTACAGTTTAAAGTTTGAATGGTGTTTCTAGGTGAACGTATGACAGAGCAGGAGATGTTTGAAAAACGTCGCAGATTTGCGACCAACTGTCACCTAGCAACCGAGATCAGCTGGGCCCACAGAGAGAGTGACTGACAGGCAGACACACATGCACACAAACACATGCAGCCACGCACACACACAAACACAGACAGACAGAAAATATTCATGTTTTCGTGACGTAAGTCGCCAAAACCTTCATAAACTTTCCCATGAGGAATGAATGAATGAATGACACACAACTACACACACACACACAGATGGACACACACAGATTATTAATCAGTTTTCCAGAACGTTCATGTTTTCGCGAAAACCTGCATAAGCTTTCCCATAAGGAATGAATGGGACGAGGTCAAAAAAGTCGCAGACACACAAATACACACACACACACACACACACACAGACGGACACACACAGATTATTAATCAGTTTTCTAGAACGTTCATGTTTTCGTGAAGTAAGTCGCGAAAACCTGCATAAACTTTCCCATAAGGAATGAATGGGACGAGATCAAAAAGTCGCAGACACACAGACACAGAGAGACATGCACACACACACACACTCACATGCACACAAACACACACACACAAAGTGAATGAGACCAGGTGAAAAGATCGAAAGGAAGAGTTCAAACATTGACATCTCTGGCATACTTTGACCGAGACGCACCATTCAAACTTTAAAATGTAGATAAAAGTCCAATTTATCAACGTGGGATTCAACTTTTGCTTTAGCTTTTGTAGTTTTTGTTCGTCACGGGGCAAAGCACACAGCCCACTCTCGCGATTCCCTGGCGGGGAATTGTCTAGTTTGACCTTGTCCCATTCATTCCTTATGGGAAATTTTGCGCAGTTTTTCGCGACTTACGTCGCGAAAAATTGATATTATGGAAAGCTGAATAATAGCACACCCGGTCAGATCGAGCCGCACGTTTTGATATATTTTTTGTTTGTGTGCGCTCAACGGTGCGGGACAAGTTAGCGACAGAAAAACCTAGGAGGGGGAATAAGAAGAGGCGCGGTGAATAGCAATAGCACCGCCCACTATGGACACCTATAGCTCTGCTATAGAGGTGTCCATAGTGGGCTGGCGAGCACAGCCCACTAATAAATGTCAGGGAGAACCTTGAGTAGCTTGTGGGTGCTTTAATGACAACATTAACAACAAAGAAGACAACCAACCAGTGGCATTTTCACTCAGAAGTGAACTTTATTGAACAGTATACCAAATCAAAAAAAGATTGGTGACACTTTAAAGGAAAAATGTGAATGTCCTAGTGTCTGGCATCTGTATTTGTCATGTATCTTCACTCATTCATTCAGGTTTTTTCTTATCGCCTATCTGTATAGAATAAAAGAAAATCAGTTAGTTTATCACTATCATCTAGTTCTCTCTATTTCTCATATATGAACACACAGAAACAATTATTTAGCATTTAAGATCATTTGTTTGAAAAGCCTGATGTCCATGTCATATCCGACCTACAGCTTGTAATCAAGGTTCAAGGGTTTAATGACAACCATGAATAAAAAATCATTTAAATTGCAGTGCACTGATCCCATTAAACCATTAAACTCAACTAAAATTTAACTAAAAAAAATAAAAACATGAATGAATAACATATAAAATATACTCAAGCAGAAAAAATGAAAAACGAAATGTCTCTGCATCATAATGGCGTGGTGGTTCGGACCAGTACAATGAAACCACAACGTCCTTGGTTTAAATCTGACTGGGGAACTTTGCTGTGACACACACACACATACACATACACACACACACACACACACACACACACGCACACACAAACGTTCTGTCTGCCTCTGATTCAATCAATAAAAAGTGAAAATGTCCAATTCCGAAAAAAAAAAAAACTTCTTAAAATCCTTCTGAATGAAAATTACAACAAGAAAACTCAACATACAACCCTCAAAGACTACATGGATAACAACTTGACATAAATTGTTGAGGCCAAATCTCAGAGGCCTCCTGTCTCTACGCAGCAGGTCTGCAGGGATCTTTAGTTGGCAGTCAGGCATCTGCTGCTTCTCCCCACTGAGCAAAACTGAAACATCCACCAGAAAGACAAACATCAAGACTGTGACATTGAACAGTTATCAGCTGCTACTGTGAGTAAATACATTGATAGCATTATTTAAAACAGGTTAGAATCAGTGCATCATGTGAACATTCTAACAAAACTTTTACCAAATCTGGGGTGTTTCTTCTTCTTGGCTTTTTGTCAAGTAATTGTAGTGTTTTTTCACCTCTGCAAGTTCCACTGTGAAATCTAAACAACAAAAAGCATTTTGTGTACAGCAAGTTCACCATCAATAACACTATTGGAAATGTCTTCACATTAATTTCAATAAACATTTACAGTATTTAGAGTCTTTCTTTTTAACTTTGATACAACTCCTTTACCTGGGAGTGAGTAATCATCTGTCTTGAGCGACAGCTCAATTGATTTCTGCATCGTTTCCTCCAGTGCTTTCAGGATGAAAACCTAATTCAGCATCAGAAACGTCATTAGTTATCACTCACACTGTCAAACTATGTTCATTATTAAAATGAATCCCATGTGATGTGTTTGTCTACATTCATGTTCAGACCAGGCAAAAAACAGATGGCCTAGAATCATTGGTGAAAATAAAGATGTGCTGCACAACATGTTTGACAAAATCATTGTTGGATTTGATAGAATGTGACAAACCTTCAAGCTTTTCAGCTGGCCCAACATGACATCTTTAGCCTGCTCAAACATGCTGTTCTTTAAAGAATGAACATGCTGCTTGATAGTGTCCCTCATATTTTTCAGTGAGTCCTTTCCTCTAAATCCTGCTGCTTCTGCAAAAAAACAGAACAATTATGTCAACTACATTTGCTGCACTATGATAACAATGTAAATGTGTATTATTATTATTACACTACCAGGGTGTATATGTCATGATCTTCTATCTTACGCTGATAGCAATCCTGCATGTTTTCCTTGATTGTTGTTGTCAGACTCTTGTAGACTGTTTTCTTGTACTCCCGGATGGTTTTGTTGAGTACAGTCTTAATTTTTTCTTCCTTAGAGAAAAAATACAATACAAGGAAACATTCTTTTTATACAAGTGTTCAACTTGTAGAATGTGTGTGTATTATCATACCAAAATGTGCTCCTGGGGACACCTATTGTTATGGTAACTGCGACAGAAGTTATCTGAGTATTTTGGCAGGAGTTTCTGTCTGTGGACAGATGTTTGTAAGCACAATAGCATCACAAGCTTGCAAGATTCAGTCATGAAACTTTAGAGCTGTTCAATGTGAGGGAAATCCTCTAATGTCCCTTTATTGTTTTGATATGTTGTTCTTGCATGTGAAACCTAACAAATATAGATACAACATTAATATGTGTCTAGGGCGAAATCTTGTGTCTGTGGGCTTCCGGCATGTCTAATGCCATCTGGTTGCAGATTATGAATGGGATGTATTGTACATGGTATAATGTTCAGTGAGAGCTGCCCCTAGCACTCACGTTCAAAATTAACGTGCCCGAAAACCCAACTACGGTAAATCTTAAAAGTGCGTCTTTCGTCGTAATTATGCTTTTACACGAAGGTTTGACTCATATTCAATTGCAAATAAAGCCTTGGTTGCTTTTTGGCAAGAGTTTCACTTTAAGGAGTTCATCCAGTGAGGGGGTTGATGAAGCCTGTTCCTGTGTACAAGTGTTTGACCTTAGGTTGACGTATGACAGACGACAATGGTTGAAGTCTAAAGGACGTTATTTTTGTATCCTAACGCGAATGTGGAAATGATTATAATATTGTCCAGAGTGAGATCATATGTAATCTTGTTACTTTGCTTTACAATTGTGTGTATTGGTTTCTGCTTTTATAAAGGTTGAGGAGAGACTGTCTCTCTACAGTTATCATCTGTGCGCTGCTGATGTTTGACTGTTGCTTGCAAGCAAAAAAGAACTTAAATAAATATCGTATCATACTTGGTGTTTTGACCAACTCTCATCTGCACTAGACAAGCGACTGATTTTCAGTTGCCATGACAGTAGTTACCATAAAAATAAGAAGATGGATTTGACTACTGAGTAATTATGTAATAACATAGTAATGATGACTGAGTAGTTATGGTCCAAATAAGTACTTGTGTGCTGGCAAATAAGTACTTGTGTGCTGGCAAGATGATCACTTGTTAATGCCAAGGTAATATTTTGACATGTTAATGTGTAACTTACAGAGCAATGCAGTAAATGATGATAGTTAGATGGAGGTTTTCCCTGGACAAACTGCTTGACACTAATGAATAGGATGGCATTGTTTTCATATGTTACCTCTGTTTTGAGAAATATCAGTTGCAGTTCCACATCTTTGTATTTCTGAATCAGCTCCTCCGTGTCAAGGGAAAACGTACTGATGGCCCCATTGAATGCTGCACATTTTCTCTCATTTCTGAAACATGTTAACAAATTATACGTTTCATGAAGGAAGCACTGACAAGTTTGGATTTCAGTAGTGAAATTTGTACATATGTATTTTCTGACATAATTTATATTAACTGTATATTGAAGAATCTTTTAATTCTGTACATTCTACATATTGTCATATATGCTTATCAATTCATTTCTTACGGGAAGGTCTTCTTGAATTCCTCATCAATGCTGTCAGTCAGGCATGAAGCTAACTTGACATTGAGGTTTATTGGTTTCTTTTTTTTTGGTTTGTGGACACCACCGTTCTCAACCACACACTTCAGTGTCTTGTGAACAGCGCTCCCTTTTACTCCTCTCTGAAACAAAACAGAAAGAGAAAGACAGTTAGCATATTAATATCAAACCAAAATCAGTTGTTTTGATGTAACAATGTTTGAAATGCGTACAGGTTGTAAGATGGACTTTAACACTTTGTCACATGAGCTTTCAGAGTTTTCAACCCCCTCATTCAGGCATTTTTCAAAAGTCATGTAAGCTTCTTCCATTGGTCTTTTGACTTTTTCAAGTTCATGACTTATTTTTTCTTCAAGCTCTGTGCACACATCTGCTGTATTGCCAGCCTGAAATAAAACAGCACATTCAGTATTTAAAGGAATGAAACCATAATGCTTCGGTGATTGCAGTTTATTTTCATACAATGTTTGATATTTCTGAAATTTTGTTGCTTACAGTATGACCACCCTGACTGTGATTACACAGCCTCTCAAACAAAATATCAGGTAAAGAGCTATCTTGAAGGCAAAAATTTCTTTCATTACAATTTTTAATCAGAATTAGAAGTAAATCAACACAGAAGTGTGTTTACTGAGTTGCTCGGAATATTACTGTCAATATTAATGACAATTAAGACATTTGAATGAAATGAAAAAGTGTTTTATCAATTAATCTTACCAGGTTTCTGCTGCGGGCCCCTTGAATCAAAGAGAGAATCCCATAAGCTCCAGACACATAGTTTAATGTCTCTGAGTGACAGTCATTGAGATCTTGCAGAAATTCCTGGAGTTTGGGTATTTCTTTAAAAATAAATGTTTAACACTTACATTTATACGTCATAATCCAATTAATTTCTGTATATACTGAATGTGTTTGAGCTGTACATGTTCCGTTATCCACAAAGTGTTCATATATGGAGATTTCTCCTACCGGTTTCATCTGGTTCTAGATGTTTTTTCTTGAGAAACTCTTTGGAGCTCACTGTGAACACTTTGAAACAGTCATCACTGAAATGTTTCTAATAAAACAAACAAAATAGAACAGTTTTAAACCAGGCTTGCGGTTGTATGTTGTATCTTTGGTTAGACTTCCTGTCAGTCTATAAAACTCACCTTAACCTTGTTTAGTTTTTTGAATTCTTTGTTCACTTCTTCCTTGGCTTTCATGTTTGTTTTAAATATGAGCGCACGGACACGAGCTGCTGAACTGTAAGAAAAGATTTGTATGAAGAGGAACATCACAGTATATATATATTTTTTTTTGTATACAGTGTTCTTTCCTGTCAAAATGAACTTTTTGTAAACCTGTTATTATTGTTTCTATAATTCATATCTTAAGCGGTAACAGTTTATTATTCAACATTGAACTCCACTATTTATTACAGTAAGAAACCAACAGAACTAATGAACTACTGTTGAATCTTACATCTTTCAAAGTTAATGATACAAAATTATACTATACTACTTATACTACACATTCTTTGTTTTCCCTGCTGCACCAGAAACAGACCAAACTGTGTCCCCAGGACTGGGTCATATCCCTGATATCACTGACAAAGCACAACACTTGCCACATTCACCTATTCATACACTGATGGCAGAGGCTGCCATGCAAGGTCAGGAGGTCACATCAGGAGCAATTTGGGGTTCAGTATCTTGCTGAAAGCCTGCACCATCTTGCTCAAGGACACTTCGACATGCAGCTCAGCTCAGCCAGCGGGAGCCGGGATTCCAACCAGAGACCTTCCGATCACTAAGGGACACGCTCTACCCACTCTACCCCTGAGCTACAACCGACCCAGATGTGATACAGTATTTACATGTCTACTTTGGCATGTTAAATCACTTACTGATCATCTGAATCTTCAACATGATCCGACTTGGTGCAAATAAAATGAATCTGCTGACACTCGCCACCATTTCCCATGACGCTGCTGGCACTTTTCAGGATCTCCCAGGTTTCTTTCTCTGCTGCTGCTCGATTAAGTTCAGTCACAATCCACACAGTGGAACAACTTCCAACAACCTGAAGGAACATAGTTCCAACATAACTATGAATATATACTTTATCAGTACGTTGTAATAATTTAATGTAACAGTTTTCCTGATAACACAGTAATGCACATTAAACAGCGGTGCATGCATTTAAATTACCGATTTCCACATTTCATCTCTGCTCTTGTTGCGGTCACCAGTTCCAGGAAGATCCACAATTGTGACATGCTGGAGAAGACGATTCTTAGGCACCCTGACAGTCACACACTTCACTAGTGGCCAATACCATCTCTTTCTGCCTTTACCGTCTCCGTCTTTTGAGTCATTTTTTGTATATCTGACACATTTTGCAGATAGCTCTTTAGCCTGCAACAAATAACGAAAGCAGTTATATAAATTCATTCAGATACTGGTAGACAAATGCCTTACTGTGTGTACTGGTACATGCAGTGGTGCACAGTATAATGTTACAGACCAAAGTGCTAACTGTGTTGCAGAATTCTAACCATATGTACAAAAGTCTATGATATATTATAATAAGTGAACAGTATAATATTATGTTCCAAACTGGTTTTCAACCCCAGTCTCTTGGGTGAGAGTCCTGTATTTGTAATTTTGGAGCATTCAAACTCAGAATTTTGGTATTGATGATATTAATATGGTAATACTTCAAACACAGAAATATTTCTTTTTCCATAACTGAATAAACAAGCTGTTCATAGAGGAAAATAAGGTCCCCAGAACATTGTTTGAAGCTAGAAACATGGCAGGGTCCGCCAAATTTAAACAAAGTAAAACAGTATGAAATTGTGTTGTCCTTTTAAGGTCAGTTCGGTTATTCAGTTTATTCAGGTCATGACAATGAAGAGAGTTTGTTATGTATTTGTTTAGACATTATAAGTCAGTCAATGAAAATCTGATCTGAATTGTAGATGGAGTTTAATTGATGGTCCTGGAGCTACATTAATTATGATGTTCCAAGAACATCATCAACAGGTTTATATGACATAAACCATGTATAAATAATATTTTATCTCACTTACTGATTCACATGACAAAATCTTCCTCCTAGATTGGACAAATTCTGGAATTTCTTTGAAGTATTTGTTGTCCATGAGGTCGTCAGGAGATTTGCTTCTCCATTCCTCTCCATACACTGCTGACAGCTTTTCATCAATGTCACGATAATCTTCCTCTTCGTCCTGATCATTTCCCTGATCTGCATTGTTCCCAAGGAAATTTAACAAGGACCACAACTCGTCTTTCCACTCCTAAAATATAAATGATGGTGTTTAACTTAGTAAATGGCATGTAACAACAATAATGTCTACGCTAATATATCTTTTTGCAGCTATATCATCATTTTCCAACTAGTTCAAGTAAATCTTGATCTACACTCATTCAACTAATTTTACCTCTTTTGTGATGAACTCAATGTCCGCCTCATACTTTTGGCTCTTCATGTTGGCCTCCACTTTAATCATGACTGAGGTACATGCACTGATGCTTCCTGATGGCAGAAGGTTCTTTTCTCCAATGACAGCATTTATCAAAGAGCTCTTTCCAGCTCCAGTTTTACCAAAGACACCAACCAGGACCCTCTTGTCTGTCTCCAGGTCACTAATTTTATTCCTGTTGCAACAGATTTAAGTCAAAGTTTAGTTTAAATATTTGTTAATTGATCCAATTCATCCGTCCTCATTCTCCTTGACCTAGCTTCTGCGTTTGACACAGTCAACCACCAAATCTTCCTCCCCACTCCACTGGCTGAACATGGCATCGCTTATTCTGCTCTAACCAAATTTACATCATATCTGAGAAATCGCACCTTTCAGGTCATATTGAATGGCTGGAAACTGGTGTCCCTCAAGGCTCAGTACTAGGAACACTTCTGTTTTCACTATAAGCTAAATCACTAGACTATGCAATCACATCATATGGACTCTTTTCCCCCATGCTCTGACACCGAAGTTGCAATGCACATCTGAGCTTGGACAACTGCGCACCACCTCGAGCTCAACCTTCATAAAACTGAACTGCACTTCTCTGTTCCTACCCTTAGTACTTAAATCATAGCTCTTTTGTACTTAAGGTATCCCTGATAAATAGCAGCTGCTATGCTCAGACGAAGGCTTGAAAATTATATTTTTCATTCTCACTTTATTGACAGTGATATTTAGTTTCTTTCTTGTGACAAATGTACTTATTGTAAGTCGCTTTGGACAAAAGTGTCTGCTAAATGTCCTAAATATAAATGTAAATGTAGTAAAGGTTGTAGCAGTAGTATGCAAATTATTGATCATGTGCCTCTCATTCATCCTCTATGGTAAAAGTTTGCTGGAAAATAGGCTAATCTTTTAAGAGGTATGATAGTGATTTTAAGCACTGAAAGAGTTGAACATTTTGACTGTTTAATGGTTTCTGTTGCTGAAAGCATGCAGGAGCTGAAATGTGCCAAAAGTAGACGCTCATATAACAAGGAATATTTAATATAAAAATCTTGATAAACTTAACACTTACCGAAGGAACCTATTGATGTTACTGTCTTGGTTAGGTAGCCTCTGTTGGACAAACCTCATGATACTTTTCACATCAGATAGTATAATTTCTTCTGTAAGAATGCAAAGCGGTCCTTGATTTAGGATGCCTTAGAGTGTATCATCAAGCTTATACTGTGGCCACTTGGACCACATGATACATGGTCTGGTTGAAAACATCATCCAGTAAAAGAGTTATACATACAGTTAAATATACATTTAGAGCATTCATAAAATGTATGCTCTTAACTGTTTGAGGTGTTCTGATCAGAAGTATTGGCCAAGATATAGAAACAGATGGTAAATGATTCCATTACATTACAGGTTTACACCATATCATATGTTTTAATTGTTTAAAAAGTGATTTAAATACCTGTGTATGATCCCAGTCCACCGGCATGTTGACGTTTACTTGGTGGTGAAGGCCATTTGCTGGACTCGCCCTGAAGATCCAGCTTTCTCTTTCCTTATTGTTTTTTTGTTTGTTTGTTTGTTTGTTTGTTTGTTTGTTTGTTTGTTTGTTTGTTTGTTTTACATACAAAATGTGAAACATTTAAAAAAAAAAAAAAAACATTTGTTAAATGTTCCTGTCAAGATATTAAAATCTGGTTTGCTCAAAGCTAAAAGATACAGTGCCTGGCCAAAAAAATCAGGGTAAGAAGAGAGGCAGATGAAATGATGCACCATCATGCCTAGTGCCTACTGTACAAGCCTGTGGGGGCAGTGCTATGATCTGGGGTTGCTGCAGTTGGTCAGGTCGAGGTTCAGCAACATCATGTGCCAAAAGAATAAAGTCAGCTGACTACCTGAATATACTGAATGACCAGGTTATTCCATCAACAGATTTTTTCTTCCCTGATGGCACGGGCATGTTCCAAGGTGACAATGCCAGGATTCATCGTGCTCAGATTGTGAAAGAGTGGTTCAGGGAGCATGAGACATCATTTTCATTTGACTCCATTGAGAATCTTTGGGATATGCTTGAGAAGGCTTTGCGCAGTAGTCTGACTCTCCCATCATCAATACAAGATCTTGTTGAAAAATTAATACAAGACTGGACGGAAATAAATCTTGTGACATTGCAGAAGCTTATCGAAACAATGCCACAGCGAATGCGTGCCATAATCAAAGCTAAAGGCGGTTCAATGAAATATTAGAGTGTGTGACCTTCTTTTTGGCCAGGCAGTGTATTTCTATCTTTAAAACATCAACATGAACTCTTCATGTTATCAATAAGATACTAAACTGATACCAACCTTTATCCTTTGTGACACTGGTGGACGGCAAATCCTGAGAATGAATAAGAATGTTGACTCTTTATTTGATCTGGAAATGATATTCACACAGGCCTTTTCCTTCTAACAGGGGACTTCAGGCTTCTTAAGTCAACAATGATTTTGTCTCAGTAACAATTCAGTAACTTAGTTGCATAAGCATGAAGAGGAGAGGCATGTTCACTGATTACATTCCTGTGAAATCCAGAGTGATCTTTACCTGATCAGATCCAGCTGCTTCTTCATTCTCTCGTTGAAACTGCGAATACAAATAAAACTCTAAGATGACAGTCATGTAAAATTTTGAGCGGATATTGAAACAACCTGTGTGAATGTGATGAAAAATATACAAAGATACAAAATTGTGTCAAACTGTAGTTGCAGTAACTTACATAAGGAGGAGAGTCAATTGATTCTTGGTATGATGTGTTTTCTTCTCCCTACAAAAAAACAAAATAGTTGCAATCCAAAATGTTATATAGTATTATAACTCTGCCTGTTGCATCATTGAAACTTGTTGATGCTCTTGTGAGATTAATGAGAACAAATACAGTCAAATATTTTCACAGTGCAGAACATTACCTTTAACAACATGAGTCTTGTCTTGAATATTGCCCTTCGTCCCACTTTTGGTATCAAGTTAGCAATGTCTTGAAAATCAAGGCAGTAAAAACTTTCCTCATCAATGCCTTCATCTGTAATCCAAAAATATTCATGTGAATTTTACTCATGCAGATATGAGAATTATTTCAATTGCAGCAGAAATGTGTGTGAAACAGCGTCTGATTTAATATATTCTAGAAGTGCTACAGCCTCACAGAACAAGCTGATTGCTTATTCATTTGATTGTATTTTAAGTATTTGTCACTTTTCAGTCTTGATTTCAGTGCTACTCTCAAGTTTGTTAAGTGCTCCTCTTCAATGTCTTTACTGTGAGTGTTTCTGTAGTCTGAATACAGACATAAACACACTCTCTCTTATTTTCTTAAAATGTCAAAACAGCAAAAATATGTTCCAGCATTTTTTATGTTTGTAGTAGATATCTCAGTATTAGTCAGTCAAATCAATCATGTATAATTGTCACAACTGTCACATATTCTGCCTGTTTTTTCCCCTCACCACAGATGCAGCCACACCCTCCTGCCTTTTATTAATCCTGCTCCCGCCACTTTCGTCACATGGCCTGTTCCACCCGCTTACTACTTATTCCTCCTAATTACCACAGTGCAAAGTACGAGGCTCATTTATTTACATTTATACAACACAGGGTTGTCAAACAAGAATGCAAGTTGTAGTCCATGCATGCCACTTGCAAAACAAAAATTATAAATGGATGAAGCATAGTGAGTCAAGTACTGACACTGGCCCACTTCATCTTGTCCTCTGTCAGAATGTCCAGTGTTCATTGTTTCCTGTTTTCTACATCCTGCTTGCCTGAACCCCTCCCTGATTCTGGGACTTTTTTCCTTGTCTCGTACCTGGCTAATGTTGCCTTTGTGTTCACCTAACTGGTTTCAACCTCTGTTTGTTCTGAATTAATGATTTTGAACTTTGCTGCTCTGTGTCATACTTGTCATGTTATGCCAGTTCTGAGCCATCACCAATAAAATAAACAAATAACCACTGAAATACTTTACCTTTGAATTTTTGGATATATTCACTGAGGCCCCACTCAGTTAATTTGTTATGGACAAAATCGTCCATGATCAACAGCAACTAGAAGGTAAACAATCATAATACAAGCAATCATCAGTGTTTGATATTTGGAGAGAAAAGAGACAAGATTTACCAAAGGACATTTTTAAAATTCAACTTCACGGTAATAGTTTGTGGTTCAGAAGACAATTTTGGAAAAATGCTGTTTTCCATTTCCATATTGAATAAAAAGAACATTTCATGGATGTTGAATGATGTTATTCTATCACAACTGAAAACACCTGCTGAACTGAAAGCATTTTAAAATATCTTAGATTTACTCTCCACTACCTCCTACCAAAGCTTTGCAATAAAGGGGCTGTGCTTTACAGAGTGCAGATTTAAATTCCATAAATGACATGATTGTTACTACAAAATAACACAGTGAGTACTTACATTTAGTCTGTTCCTCTTTCATGCATGAACATGACTCCTCCTGTGCTTGCTGAACTCTGAGCTCTTCTTTTTATATCGTCTCCACCCATCACCAACGTTCCGTCCTCTCTGCTCATGAAGCAGGTTCAGAACGATCAGTTCAATGTCTAATTATTGGTGCACTGGGGACTCCTGCTGGTTGTTTGGGGTGGTGTTAAGTGAAAGTGTTTTCTATATTTAAAAATATTGTATATCCTAGATGAGATTATTTTATTCAGAGCAGCTATATAATTTGCGTAAACAAGATTGATTCATCTGACTATGTGTCTGATTCTTATAGAAGTCCAGGTTCAAACTGAATGTTGGGAGAAGTATCATCGTCTTGCATACTGAATCTAAACAATTCACATTCAGACTTTAAGAATAAGCTACATTGTGTAGAGGGCGTCAAGTGTTCTATCTTCGTTTTACAGTGTTTGGTTTCTACAAGCCTGTATACACTAATGTTAGTGCTTATTTATTTAAGTTTATTGAAGGCTCATCAAAGAAAGAAAATAGACCACTACAACAGTACTTTACATGGGGAAATCAAATAGAGACTGCAATTAAATAAAATATGGAAAATGTAGGTAAAATAAAATTGAATCTTAAACCCATCAGTAAATAAAGTTCATTGTTTTAATTGTCACAAACCGGGCCGCATGGCCATGACAAAGGAAGGAGATGCACACTAGGAGACAATTAACGAAGTATTTATTGAAGGAAAAGTAACCCTGAAAAATAAACTAAACTAATCATGCCGTGTGTAGTCAGTGGAATCAGCGGTGTAGGTGAATGAATGAGTGGAGAAGTGTGTGTGTAATGTTGTAAGAAGGAGTACAGAAGCCCAAATACCAAACAAAAGCCAAACACTCACTCCAGGAGAGTGTTATAAGCACCCAGACTCTCAGAGCCCAGGTGGTGCCAATGCTGCTGATGACCCTGCTGATGTCAGGGGAGGGTCGTCACATAATGTTTCCCAAAGGCTCATGTTTTCATGCTACTTACTTACTGTATTTGTTGTTTGGTGCAGGTACCAAACAGGTACTGTACAGTGTGTTTTATAGACTTTTTGCTGAAAACAAACATCTGCTGCAGCTGAAACTCTATGAGAGCAGTGAGAGCAAAACAAAACAGTGAAGTTGCCGACCAGACAGATAATAAATGAGCTGTAACTCTCTCTAAAGCTCAAAGAAGACTCTGTAATACAAAAGCCTTCAATTTGACTGTGACATGAGAATAAGCTCACATACACTTACAGCTGTTTAAATATTGAGCTGAACAGTTCTCAAATAAACCCTATGCTTGTGTATTGTCATCTAGATGTTGTCTAATATACAGTACTGTTTGTTGCTGTATAAGCAAGGTAGCTGTAATAGGACAAAGAAAAAAGAATAATATATATTTAAATGAAAACATGAGGCAAAGAGCTGTGTGTCCTCCATGCAGGAGGTGAGCTGGTGTGTTCTGTCTCCATCTCTGGGAGAATAGCTCCCTCTGCTGACCAGTGATTGGTTACTCAGTCTTCACAGTCAGAAAGCAACAGGCAGCCTTTGTAACAAGTGTGATGTCAAAATAGCAGAGATGTTTCGGCCTTGCTGCTGCAGGTGCTTTAGCCCTGCAGTGACTCTAATATCTTTCCTATGTGTTTGGCAGAGGCACAAGTCAACCACCCAAATACATACATTTACACCTGATATCTTCTAAGAAGAAAGCTTTAGGTTGATCTGTCCTTTCAACTTTTACAAAGACTCACTTTGATGGATGGTTGTTTGTATGGGGTATATTTTGTGGTATGATGTGTCAGGTTTGGTGTCACACAGGTGGAACACAATGGTCCTGCTGTCAAACTGGCTTCACTCTTGATTTAATTGAAGCTTAATTGGCGAAGTTTCAGGAGCAGGACCACACCTCAACAGCGCCAACTTCCGCATTTCTATAAATAACCACCTGACCCTCTCCTCTGCTTCGCTCTCGTATTCTGCGCTCTCGTACCCAGAAACGAGATCACGCAACATCGCCTCGCCCAAGCACATCCAAACTTTTGTACGAGCAACATCAGCCTCTACTCACCTCATCACGGACTTCGTATCACTATCCCCGTCGGACGATGATCATTCAGACGAGATCAGGATCACCATTCATCAGAAACCGACAACTTCCCGTCACCTCCGTACCCGAGACCCCGATTCCAGTGGCCTAACAGCCGTCTAGGACGCGAGCAAGTTCGAAGAGCACCAACTTCGTCTCATCCATGTTTCGCATCCCCGCCTGGTTCGTCTCTCCACAACATCCAAGATTATCATAGTTCGCCCGACGACTCCTCCGTGTCTCCCAGCCCACCTTCTTCCGCAGCAAAGAGAGGACGAGGAAATTCCGGAACAGAAAGTCGCCGTCACCGCAGTTCGCCACAGTTCGCAGACTCCTTCACCTCCGAGAAGCGAAGCCTCCTGCCATCGTTCTGCCAACACCGGCCGAACAACTCGCCGGTCGCAGCGTCACCACGCTCCGGTGAGTTCCCCCGGCCGGCTTTCATCTTCTAAAATCACCGATTGGACAGTAACCACTCTCGAAAAGACTTTAAAGGATAAAAGAATTATGTTTCACCAAACGGACAATAAAGCCGAACTTTTCTCCACACTCATGTTAGCTTGTTCTGTCAACACCAGCTCTCTTCCGGGTGACGTCATCACGCGCACCCCAACACGCTGCGACGTCGACGCTCTTGTTAAAGGGACAGTACAATTAAATCCTACAGCTCTAAGGCAACAGAAAGCTCAAAGACAACAGAGAGAGCAGCAGCAAAAGCAGAGACGGAGATCATCTGCCAGATCAAACAACTCCAGAGATTCCGCCACCACTTCTCGTCATCACTACACTCCAGAGGGAGTGCCCAGATGGATTCCAGGTCCCTCCAACTTCCATCAGGATTATATCATCAGCTACAGCAAGCTACAACCTCAAGGGCAAACGCCACAGCGCCCACCGCCATCCAGATCCAGGCATCACCACAGCTAACCTTTGCGGGGGCTCCTGGCACAGGGATGTCAGTGTCCCCCGCTGCTTTTTCCAACAACAATAACAGCTCGTTCCAGCCGGGGCTCCTGGCACTGGGATGCCAGAGCCCCCCGCTGCCTTTTCCAACAACAACAGCAGCTTGTTCCAGCCGGGGTTCCTGGCACCAGGATGCCGGTGACCCCTACTGCCTACTGCCAGCAACCACAGCAGCCTGTTTCAGCGGGGGCTCCTGGCACCAGGATGCCAGCGCCCCCCGCTGCCCTTTTTCCAACAACCACAGCAGCTCGTTTCAGCTGGGGCTCCTGGCACCGTGTTGCCTGTGCCCTCCGCTGCCTGTTTCCAGCAATCACAGCAGCTCGCTTCAACTGTGACTCATGGCACCAAGATGCCAGCGCCCTCCACTTCCCGTTTCCAGCAATCACAACAGCTCGCTTAAGCCAGGGCTCCTGGCACCGGGATGCCAGCGCCCTCTGCTTCTTGTTTCCAGCAACCACAGTACCTCGCTTAAGCGGGGCTCCCGGCACCAGGATGCCAGCACCCTCTGCTGCCCGTTTCCAGCAACCACAGTAGCTTGCTTCAATCGGGGCTCCTGGCACCGGGATGCAAGCGCCCTCTGCTGCCTATTTCCAGCAACCATAGCAGCTCTCTTCAACTGGGGCTCCCTGCACCAGGATGCCAGCGCCCTCAGCTGCCCGTTTCCAGCAACCACAGTAGCTTGCTTCAATCCGGGCTCCTGGCACCGGGACGCCAGCGCCCTACGCTGGCTCCATCAGTCCCAGCAGCTCATGTCGGCTGAGGTCGTCGGCACCGGGATGCCGGCACCCGTTCTTCCCCCTCAGCAGGCAACCACTAATTTCACTTTATCCACAGCTACCCACACTGAGCCGCACCAAAACCGAACGAGAGCTTCAGCCTTTTCGCTTGTCGTCGGCAGCTCCACCAGCACCCATACCTCGAAAACAGGAGCCCTCCCCATCCACCCCGACTTCTGCCATTTCTTCGGTGTGCTGGCGCGGTGCATATTACTTTGCCGTCAGGCTCACCTTTGGCTGCAAGAGCAGCCCCAAAACTGTTCGACACCCTGTCTGAAGCCCTTTGTTGGATCTCATCATTCCCCCACCGTTGTCACCACCCACCTCCGGCCTGGTCACTCTGACTTCAGTCTTCTCCGACCTCGGAGTTCAATTGTCCGCAGAGAAAACAGAGGGCCCCTCCACATCCCTCGAGTTTCTCGGTCTCACCCTCGACACAAACAAGTTCCAGGCTTCACTCCTGGTCGAAAAGCTCAACCGAATCAGCCTCCTGATCTACAATTTCCTCCATGCCCTGTGCTGCACCAAGCGTCAACTTCTGCCCCTTTTGGGTCACCTCAACTTCACCCTACGCATCATCCCCCAAGAGCGAGCCTTCTTATCTCACTTACTATCCTCGCTTCTTCCGTTCCATCACTCTTGACTTCCATCTCCCTGGATAGCTCAAGCCGTGCCGAACCACGTCTGTGGCTCAACCTTCTCACTAAGGTCACTTTCTTCTACGACGACCAACTGACTCACCCACATGACATCCATCTGTACACTGACGCTGCTCCTTCAGTCGGTTTTGGGGGTTGCTATAACGGAAGATGGTTTGCAGCAGTATGGCCCCAGAGCTCTCAAACGAATGCCAGGTCGCAAGTCCGTTCTCATATACTCAGACAACCTCGCAGTCGTAGACATATTAACAAAGGACGCTCCAACTCCCCTCCATCATGCCATTCACATGGCGCCTCATCTGGCACTCCGTTACACACCAATGTGTTCTCCGCGCAGCTCACATTCCTGGTCACGCTAACACCATCGCACTCTCTTTCCCGTTTCTCGTTTCAGAAGTCCAGAAGCTTGGCACCTCACACCTATACCTTCCCAACGCCAGTTGCTCCATATTCAGCACTGACATTCAACTTGTAAATCCAGCGCTAATACACCTGATAAGCGAATCCCAGAGCTCCATCATCGACAGCCTATCACCTTCAACCCTCTCTTCCTACTGGACAGCTTGGAAAAGCTTCCACCACTTCCACGACCAATACAACATAACCTTTCCGTTGTTCGATCTTATCACCTTGACTTCTTTCATCACTTACGCACATTCCATCATGGCAATCAAAGCACACATCATCAAATCATACCTAGTGGTATCAGCTTCTTCTTAATTAGTTAATAACTGACAGTTCGGGCCTGGCCCACAGCCATCCCCAGATAACTTCCCTCCTCAAAGGACTCCTACGCCAAGAGCCAGCAAAAACCCTCGTCGTCTTCCTCTTACCGCCAACTTGCTGTCCATCTGCCTCCACACAATCTGTTCCAGGTTCGGCACTCCTCAAGTTGGCCAAACCCCGGAAGCCATCTTCTTGCTAGCCTTTTTGGCTTCCTCAAATTCTCCGAATTCACCTCCTCAACCATTCACTTTGACCCAAGCCGTCATGCCTGCATTTCTGACTTGTCTCGCTTTTCAGACGACACTATGGTGTTCCACTTAAAGCGAACCTAAACCAATCAATTCGGTCCGCCTACACCCGTCTAATTCTTCAAGGTTCAATCATCACTGAATCCCGTCGAAACCCTTGCAAACTTCTTGCAATTCCGTAAATCGCAGAGCACAACAATGACAGATCCTCTCTTCATCTCCGAATCCGGCCAAGTGGCTACTTGATTCTGGTTCCACCATCACTTTCGCCACGTGCTCTCATCGTCTGGTATTTTGCCCTACAACTACACCGGGCACTCCTTCAGAATCGGAGCTGCCACTGCAGCCTCCCGTGATGGCATCCCAGAACACTTCATATGTCTCATGGGCCTCTAGTCCGTGCCACCGCTACATCCGTTCGGATCTCAAAGATCTCAGATCCGCTCAATCTCTTCTCAAGTAATTGGAGGTTTTTTGGGGGTCCGTCGCTGCCCGGGAGCGGCGACGGATTCTCTACAAGAATCCCCACAACGCATTCAAAGAACTCAAAAGAACCAAGATCTTCAACACTTTGTTTTCCTTTGTCACTAATAAATCCTTAAACGCATCTCGTTGATGGTGTGGTCCTTGCTAGTGAATTGAAGCTTAATAGGCGAAGTTTCAGGAGCAGGACCACACCTCAACAGCGCCAACTTCCGCATTTCTATAAATAACCACCTGACCCTCTCCTCTGCTTCGCTCTCGTATTCTGCGCCCCTCCCTCCCACCCCATTTCTCTCTCCCTGTTTATTCTTTCTCTCCTTTCCTTCGTAGGTCCATGAGGGGGTCCGTCGCTGCCCGGGAGCGGCGACGGATTCTCTACAAGAATCCCCACAACGCATTCAAAGAACTCAAAAGAACCAAGATCTTCAACACTTTGTTTTCCTTTGTCACCAATAAATCCTTAAACGCATCTCGTTGATGGTGTGGTCCTTGCTAGTGAATCACCATTTAACAACCGCCACTGCTGATGAAAATCTGTCTGATGTAAATTAGGAACAGACCTCCCTATCCCGACGGTAGTGAGAGGCAACCACATAACAAGTACCTCATCACCGTCAGTAAAACATGGGTTTAAACTTTGTTGCATTGTTTCTACATTTTATATCTTTAAGTGTTTTTTTTTGGGAGCAATGGTGTAGAATATTACATATTTGTTGTTTTAATTGTGATTAACAGGTTGAAAGGGTTGTATGTTAGTTAACAAATTGTCCTCAATCAGTTGATTTGAAGATGCCATTCATATCCAGGACTGATCACTCCAACTGCCTTTACTGCTGTTTACCCACGAGAGCCACACCTGCAGTATGTCAATGAACAGCAGGGCTTCTCTTCAGTAATAAAACCACAGAGACCAAACACACAGTTATATAATCATAACCAGCCCTGCTGACATAAACCGAAACTCAGTGTAATCAAATGTCTGATTTATGCCACAGAATATGTAAGTTAATTAATCAATGGTAACAATATAGTGTTGGACAATGAAGATGTACTGACATTCCCACTTTTGAACTTATGTAAATCTGCTCTCTGATGCTCGGAATGCTTCTGACTCTTATGATGACTGTCCCCTCCCTGCAGTGACAGAGATCACATGTTACTATAGGTCTGCTTCATCAGAAAGACTAGAAGAACAAGACAAAGGCCTGGACAAACCGGTTAGATATGGTTCACATGAGGTTAGTTTGTGGAACATGTTGAGACCAATACACAGCCTGAGAGTGCTGCCAGAGAACACAACTTCATCAGTGTATCAGATCTGTGAGAATTCCTGTCAAGGTTGGATTTTTCAATGTAGAAATCAGCACTTTAAAAACTTTGCAAGTGTTGCAATCATATTTTCACTGCTAATATACTGCATATAAGGAACCTTATAACCTTTGTACCAAAGGAGTACCTTGGTTGTTTTTTCTCTTTTTGAACTTCAGTACTCCCTACCAAAGAGCACCCTCACTACATTTTGTATACAATTCTTGAACACTCCAGACTTTTTCTTTCTAAGGCCATTTGGTAATGTGTATTCATACTTGCTGGTGCATTGTATCTACAGCCGTGTTAGCAGTGTTGCACACACACAAGACAGACAAACTCATGCAAATAAAATTCAAAACATTTATGCTGAAGTGGAAATAACCCACAGGGCATACGAAGTGAGCTACTTTTAAACACAGTATGTTTCATAACATCATTTGTCAGTTGTGGCCTTAACTCATGTTACTGGTATAACTTGTGTTTCACTTTGTGATCTGATCGTTGGTCCTGAGGACGATCTAACCTGAAGAGACACCCAGTCAGCCAGAGTCATCACACAGGAACTGATCAGAGTAGTTAGAAACCTCAGCATGTAAAAATTTAAACAACACTAATGATTGTCAGCGATGTTCATGGCTACATGTTCCATTTTACTACTTCAATCAGTGATGATTTGTTAACATGAATACCTGCAAAATACTTTACAGCAACTAGTTTGGGATGATTTCTTCACTCATTTGTTGTCTCGTCGTGAAACTAATAAACTAAAAGTGAAACATATTTTGTTTGGGCTCTTCTCTCTTAATCTGCTGGTCAATTAAAACGGATATGATAAAGGCCTCATTAAACAGGTTAGATATGGTTTATATATGGCCAGAGATGGAGTTTACAAAAATGTTCGTGTTTTTTCATTTGACCACATTGTGGAAGTATTGTGTCATTGTGTTGTACTGTGTTATAAATATTGTTTTGGAGATCACACTGCCGGATCTATCAGAAGGCTTAACATTTTTAGTAAAGTCATTTCTTTATGAAATTCAATCAATCAATCAATCAATTAAAGCTTTATTGTCATTTTGTTGTACCAACAAAGCAGCACAACAAAAATGAGATTGCGTTTCTCCAGGATCAATAACAGAAGATAATAAGTAACACATAATAAATAAATAAATAAATAAATATAATAATTTAAAACTAAAACTATGACTAAGGGCTCGTGAAGTGCATCAGTGCACATGCTCCAGATCAGCAGTTCATCAATCTAACAGCTTGAGGAAGGAAGCTGTTGATAAGTCTGTTGATGGCTGAAATGGCTCCTACCACGTGTTCACATCCCTCATGACTTGCATACACTGAAAACAGACAAAGCCATGCAAAAGGATGCAAACTATTCTGAAGAGGAATAAAGCTTGAAGAATACCAGATCCACCACCTGTTAAACACACAAAGTGTTTTACTGTTAAAGTGGTTGCCTGATATCATGTCACTGATATAATGGTTCTTCCTCTTAGAAATCACACTTTTCTTTATCTCTGGTTTATAAAGGATCTAGGCTGAAAAAGCAGAATTTGAAAAAGTCCTCTTGAGGCCCATCCCTATTTATGGGTCATCTATGTGTCAGCATTTTCCATTGCTAAAATGAGCAAGTATGAACAAATACCTGCAGTTATTGTCAGAAAAATAGCTGAACATCATTGCCCTATATGAATGTTTTGAAGAGAAACACCTTCAGGACTGTGACAATTTCTTTCTCTTCATTTACAAAATGAGGACCAAAAAAAATAAAAAAAAAAATGTCAGGAAGAACCTTGAGCAGATTTTGGGTGCTTTAATGACAACATTGACGTCAAAGAAGCCAAACAGCCAGTGGCATTTGCACTCAGAAGAGAACTTTATTGAACAGTATACAAACTCAAAAAAAAGATTGGTGACACTTTAAAGGATGTCTGGAACCGTCTCCCACAGGTGTTCAATTGATTAACATAATTTTCATTCTCATAAAAACACTGCATGACCCCTTGAATCCTGTATGAAAGCATCTGCATTCGTCATGTATCTCCACTCATTCAGATTTTCCTTTGTCACCTGTCTGTACATGTATGCATTTAGAAATGCAAAACCACAAAACAATCAACTGGTTTATCATTATCATCTATTTCTAACTATTTCTTTGTCATTCAAGATCATTTGTTTGAAAAGTCTGATGTCCATGATGTTGTAATCAAGGTTCAATGGTTTAATGACACGCATGAATAAGGAGGCTGTGATGGAGAGGAGGACACTGAAAAAACTGTTATCCATCATGGATAATCCTCTCCACCTCACACTGGTCAGACAGCAGAGCACCTTCTCCAAAAGGCTGCTTCAGCTTCGCTGTCATAACAACAGATGCAGGAAATCTTTCCTGCCACAAGCCATCACTTTATATAATAACTCTCTCACCTCTGCCTGACAGAGAAAACTCTGATCTCTCTACTGTTTTGTTGTATATATTATTATTGTTTATTGTTTATAGTATATTTGCACTGTATATATTTTTTGCAGACCCACTGCTGCTGTGACAAAATAATTTCCCAGTCTGGGATCATTAAAGTAATTCTATTCTATTCTATTCTATTCTATTCTATTCTAAAATACCAATCAAATTGCAGTGCATTGATCCCAAACAACCATTAAACTCGACTAAAACTAAACTAAAAAAAATAAATGAATGGATGAGAGTTAATAAGAGTTAACGACTAAACTCAAAAAATAAAAACATGAATGCATAACATGTAAATTATACTCAGAAAGGAGAAAAAATGAAAACCATATATATATATTTTTTTTTAATCTGATTGGGGAACTTTGCTGCGACACACACAAGTTATGTCCACCTCTGATCTTTAATCAATATGAAGTGAAAATTCACGAAAACTGATTAATAATTTAATTTACCATAAGTTAACTCACGAACATACCAAAGCAACTCTGAAAGAGAACATGGGCGACTACTTGAAAAAAATGTTTGAGAACAAATCTCACAGGCCTCATGTCTCAAATCAGGTCCACAGAGACATTTGGTTGGTAGTCAGACCAAACTGGAAACATCCACCAGAGAGACAAACAGCAAGACTGTGACACTGAACAGTAATCAGCTGCTACTGTAAGTAAATACATTGGTAGCATTATTTAAAATAGATTAGAATCAGCACATCATGTGAACATTGTTTCTTCTTCTTGGATCTTCTTCATGTCATTGTGGTGTTTTTTCACTTCTGCAAGTTCCACTGTGAAATCTAAAACAACAACAACAAAATAATTTTGTTTATAACAAGTGCACTATCAATAACACTATTGGAAATGTCTTGACATTAATTTAAATAAACATTCAAGGTATTTTTAGAGACCCTAGTCCATCACCTGGGAGTGAGTAATCATCTATCTTTAGTGACACCTCGATTGATTTCTGCATCGTTTCCTTCAGTGTCTTCAGGATGAAAACCTAATTCAGCATCAGAAACTTCATTAGTTATCACTCTTACTGTCAAACTGTTTAATATTACACTGAATCCTTTGTGATTTGTCTGTCTATATTTGTGTTCAGACCAGACAAAAAAAAAACAAACAGATGACCTAGAATCTCGGATGAAAATAAAGATGTGCTGCACAACATGTTTGACTGTATCATGATTGGATTTGATAGAATGTGACAAACCTTCAGGTCTCTCAGCTGGCCCAACATGACATCTTTAGCCTGCTCAAACATGCTGTTCTTTGAACAATGTACATGCTGCTTGATAGTGTCCCTCATATTTTTCAGTGAGTCCTTTCCTCTAAATCCTTTTGCTTCTGCAATAAAACAGAAAAAAATATGTCAACTACATTTTCTGCACTATGAAGCAAGAGAGAGATATGAAGTCATCAGTGCGAGACGGGGGGCGCTAAACGCACTCTGGCCGACTAGCAAACAATGTACTTATTACAGTGATCTTCTACCGCTTGCATACTAATGTTGGAGTTTTTGATGACCGGAACAACTGTCATCGCCAAAACTGACCGTTAAGGTGACGGAAACCGGATAGTAACGGGACTCTCACCGTGTCACTGTCGGCAGTAAAATCACCACCATGCCGACAAAGGAAGGCGACACCACTACAAACATCGTGGACAACCAGCTATCAAGAGTTGATATTAAAGATATAATAAGCAAGCAGATGGACATCCTATATCTTGACACCAATTTTGTCAACAAAATCAGCAAAATATTGGTGGATTCCCTCATCGGACCTGTTAAGCAGGCCATCGCAGAGTCTATCACGGAGACGGTAAAGGAAACCATGCAGTATGAACTAAAAGACACGGCAGATATACTGTGTGAATTACAACACAAGTATGATGATCTGATTGACAATCTTGATGAGCAAGATCAGTATTCTCGTCGGAACTGCCTTATTGTCTTTGGTGTACCTGAAAAGAGAGATGAGGATATAACCAAAGTCGTTTGTGACATTTTTAAGACCAATCTCAAAATAGAGGTGCAGCCTACGGAGATTGACAGGAGTCACCGCCTTGGTCCAAAGTCTGATAATCTGAAGGCCAAACCGAGGGAAATTATTGTCAAGTTCACCAAATATTATGCTCGGGACAGTATTTTCAAGGCGAAAAAAGCATTGAAGGATACTAAAATGTACATTTTGGAGAACTTGATGACTAAGAGAGTGAAACTGTTGGCAGATCTCCGGGAAAAACACAGGAATAACTTGGCTGCCAGTTGGACTAGAGATGGGCGTATTCACCTACTAATACACGGGAAAAAACTACACGTTATCAGTAGGGGTGTAACGGTACACACAAGTCACGGTTCGGTACGTACCTCGGTATGTGGGTCACGGTTCAGTACGGGTTCGGTACAACGGGGAAAAAATAAATAAAAACTCACATGTAAAGGACTAGCTTTTTTCATTTATTTTGAACAGACACCAATTGAGTGCAAAGTAAAAACCATCTCCTTTTATAAAAGTAAAACATAAATAGAATAAAACAAATGTATTTGGAGGGTTATCATTCTCAAAAGATAGACTGAGGTAGTCAGGTAGCACTTTGGTAACATCATTATAGGAAACATTTTCAATGTTGTATTGCAAAGCTAAATGTAAACTATACTGGCACAAGTCAAACAAAAAATTTACAAACAGAAATGCATAGCATCTTCTGATGTTAAAAATACAACATAAATACACACAAAACAATAAATAAATCTGTGCCTTTAGGTGCAATGCATATCATGTGTGATTAACTGAGTCTGTTAGGACAACTATGTACCTCTTGAGAAGGTACTAAAGTGTCATTCAATTTTGAGGTTTTTTTTCAAAAAAATGAGTTTGTCTACATTGTCTGTAGTGAGGGCAGATCTGCTGGCAGTAACTGTATCCCCTGCATTTGAGAAAACCCTCTCGCTGGGGACTGAGGTGGCAGATACGGCCAGGTAATGCTTTGCCAACATGGCTAGGTTAGGATAAAGAGACTCATGAGCCTTCCACCAGGCAAGCGGGTTAGAATCAATTGAAATGCAGTCCTTTGCCATGTAGGCATACACTTCATCCTTTGACTGCTGCTTCCAGTCAGGCTGGTTGCTCTGCTCTGTTCTGAAGAGTGGGCTAAAAAGTTCTGCCATGGCTGACTTCTTTGGTGGAGGGGAAGATGCTGCCTCAAAATGTGCCATCTCTGGAAATGAAGTCGCCTGTGATGAAGTTGATGGACTGGACACTGTAGTCTCTCTGGTCTCATCCTGCAGTACAAAATGCTAAAAAAATAAATAAAAATAAAAAGTAATAATAAGTGAGTGCCGAGTTCAACAGTTCAAGTTAACACATGAGAGAAGTTGTTACAAAAATATTAAAAACATCATCAGTAGTGTAAAATCAATATATACCTGTTCAGCTCTGCTCAGGACTTCTGTGACGAGATCCTCATAGGTTTTTTGTTGGCAGGCAGGCTCCAGGTGGGGGAGTGCTTTGAACCTTGGATCCAAAGCAGTGCACTTGTGAAGGAAGTCCTGAAGCCCAGGGTCAGAGTACCGGTTTTGCAGATTTTCTCTGATCGCCTGCTTGATTTCCCTGACAGCAGGAATGTCCTCATCACTTTGTTCCATAGATTTCATGATCATTGTTTTCAGTGGTAAGATCATAGAAACTGATGGTGCTGTTTCAGTGCTCAATATTGTGGTGATTGTCTTCAGAGGCTTCATGATCTCAACCACACACTCTGCGACGCTCACCTCCTGATCAGTCAGATTGGCTATTTCCTTGTTCTTGAGGGACCTCTCTGTTAGTGCTGAGTAAACAGCTGTTTGCTGTTCAAGATACCTCTCAACCATCTCATAGCTGGAGTTCCAGCGTGTGGGAACATCATTGATGAGACGTTGTTTTGGCAAATGCAGCATATCCTGCTTCTGCTCCAAAATATGTGCAGCTACTGTGCTCCGATGGAAATAAGAAACAGCTCTTCGGATTTTTCCCAGGAGTCGAGATACCTGGTTGACTGCCATGCCTTTCTGTGATGCCAAGTTTAAAGTGTGGGCAAAGCATGCAATTTGTGGACCCAGTCCTGCTTCATTAACTGCATTAACAATGTTTCTTGCATTGTCTGTGGTTACTGCAATGGTTCTGGGCTTTTCAAGATTCCACTCTGTTACTGCCTCTTGTAGCTTCTCAGCTAACTGAGTGCTGGTGTGTTGTTCATAGAGTTTAGATTCTCTGCCCGAGCCCGACCCTGACCCGACCCGGCCCGTGGGCCGGGCCGGGCCGGGCCCTTGATCAAGCATTTATGTGTGTGTGTGTGTGTGTGTGTGTGTGTGTGTGTGTGTGTGTGTGTGTGTATGTTTTAATAACTCTAAATAATGACTGTGTTTCCAGCTAGAAAACGCGCATCTCTCTCCTCCCTCCATGTTGCTCGTGTCGCTGCGTGGTGTTACAATGGAGTTGTCCTCGTGCTGAAAATGTGACTTCTCCCGCACGTCACGTCACTCCTCGAGAGGCAAGAAGAAAGCAAAATATATATTTTTACAAGGAAAATGACGAAAATAATAGTAACGCACAGTGACTTGAATACTTTAATCTGATTTCTGGTTTGGAAATATTACCGCGTTAAATTACTCATTACTGAAAAGAGTGGTCAGATTAGAGGAACGCGTTACCGGCGTCACTGATTGTGTAGTTTTAGTGCAACATGGAGTTTGAGAACGTCAGTTATAACAACCCACGTATTAAAAAAATGTCGGGTTTAAATCGGGTTCGGGCTCATAATTACAGTTAATGTGTCGGGCTGGGCCGGGCTCGGACACAACGTGCACGGGCTCGTGTCGGTTCGGGCTTGATATTTTGGGCCCGATCTAAACTCTAGTTGTTCATACACTGGACGCGTTAATAAAACTGGATTTTTCATTTCCCACTCAGGGGTGATGAAGTGGGCAGTAACCGTGAGGTAGCTTTCAGTGGAACGGGATGTCCACCCATCCGTTGTGAGTGCAACAGCTTGTGCAGTAGACAGCTCATGCTCCACCACTGCTCGTGCACGCTTGTAAATGGCAGGGACCACAGACTGGCTGATATGCGCATGGGATCAGACACTGTAGCGTGGCTCGATCACCTTCAATAAATTCTTGAAGCCGGGCTCCTCTGCTACGGCATATGGGCGCATAGATGTTGCTATGTATATGCCAATTGCTTCTGTGATTTTTTTGGCCCTGTCAGCGTTAATGTCGAGAGGTGGCTTGAAAGCAGCGGGAATAAGTTGTTGCACTAAAGACTTTTTTCTCCTCGCACCAGTGACAGATATGTCGGGATGATGCCGTCTTATGTGCGTAAGCATGTTTGAGGTGTTCCCAGCGACATACCGTACCTCCGTGAAACATCGCCGGCAGACAGTCTTTGTCCGGTCCTCCACTCGCATGCCATCACCATTATAATGTAATGGGAAGCCGAAGTGTTCCCATACAGCTGATTTAAATGAAGCCGGCGGCTCCTCCAACTCCACACTGTCCATCACTTTCCTTCGTGCTTTTTCTTCTTCTGCAATGACTGTTTCTGGCAGCTTTTAGGCTCATTCCTGCCACCTGCCGCCAAGTGAGGACTCGACTTTTTTTTAAACTCACTCAGACGTATTCGTCGTATGACTGCGTGCACCGAACCGTGACGCCCGTACCGTGACGGCACGGGACGAATACAAATACCGTTACACCCCTAGTTATCAGTAGACTCTCTGACGCTAGTAAGTTGTGTATCGTCTGAACTCTACACACAAATGACTTTGGATTACCTGATCACACATAGACTACAGTAATATATTGCTGTTTGCTGGACTGAAGCAGTGCTTGGGAGATTTCTTTTGGCCCTTGCACTTGGACGGTATATTGAACTTATTTTCTAACGTATGTTTTTGTTTTTATTTTTTACTTATTGCAAGAAGTAGTTAGGAAATGGAACTGCATTTAGTTCTTAGTGGTATCAGTAGTATTTGGTCTTAGTTTCTTTCATCTATCACCCAACATTGAATTATTGTCTCAAGTTTGCATTGTATGGGATCAAATGACTTAGATTGTACTGAAGATTATGATGAGTTTGAACAGTTCTGTCTCGGTAATGATGCAAGGTTAAATAGCAGGCAATTTTTGCCAGATCAGTTGAAACATATGAATTACAATAATAATTTTTCATTGTTACACTTTAATATTAGGAGTCTAAACAAGCATCATGATGATCTTGTTTCTTTCTTAACAAGCATAGGCCAGAGCTTTAATGTCATTGGCTGCAATGAAACCTGGCTAAATGAAGGATCTTATATGGACATCCTTAATCTTGATGGATATAAATTATATAACAAAAATAGATCTGGCAAATCAGGAGGAGGAGTCTGTTTGTATGCTGCCTCTGAACTATCAGTTAGCATTTGTGATGAATTTCCTATTGCCGATGGTCACTTTGACTCTCTATTTATAGAGATAGATGTAAAAAATAGTAAAAACATTATAGTTGGAGTAATTCATAGGCCACCAGACTCTGATATTGACATCTTCAAAACTAACTTAGAAAAACTCCTATATTGTATAAACAAAACAAATAAAACATATTTCATTCTTGGGGACTTTAACATAGACCTCACTAAGGATGATACTGTGACAAATGACTTTATTAATATTTTATATTCTTTTTCATTCTTTCCTACAATAAATACTTTCACTAGAGTTACAGAGTCTAGCAGGACAATAATTGACAATATCCTTACAAATTCTCACAAAGCTTGTATAGACTCTGGGATAATATTCTCAGATCTGACAGATCACTATCCTATTGTTTTATTTACTGATGTTGTTAAAAACGTTGATGATTTACCTTCTAAAACTAAAGTGAAGGTCTTGAATGAAAAATCTCTTCAAAAACTATGTGCAAACCTGCGAACTAAAACCTGGGATTCTGTCTATAATTGCAAGGATCCGAATATTGCGTATAATGTGCTAATTAAAGAAATCAGTGACTCTATGGATCGCACTATACCTGAGAGACTTGTCAAGCCAAGTGCCATTAGACAGCAATCCTGGTTCACAAAGGGTATTTTAAAATCTATCAATAAAAAGAATAAATTATACAAACAACTTGTTAAAAACCCTTGTGGTGCAAGTAAAGAAACATACATAGAGTATAGAAATAAGCTCACTCAACTAATTCGCATGAGTAAGCGAAGGTACTATACTGATCGCATCACAGTTTATCGGGATGATCAAAAGAAATCCTGGCAAGTTCTAAATGAAATCCTCTGTCAGAAACATAAAAATAATACTCTCCCTAACATCAAAATGAAGGGAAACACCAAAAATGCTAAAAATAACATTGGAAATGACACCAACAATGATGAACTCGCCAACAAATTTAACGATCACTTTGTTGCTATTGGAAAAAACTCTCTCAAAAGATCAATCAACCACACAATGCCACATTCAGACAATATCTCAAAGGCAACTATATGAACTCTCTTTTCCTTAGACCTACTGATAGAGACGAAGTGTTGAATATTGTGATGAAAATGAAGAGCTCACACACAGCAGGGGCAGATAACATTTGCAGTAAAATTCTTAAAGCCATTATAAGTGAAATTCTGGAGCCACTGGTCTACTCTATCAATCTCTCCTCATTCCGAGGAGTTGTGCCTGATATGTCAAAACTTGCAAAAATAGTACCAGTGTTTAAGTCTGGGGATAAAAATGACTTATATAATTATAAACCCATATCTATTCTACCCATCTTCTCCAAGGTTCTGGAGAGAGTAGTCTACAGTAGACTGAGTGATTTCTTAGAAAAATTTAAAATCCTATCTCCGCAACAGTATGGCTTTAGGAAAGAAAGTTCCACCTCCATGGCGATGTTGAATCTTCTGGAAAAAATTCATGATTTTATTGACAAAGGCGAATTAGGTTTCGAGTTTTCCTTGATTTGTCAAAGGCTTTTGACACGATTGATTTTGAAATTCTTCTGAATAAGCTCCAATATTATGGTGTCAGAGGTACTGCTCTCAGTTGGTTCAGTAGCTACATGTTTGGGAGGAAACAATATGTTTCTAAATTCAATTACAAATCTGAATGTAGAACAGTAGAGTACGGTGTCCCCCAGGGATCTATTCTTGGACCGCTCCTCTTTATTATATATATAAATGATTTCATACATTGTTCTAACATTCTACATAAAGTTCTGTTCGCAGATGACACTAACTTATTTTTATCACACAAGAACATACATGACCTGCAAGAGAATCTAAATTATGAATTGATCAAGGTTGATACATGGTTAAAAAGCAATAAATTGTCACTAAATTTAAATAAGACTAACTTTATAATTTTTCGTTCAAACAGAAATCGAAGCAACCTTGAACTTATTGATATTAAAATAAATAACAGCCCTATTGAGAGAGTGAAGACCACTAGATTCCTGGGAGTTCAAATGGACGAGTTCGTAAATTTTAGGGGGCATATTGATGTATTAACCAAAAAATTATCAAAATATGTTGGACTATTTTTTAAGTTGAGACATTTTTTACCTAGTGAAGCACTTCTTACATTGTATAGGTCATTATTTGAACCACATCTTAATTACTGCAATATTATTTGGAGCAATACATTTCCCAGCCACTTAGGGAACTTGATAATTCTGCAAAAGAAAATCATTCGGGCTACGTCTTGGGCTAAATTTGACGCTCCTTCTGATCCACTTTTTCATCGCTATGGCCTCCTGAAAGTTACTGAACTTAATACTTTTCATAATGCTTGTACTATGTTTTGTGTTGTTAATAAGCTCAATGAAAGATTTTGTGATCTGATTCCAATCTCCTCTCCTCTGCATTCATATCAGACCAGGAAGAAGCATTTCATTAAGGGTAAATATCGGAAACTCAAATGTACCAGCCTTAGTATTGTTTGTAAAGGTCCACAGGTATGGAACAATCTTGATAGAGACATACAAATGTCCCCATCTATACTTGTTTTTAAAAATAGACTAAGGAGGCACTTGTTGCTGAAATATTCTCAGTCATGATCTTGACATAGTATCTTCTTTTTCCCACACTGTAGTAAAATTTTCTTGGACTGTTGGTGATGTGACCACTTGGACCATGTTAGGAGTAGGGATTAGGTTAGGTTTAGTCTTAGGTTAGGGTATTACTTTTTTGGGTGTGTATGGTTGAGAGTGTTATATATACATGTAAGTGTATATTTTTGAAAATGTACTCTATGTTATTTTTATTGTTTATTATTTGTATCCACTTTGTGCCTGGGCCCCTTTTCATAAGCTTTTTAAGCTTCCTAGGGTGTCCCATTTCACATAAGATTATTACAGATTTAAAACAGAATATTGTATATGGTTTTAACTGACATGTGAATGAATAAAGAAAGAAAGAAAGAAAGAATGATAATTATGTAAATGTTTATTATTATACTACCAGGTTGAATATGTCATAATCTTCTATCTTACGTTGATAGCAGTCCTGCATGTTTTCCTCGATTGTTGTTGTCAGACTGTTGTAGACTGTTTTCTTGTACTCCCGGATGGTTTTGTTGAGTACCGTCTTCATTTTTTCTTCCTTGGAGAAAAAAACAATACAGGACAACTTATTCTTTTCTACAAGTTTTCAACTTGTAGAATGTGTGTGTGTCATCATAGCAAAATGTGTTCCTGGGGACACCTATTATATTGTTATGGTAACTACGAGAGAAGTGATCCGAGTATTTTGGCAGGAGTTTCTGTCTGTGGACAGATCTTTGTAAGCATGATAGAGTTACAAGTGTGCAAGATGCAGTCATGAAACTTTACAGGTGTGCAGTTAATATCAAAATAAGTACATGGGTGCAACTACTAATCTATTAATTATTTTTTATTTATTTTATTTCATTTTCGTAGCAGGACCTTTGGCAGGCAGCGTTTTTTTTTTTTTCTGTGAACACTGTCGCCTCACAGCAAGAAGGTCCTGGGTTGGATTCTCACTGGAGCAGGGCCTTTCTCTGCCAAGTTAACATGTTCTCCCTGTGTATTCTGGTTTTCATTAGGTTTATTCTCCAGTCAGTGCCCATGACCAAGCCACTGGCAAAGATCTGGAGTTGATATTTTGTTTCATGTCAGTATCCAATTCTGTGTAACTTACACAGCAATGCAGTGAATAGATGTTGTTAGATAGATGTTTTCCCTAGGCAAACTTCTCGACAATGGACTAATTAAAAGGATGATATTATTCTCATAGTGTACCTCTGTCTTGAGAAATATCAGTTGCAGTTCCGCATCTTTGTACTTCTGAATCAGCTCCTCCGTGTCAAGGGAAAATGTACTGATGACCCCATTGAATGCTCCACATTTTCTCTCATTCCTGTTTACCAATTGTACAATTCATGAAGGAAGCGCTGACAAGTTTAGATTTAAGTAATGACAATTGTACATATGTACTTTCTGAAAAAAAAAAAAAATATGAAGAAGCTCTTAATTCTAAACATTCTACATAGTATTTTATATCCTTAAGTCGTTTTCTTACGGAAAGGTCTTCTTGAATTCCTCATCATTGCTGTCAGTCAGGCATGAAGCTAAATCCACATTGAAGTTTATTAGTTTCTTGTTTTTTGGTTTGTGGACACCACCTTTCTCAACCACACTCTTCAATGTCATGTAACAGAGAGGTTTCCCTTTCTAAAACAACACCAAAAAATAGAAAGACAGTTAACATACTAATATAAAGACGACAATCAGTTGTTTGAAGTAATAATGCTTAAAATACGTACAGGTTCTAAGATGGACTTCAAGACTTTGTCACATGAGCTTTTACATTTTTCAACCCCCTCACTCAGGCATTTTTCAAAAGTCATGTAAGCTTCTTCCATTGGTGTTTTGACTGTTTCAAGTTCATGACTTATTTTTTCTTCAAGGTCTTTGCACACATCTGCTGTATTGCCAGCCTGAAATGAAACAACACATTCATTATTCAGAGAAATTAAACCATAATGCTTCGGTGATCAGGTTTTATTTTCATACAATCTTTGATATATGCTTCTGTTGCTTATGGTATGACCACCCTGACTGTGATTATGCAACCTCTTAAAATAACTATCTAACAAAGTAACTGAATGACTTGGCAAAAATTTCTTTCATTACAATATTTAATTATTATCAAAAGTTAATAATCATTGAATTTGAGCCTATTTTACAAAAGCTTACTGAGTTGCTCTGAATATTTGCTGTGAATATTAATGACAATTAAGGCAACTAAAGAAAATTAAGAAATGTTTTATTAATTCATCTTACCACGTATCTGCTGCGGGCCCCTTGAATCAAAGAGAGAATCCCATAAGCTCCTGACACATAGTTTAATGTCTCTGAGTGACGCTCATTGAGATCTTGCAGAAATTCCTGGAGTTTGGGTATTTCTGTAAAAAAAAAGAAAAAAACATAGATTGCATTACATGTATTTATGTTTAACACATACATTTATGTGTCATAATCCAATAAGTAATTTCCAGATATATTGTATGGATTTGAGCTGTACATGTTCTGTTATCCACAAAGAGTTTATATATGGGGAGCTCACTGTGAACACTTTGAAACATTCATCACTGAAATGTTTCTGAAAAAATAAACAAAATTAAAGGGTTTTAAGGCAGGCTTGCAGTTGTAGACAATCTTTGGTTAGACTTCCTGTCTGTCTATTAAAACTTACCTTAATCTTACATTTTTCAAAGTGAATGATGATGAATGACATTTTATTTTCTACTATACTACTAATACTACACATTCTTTGTTTTCACTGCTGCACGACAAACGGAACAAACTATGTCCCCAGAACTGGGACTTGCATTTGCTTGCATTACTCTTTTGGATGCCTTGGTTTCCTGGGTGTCACTGTTTAATGTGGATCTTATACACTATTTAAATATCATGTTAAATCACTCACGAGTCTTCAGAATTTTTTATTTCATCCGACTTGGTGCAGATAAAATAAATCTGTTGACACTCGCCACCATTTCCCATGATGCTGCTGGCACTTTTCAGGATCTCCCAGGTTTCTTTCTCTGCTGCTGCTCGTTTAATTTCAGTCACAATCCACACAATGGAACAACTTCCAACAACCTGAAGGAACATAATCTCAAGGTTACTATCAATAGGTACTTTATCAGTACTTAGTAATAATATGATGAAACAATTTTTTGATAACACAGTAATGCACATTAAACAGCAGACCATGCACTTAAATTACCGATTTCCACATTTCATCTCTGCTCTTGTTTCGATCACCAGTTCCAGGAAGATCTACAATTGTGACATGCTGGAGAAGACGATTCTTTGGCACCCTGACAGTCACACACTTCACTACTGGCCAATACCATCTATTTCTTTCTTTACTGTCTTCGTCCGAATCGTTTTTTGTGTATTTGGCAAATTTTGCAGACAGCTCTTTAGCCTGCAACAAATAAAAGCAGTTATATAAGTGAATTTAGATACTGGCAGACAAATTCTCAAGGATTTTCCTTACTGTGTGTACTGGTACATGCAGTGGTGCATGGTATAATGCCACCCACCAAAGTGGCTAATAAGAGTAACTGTGTCACTGAATTAATTCTAACCATTTACATGTATATCTATGGATATGATAAGTCAACAGCATAAAAATATGTTCCGAACAGGTTTTGAGCCCCAGTCTCCTGGGTGAGAGTCATGTATTTTAATGGAAATTATGTAGTTTTGGTGAAGAAATTCAAACTGAAATTTTAACATTTACATCTTAACATCCAGACAGCAATCAAAATATAAAATGATTTGGAAAAAAACAAAAGAAATACATGGGCTGTGGCAGCAACAGGGCTGTAATAACTTCATCCTATCAGTTTTAGTGGACAAAAGATTATGTATGGACAGACTACCTGTCAATCAATCTGCCTTTACCTGACCACCCTGTCCACCCTGTGCTGACACCACCCATCACTCATTGCGCGTAACCAGGGTCTTTTAAACACAATGCCGTAGCTGTGGTGGACTACTAATGACAAGAACGGCAGAGAAAGTACAGCCACACTTTTCTTTACCAGCTGTACCAACAGTAGCTTACACTGCCCAACAGAGCAAGAACAGAAAGACCGAACTCGAGAGGGCTACAACCAAAAATAAGTTGGATATCTCAAGAGGTGAAACAAGTGTCAACATTGGGGTGGCTGTTCAACGATGGGTTGACAAGCTGAGGGCCTGAAAAACGATGCCATGGTCGCTGTTTGACAGGTAATGAGCTGGTTTGTTATGGTTGTGGGAAATGTATTATTACTCTGCATTATGTGGTCAACGTAGCTAGCGTTAGCTATTTATGTTGCTTATCCCTTTGTTACACCAGCTTGTAGCCAACGTTAGCTAGATAGCTATGATAGACTACTGCTGTATGAAACATATTTACATGTAACATTACCGTTTACACGCAGGCAAGCGTTTACACATACCATAGATCTAATCCATATAGTAGTGTTCACACATGCACCCTGGGCCTTCTGGACATTAGCCAAAAGGCCCAGCTGTATGAGAGGTGGACTAATTCTTGTGTGCTACACGTGTGAGCAAAGTCCACTGTTTGGAGGTCCTGAGAAGATTGCATATATCTGTGAATATGGTTTGCAGATGTCATTAGATGGTATTTATGTGACATTCATTCACATACACTTTGAACTGGATGATTATGAAAGTGCTGTGTGCTATAGTTATGAGACACTGCATGAAAAGTGGGATTTTCGTCAGTATGCGGCACTGTAGATTGTCGTGGAATTTCAGGTTTGCGACAATTCACGGCAGTTTGCAGGCAACACTGAAAACTGACGTAAATTGTCGGAAACTGACGTGGGCCTTGCTTGGCAGTTGTCCCCCCATGACCCCCCCCCCCCCTGATTCTAGGGGAGGCTTTAACATGTAAATGAAAATGCTGGGAGCTATACAAATGCAAATCAGGGTAGCAAGGGGAGTTTTTCCCCAGGTGACATTTTCCTAAAAGGTATTAACTTCATTTTAAGAAAATCTCTGGTATAAATAGATGAGGCTCAGTATAGCCTAATCATAGACTCTTACATTTTAGCTTGAATTGATTTGTTTGATTAAAATATGCTAGATTAATTACTGTGTATGTCATTAGCAATGGCCAATGTTATGTAAAAAGATTATTTATTCCTTTTTTTCTCTCTCCTGAGACCAAGTTAAAGATAAAGCGCCAGTTGTTAAGTTAAAATGTGCATGACATATGAGACAAATAAGATATTGAAATATATAAATAATTTCTGTTTAAAATGTGTGACATTAAAATATAATTTCATGGGTTCTGAATGTTTAAAAGAAGTTAAAGTAATTCTTATTTCGTGTGAGAGTTCATGACCTCTAAGAGTTTTTACACTTCCGGGTTGACCGGAGCGTCACTGACGAGGAAGAAGGAGCAGAGAGTTAATGGCGTAAGCAGCTAACAGTGGGCTGTGTGTGTCCGTCAGTGTCGTGTTTTATCACTAACGGATTGTGAACTATATTCGGACGACGTGCCTTGAGTGTGTGAGCTGGACTCTCCATCGCAGTCGAAGTGTTTGTGTTTTATTGGACACGAAGCAAGTTCGGCTAAGCTAGCTAGCAGGAGCTAAGCTAGGCTAGCAGGAGCTAAGCTAGGCTAGCAGGAGCTCGGTTAGCGGCCCGGCCTTGTCGAGAGGAGGCCTGTGTTGACGGGAGGAGCTTTGCCGGGTCGCCGCGGAGAGTGTAGCCGACGGATGTCGTTTCGCTGCCGCAGAGGGACACGGAGGTTTATCGCTACGAGCATGTTGTTTTCACAGACTAACCTTGCATCACACCGAGGCGTATTAGCTCGGAGCTCTGTCTGCAAGTCCAGATTTACATGATGCTGATAATAACGCCATCGTGTGTAAGTAACGTTTACTGTTTTCTCCTTCATGGTTTAATTTTACAGTGACTTACGTTTTCATTATTCATACAACTTTTCATTTAATTGTTTTCCAGCCTGTAAGATAGTAACGTTACGCAGGAGCTTTAGGTACAAACAACCAGATCTTCCATCGCAGGCTGAAGCTGTGAGGAGTTCAGCTCGGAGTCGTTCGAGAACAAAGAGGGTAAGAGTTGTTAGATTAAATCCGTTTTTGGTCAATGTGACTATTATTCGGGTGCATTAATAGATGCCTTGCGTCCATACGCAGTGCATCGCGCAGTACTGATCGTCTTTATTGATTGTTTTTACAGAGAGCTAGCTGAGGATGAGGTGGAGCTTTGGAAGTGCGCCGCCATGGACCTGATGTCTGAGGGGGAAGACGGCACAAGACGGCGGGTGTCTGGATGGAGCCGGGAGCTCACCGAGCTCTGTGCCGCGCTGCAGTCGAGATTATAGAGGCGATTCCGAAGTGCAGAGCGACAACCGACGTCTGCAAAATGGACCGAATTCTGACAGAAGGCCGGCAGTTACCGACAGCTCCGAGGCGGCAGACAGACACTTCACGGTGCTGCAGGATTTTAGGCTTCTAGTGAGCTTCCTGTTGTTGTGTGGGCGGATTATATTTTGTACATAGTTGTGATGTGTTTGTGTTAATAAAGCTCTTTCTTTGAATAAACAACACCTTCCTGGCATTTTCCTTTCCTCAATAAATTCATTCATGTCTTTGATGAATATGATATATTATATGAATATATTTGATAAATAGAAAGTAAGTAAATAATATATATATATATATATATATATATATATATATATATATATATATATATATATATATATAGGGTGGGGTTTACGTTTATAATGACTCAGGCTGACCAATAGTGACAGATCTGACAGATCTGCCAGCCAATCACGAATGATTTTTCGTGTTTAAAAGTAGTGGTTTCATCCAATACTGGGGGAGGATATTCAAGCCAGCCCACACATTCTGTGAGCAGGCGTGGTTTCGCTGCGATTCATATGCAAATTAGAGCCGTTCGCACCTCCGGGAGCTCCACTGACGTCATGGTTCGTTTCCGACAATTTGTGGCACAGCGAACGCGGCGTTTGCAGGCTGTAAATTGTGTTAACTGCCGAAAATTAGGGAGATTTTCGGGCGTTTACGGGGACGAAAATCCCACTTTTCATGCAGTGAGAGGGACACATAAATCATAGCGGTACATCCACCATAAACATTAGCGCATGCTACTGCTAGCGTGAGCGGCATCCTCTCCCTGAGAGGGACGTGTAGCAGGCAAGGCAGGCGTTGACAGATGGAGCTCATTAGCATTTAAAGATACGGGCACAGAAACAACCTCACTTGAGCGACTTTTAGACAGCTGAAATTCAGCTGACGCATCCACGGATGGGTTTGGGGCATTACATTTTAGAATACAGTGTTGTTGGACCTCTGACAGCTGTGTGAAATTGATGAAAAACAGTATAATATGGGACCTTTAAGTTTCATAGTGCACCTTTAACCCATTTTTCCCATGGGTTGGAGTTGGAGTTTAAATGATGGTCCTGGAGCAACATTTACTATGATGTTCCATGAACATTATCAACACATACTGATTCACATGTCAAAATCTTCCTCCTGGATTGGAGAAATTCTGGAATTTCTTTGAAATATTTGTTATCCATGAGGTCTTCAGGGGATTTGTTTCTCCATTCTTCTCCATACACTGCTGACAGCTTTTCATCAATGTCATGATAATCGTCCTCTTCGTCCTGATCATTTCCCTGATCTGCGTTATCCCCAAGGAAACTTTTCAAGGACCACAACTCCTCCTTCCACTCCTAAAATATAAATGATTAGATGACTTGATTTAATTGCATGTAACAACAATAATATCCACGCCAATATATCTTTCTGCAATTATATCATAATTTTTCGACTATTTTCAAGTAAATCTATCTTATTTTACCTCTTTTGTGATGAACTGAATGTCGGCCTCATACTTTAGGCTTTTCATGTTTGCCTCCACTTTAATCATGACTGAGGTACATGCACTGATGCTTCCTGAAGGCAGAAGGTTCTTCTCTCCAATGACAGCATTTATCAAAGAGCACTTTCCAGCCCCAGTTTTACCAAAGACACCAATCAGGAGGACCCTCCTGTCCGTCTCCAAGTCACTAATTTTTTTCCTGTTGCAACAGATTTAAGGTATGGTTTGATTTTAAAAATGTGTTAATTGATCATTTTAACAAAGAAGGAAATACACAGACGCTAAAGGAATTTGTCAAAATCTAGAAGACATCATCCTCACACCGGTTTATGCATGCATATTTTAACGCAGCTATGATCATTTTTTTTAATATTAATGACTAATGACTATTTGTATGCAGCTTTTCATAGGTGGTGGACATAGGACATTTAGCAGTGTTTTCCTCAAGATTTGGTGGAGACCAAAAAGACAGTCAGACAGTCACATTTAAGTACAGTCAAACTGTTCAGTAAATGAGCAGAACAGTGATGTTTAAGTGTATGTCAGTATGTGTGTATAAAATTTGAATCAAAGTCATAATGCATGATTTTTTTTCTTGCCTCTTCATCTGTGTTAGGACAAGAAAGAGTGACAAGAGATAGGAGAAGAGAATGAGTGGGGATGACATGCAACAAAGAGCCATGGGGTGGATTCGGAACCCGGGCCCAATGTTACAGGACACAGCCGCTGTATCTGGGGTGCACACTACCAATCAAGCTGAAACTGGCCCCGTTCAAAAGTAGAGCATGGATATTGAATATATTAGAACAACTTAAAATATTTAAAACACTTACTTCAGGAAGTTATTGAGCTTGTTGTTTGGTTAGGTAGTCTCTGTTGGACAACCCCCATTATTTTTTTTACGTCAGACAGTATGATTTCTTCTGTAAGAACACAAGTGAAGAACTATTAAGCTGAAACAACGAATCAGGGTATCCAGTAAGCAGTAATGTACAATGACATACAGGAAGGAAGAGGAGAAAAAAAATACAAATAATAATGTAAAGTGTGAGTACCTTTTTTTACCTTTTTATAGCCAAGCTTTTGAAGTGTAGTCAGTTTGCAGTCTGTGGAGTGATTTTTTTGTTTCTCTTTTTCTAGTTGTGTTCTCTCCCTTGGTTTTCTAGTGGTTTTCTTTTAGGAGTTTGTTTTCTTTTTCCCTCACCTAGATCTAAGATTAGTCAGGTAATTTTTTCTCAGCCTGTTAGTTTGTCACTCTGTCTTGGAGCATTTGAATTTCAGAATAAAAGCCTGTTGAATTTCGAATTTACTCCGCATCTGAGTCATCTTTATAGCCCAGGCCTGACATAAATGTACATTTAGATTTATGCCTGTTTGAGGTGTTCTGTTAATAGGTATTTTCTGTGGCCAAGATACTGAAACCGACTGTAAACAATTCCATAGCATAACAGGTTTTCACCATATAGTATGTTTTAATTCTTTAGACAGTGATTTAAATACCTGTGTATGATCCTGGTCGACTGTCACGTTGGCGTTTACTAGGTGGTGAATGCCATTTGCTGGACTCGCCCTGAAGATCCAGCTTTCTCTTTCCTGCAAAATCACAAAAGTTTGTTTACTGTTACTCTCAAGATAGTAAAACCTGGTTCAGTCAAAACTAAAAGATACTTCTACCTTTTTCATGTAACAAATAATATGTGTATCTCACCTTTATCCTTTGTGACACTGGTGGACGGCAAAACCTGAGATTGAATAAGAATGTTCTCTTGAAATGACTCTCTTAGAATGACTCTTAAAATGATCTGATCATGAAATGATATTCACACAGGCCTTTTCCTTCTAACAGGGGTCTTCAGGCTTGAACAAAAATCTTCACAAATTCACACAACAATATCTGTGTTTGTGTTCCCAGCCTGGGAATCTGGGATGAGCCTGACAAATCGCTGGGAAGTCGAGACCAGGAAGGGAATAACAAGCGATCATTTGGTCACTTCCTTAGTCAACAATCACAATGTCTCGGTAACAATTCAGTTACTTAGGTGCATAAGCAGAGGAGAGGCATGTTCACTGATTACATTCCTTTGATGCCCAGTGTGATCTTTACCTGATTTGATCCAGCTGCTTCTTCACGCACCTTTTGCAACTGCAAATATAACAGTCTAAGATGACGTCTGTTTAGCAGACTTATAAAATGAAAACCTGTGTGATTGCGATAAATGCCTTAGAAGATACAAAATTGTATCAAACTGTAGTTGCAGTAACTTACTTGAGCAGGAGAAGCACTTTTTTCCTGGTTTGTTGTGTTTTCTCCTCCCTGGTGACCAAAACAAGTAGTTGCAAACTGAAATGTTACACAGTATTATAACTCTGCCTGTAAGCATCATTAGAACTTGTTAATGCTCCTGTCAGTGACAAACACATATATAAGTGAGATTAATGAGAACAAATACAGTAAAAAATATATTTTAATGTTGCAGAATATTACCTGTTCTAACAACTTGAATCTTTTCTTGAATATTAGCATTGGTCCCACTTGTGGTATCAATTTAGCAATAACGTCTTGATCATCAAGGCAGAAAAAACTTTCCGCATTAATGCCTTCATCTGTAATCCAAAAATATTGATGTGAATTTTAGTCATGCAGAAATGAGAATTATTAAAATTGCTGCAGAAATGTGTTTGATGAAAGGTGAAACATTGTTAATTTAATATTTTCTAAACGTGCTACAGCCCCACAGAACAAACTGAATTGTTGTTTGAGCTGATTGTTTATTTGATTAAAAGTATTTGTCACTTTTCTGTCTTGATTTCAGTGCTGCTCTTTTAAGTGCTCCTTCTGTGTGAACATGTACAAGGCCTTTACTGTGAGTGGTTGTGTAGTCTGAACAGACAAGAATTGCCAGAATTTATTAACACTGATCTTTCCTATTATCTTAAAATGTCTAAACTAAAATATGTTCCAGCATTTTTTACATCTGTAATAGATGTCTCAGTATTAGTCAATCAAATCAATAATGGATTAATAATAATAATAATAATAATAATAATAATAATAATAATAATAATAATAATAATAATGGATATTTTTCCAGTATTTTCCCCCTCACTGCATGTCCAGCCACACCATCCTGCCTTCTACTAACCCTGCTCCCGCCAGTTTCAGCACCTGACTTGCTCCACCCACTTACTACTCATTCCTCCTGATTACCACAGTGCAACATACGAGGCTCATTTATTTACATTTATACACAGGGTTGTAAAACGAGAATGCAAGTTCTAGTCCATGTATACCACTCACAAAATAATAATGATATAAATGGATGAAACATAGTGAGTCATAAAACATCTGACTGTCCAGCGTTCATCGTTTCCTGTTTTCCTCATCCTGCTTGCCTGAACCCCGCCCTGATTCTGGTAGTTTTTTTCCGTTGTCTCATACTTGGTAATGTTGACTTTGTGTTCATCTAACTGGTTCTGCTAGTTTAGAATTAAGGATTTCAAAACTTTGCAACTAACATTTGCTGCTGTGTGTCATACTTATGCCAGTTCTGAGCCAGGACCAATTCGCTACGTGCACAAGATGGCGACCAATGACATTTGCGTCCAAAAAATAACCACTTAAATACTTTACCTTTGAAAGTTTGGATATATTCGCTGAGGCCCCACTCAGTTAATTTGCTACGGACAAAATCATCCATGATCAACATCAACTAGAAGGTAAACAATCATAATACAAGCAATCATCAGTGTTTGATATTTGGAGAGAAAAGAGACAAGTTTAACCAAAGGACAGTTTTTCAATTTCACTGTAATAATTTGTGGTTCACAAGACATCAAAAAGGCTATTTCATAAAAATGCTGTTTTCCATTTCCATGTTTAATAAAAAGAAAAATTCATAGATGTTTAATGATGTAACTTTTAGCACAACTAAAAACACCTGCTGAACTGAAAGCATTTTAAAATGTGTCTTTGTTTTACTCTCCACTTCCTCCTACCACTATGGAAGCTTTGCAACAAAGGAAATAATGGGGCTGAGCTTTACAGGGTGCAGATTTTTAAAAAAGGATACTTAGGAGCAACATTATGTATACATACTACATCTATATTACATGAATTACGTGGTAAGTACTACAAAATAGTGACAATATATCTCAGTAAGTTTCTTAAATATACTCCTAATGTTTACCCTTAACTTTTAACTCTTGCATGTAAGTTATTGTACTTACATGTAGTCTGTTCCTCTTCCATGCATGAACATGACTCCTCCTGTGCTTGATGTACTCTGGCTCTTCCTTTTATATTGTCTCCACCCATCACCAATGTATGTCCTCTGGCTCATGAAGCAGGTTCTGTATGATCAGTTCAAATGTGTTAATACAGATGTGCTAATGGAGTGGAGTTGAAGTAAAAAGTAACAAAGAGTACAGAGTAACATGAAAAAAAATAGTAATCTTCAAGTTCCTCAAAACTGCACTTACGTACTGTGCTAGAGTACTTAGTTAGAGGGTTGTCTAATTATTGATGCACTGGGGACTCCTGCTGGTACTATTGTATGTCCTAGATGAGATTATTTTATTCAAAGCAGCTATATCATTTGTGTAACAATGATTGGTTCAGAAAGCAATACGAACTGGCTGTGAACCAAACAGAGCCTGGGAAGTTTGTTGATAAGAACTTTTCATCACAGTGAAGAATCAGTTAAGTTCTATTTATCTTACTATGTGTCTGATTCTAACAGAAGTCAAGGTTAAAACTGAATGTTGGGAGAAGTATCATTGTCTTGCATTCTGAATATAAACCCTTCGCATTCAGACTTTAACAATAAGCTACATTGTGTAGTGTTTGGTTATACAAGTCTGTACATGCTAATGTTAGTGTTTTACTCATTTAAGATTATTGAGGGCTCATCAAAGAAAGAAAATAAAACACTACAACAGTTCTTTACATGGGGAAATCAAATAGAAAGTGTTTTTAAATAAAATCTGGAAAACAGAATACATAGAATGAAATGGAATCTAATATCCATCAATAAATAAAGTTTAATGTTTAAATGTTTCCCAAAGGCTTATGTTTTTCCAGCTACTTGCTACCTGTGTCTGTTTGTTGTTTGCTGCTTTTAGAGACTTTTTGCTGAAAACAAAAATCTACTGTAGGTGAAACTCCATGAGAGCAAACCAACAAAGTGACGCTGCTGGCTAGACAGCTAAACAATGAGCTGTAACTCTCTATAAAAGCTCAACAAATATGCTGTAATACAAAACTTTTCAGTTAAACTGTGACATGAGAATAAGCTCACATACACTTAGAGCTGTTAGTATATCGAGCTGGACAGTTCTCACCCTCTGCTTGTGTACTGTCAGAAGTATGTATTTAATGATGGGTATGTCTGCTGATGATCAGTTTTGTGTTTCTTGTGCATGCTGATACAATTTTTTTCGTTAGGCTTTCCTCGCTCTTAACACCAGAGGGCAGTAGAAGTCAATGTTTGGCTTTATTTTCTCCCAAAATATTGTTCTATGTATGAATATATAAAAAATTTTATCCACTTCGATTGACATAAAACAAGCATTCTTAAAAATGACACCTAAACAACCAACTGCAGTTCTCTGTGATTAGTCAGTCAGAATATCAGAATAACAGGGATGGAGGGAATAAACTGGAGTAAGTCTTGATGTCAGGACAAGTTAATTCAGTGCTACCAGGGTATCTCTATTTACACAAAGTTGTCCAGTATGTTTGTTTTGTAATACCGCATTTAAATCTGTCTTACCGTTTAAAATAAAAAATAAAATACGACATATGCATGGGCATTGAGGGTAATTCTGTTGCACTTTTGATGATGAAATAATAATAAGATAATTAAACAATGAACTAATAGCTAGTTTTAATCAATGGGATTGTTATCCCATTAGCAAAGTTCACATACATGAACATAACCTCTTATATCACAATGCATAGTTGTCCCACGCTGGACAAATTCTCCCTTCCTAAAATACCTTACAGGAACTCATTAGAATTGAAGGGCATTTTACTCAAAGAAGTTAAGCCTATAACTATTTAAATAAACAATTAAATATTAAATTAAATTTGTCACCTAAATCAATAACAAAGTTATTTCTTCTCTGGGAGGGTAGTTACTTCTCTGCTAAAGGTAATTTCCCTTACCAGTGAACACATATCACTGAATAAGCAGTTCACCTCAGCACCTACACTGTCTTTCAGCTCCTTTTTTGCTTTTGATTTTCTAGTGAAAATGCTCTTATAACAATTGTACACTACCAAACTACAAGCAGATAAAGTTATTGACTTACTGTGGAAAACAGTGGAGCAATTACCAGCTAAAAGGCCAAACATTGTCAACGTCACAAATGCAACTTAAAACAGAAGAAAGCAGCAAGGAGGCCGCTGGCAATTTTACAGTGGCTTCAAAGCGTCGTTTCAAGAGAGGGAGCATGTCCACCTGCACGTTAGCACGTTTCCATCACTGACGATTAGGGCTGGAGCCAACAAACACCTGTGACTGACCAGTGTTAAAGGGGTTTAAGTTCAACGCTCTGCATTATGTACAGAGATGATTTGCCTACCTCAAGCCAAAGATTGCAAATCGCAGTGTTTCTAGAATTGTTTTCAACACTCCTTCAGGTAACTGAAGATAAATGCTGCAATACACATTTCAACACTGCCACAAAATAAAGCCCCAAATATAATCACAGAATCAGATCAGCTCTATTTGACACTATGTCACTAACAAGGATCAAAGGTAGGATTTATTTCCAAACTCCTGTATTGGACTGCAGTGGGTCTAGCTAACTGTACCAAATGTACTGGCAACTCAGTGTATGTTTAGGTGACTCTGCAAACAAGTGCCCTGTTCACCTGCCTCCAGTGCCAAGTCCAGCTGACCAGACCTTTCCATGACCCTGCTCCGTGGTGACAGCTGCACCCAGTCTCTATTGAACAACACACCATCCCAGAACGAGCCAAACAACGGTTCCTTCAAGACTTGGTCTCTCAAGACAAACAGGCAGTCAAAGCGGGTCTTTAGCACGACCTGAGTCAGAACCAACCAGCCACCCAGGTGTGCCCTGCTCACCCCGACACAACTACTCTTCTATTTGCTAGTTGTTTACCTCACTTTACCTCATTTCCCTTCATTTCCCTGCTCTATATTTGTAGTCATGCTGAGCAGTTGGGGGATTTTCCTGTTGACAGGTAAATTCTCAAACATTAGAAAAAACATAAAAACAGATTAGTGGTCACATAAACTGTGTGGATGTGAGAATTAATAGAAGATAAAAAAAATAAGATCTCACTAGAGGTGAGAGGTGCAAAAACATCTTAGATAGGTGCAACTGTGGACTTCAACCAAATATAGGGAAGTAATCAACCTGCAGGCAGTCGTCTTGAGTCTATGTGGTAGGTTCAGCAACTTCCTCTGCCCAGAGAGGGTCATTTTCAGGGCATGATCATTAAAAGGCACTGCAAGCAGTAAGAAACTAAACCTGGCTTCAATGTTGATTCTTATCTCGTTAAAACCTTTTATTATTCTCATCTCGTATGCCCTTGGACTTGAACTAAGAACCACCACACCATAACTAATGCAACTGCATTTATCATCACCTGTAATGTATACCAATTAAAGTCTCACAGTGCTGGACACACAGAGATATGAACAAAAACACAGACGCTCATAAACTAGTTTACTGAAGCATGTGAATTGCAGTATTGTTCGTGGTGCCCTTGAATTGTCCCCAGCACTGCTTTAAAGTCTAAATGTTGGAACAAGAGACCAACATCACTTGCCAAATGGTGCCCGGCAGATATAAAGAATTTGATTAAAATACAAAGCATAAAAATATAGTCTTGTTGAAAACTTACTGTTAGTCAGATAGCGTCTAACTAATTTAACATACATTTTAAAAACAGCTAATCTATCGTTATATATCTAATCTAATCTTTATTTTCTTTTTTAAATATGGTTTTAATAATTCCTAATAAACAAATGTTGTCTCTGTGACCCTCAGTCTTGTTTAGACCATTTCAAACCTTTTTCATAATGACAGCAGGGAGACAGACAGGACACAAATAGAGAGATTAGATAATGATACACAAAATATCCTGCCTGGAATTAAACTGTTTTATACGTGATTTCTAGTAGAAATTGATATGTGGTTCGTTCTCCTCTCATGTCTTTCATATTCTTCCGCTTTGTTATCATCGCACTCTTCTTCCATGAAAACCCAGACTGCTCTCTACCATCTTTATTGGGAAACGAGTGTGTGTCTTTGCGAGCTTGTGTGTCTACTTGCGCATGGAGTTTGTCAGTATTCTAGCAGTGGGTAAACACTGCCTCTGGCCAAGAAAAGCTGCGGTGGTGGTGATGTTATGCATGTTAATTGGAGGGAAGACAGGCCTCTGCCCAATGTAAAGCGGCTGGATTAATTTATAAATCCAATGAATCAAGTGGACTGGCACCATCTCAGAGGACTTCCAAAGAAACACTGTAGAGGACGCCAGTGTGTGAGTGAGGCATGTATGGAATGGCGCTTCCACAAAGTGAGGGGATAAGTCTGATTTAGGAGGCTCCAACTGAGATCTTGATTATGGGGGAGGTTCAGAACATTTCCTCCTGTTGGAATAACAGGGGTTGTTACCTGGTAACCAAACACAACCAGTCGCATGCTCAGGATACATTTTAGAAAGAGAAGAAACAGAGGAAAGATGAGCCTTCATCCGTCTTCTTTCTGTCTGTCTGTCTTTCTTTCTGTCTTTCTCACCCAGCCTCTGTTTCAGACCTTAAAAGGCAGGGATGTTGTGTGACGGATGGCAGCCGAGCCTCTGACTGAACAGGGAGCTGTGGTGCCACTCTACAGAGTCCCTGCAGTTTCTCCATTCAGCTCCATTCATAGATGACAGCACGGGGGGAACCACCTCTCCTACTGAGCAAAAACACCACATCCTGACTGCCAGCCCACCTCCCCGCTCCCCTCCCTCGTCCTCAGATCCAGACCTAGTAACGCCGCTGTATTTTCATGGTGTTCGACAAACTGCTCCTTAGCAACCAGACCAGAGGCACCAGGAGGCCCATGTTCCTAACAGTGCATCTGAATTCAGCCCCATTCTTCAAGGGAGAGATAAAACTCACTGATGATATGTGTCTACTTTTTCCCTCTCATGAAAAGCAGGCATTAAGTTAAGCTACTACACAATCACACAAAATATACATGGAGCTAAGTTCATGGTTTCAGACGTAAAGGCCAAATCAAGAGAAAGAGGAAATGAAAGTCAACTTCTAAACCATACAGCACTTTAATCTAGGATCACATGCTCCTATATGGATCGAGACCACTCCGAGAACATTCTTCAGTTTGAATAAGAAGAAAATCAAATTACGGTTTACTCAACTGAAAAGAGACAGCGTTTAAATAACAAGAGTAATTCTGATAGCAACCTTTTCACCTCGCAGACATTGCATACCTGAAAGGCATTCGACTTCTTGTTGCAGCATGCTAGGAATATGAAGTCAAGTCCTGCCCACAGTGTATAATAAAGCACAATTAGGTGTGATATATGGACTGCATTTTATATAGCACTCTATACATGAAAGTGATGTCTAACAGATCCATCCTAGTCACCACTTTACATTGCTATATGGAATCAACACCTCTTCACTCCAATAAATCTCACTGGGGATGATTGTATGAACTCAGTATGTTTCACTGAGTGGAAAAGCCAGTAGTCAACACAAAGCCAAGGGCACGTACACATCCGCACACACACATTTGCAAATGTTGATGGAGCTGAGGCTGTCTCACAACGCTGTGGGATTCCAGGAAAGTTACCAACATCCCCTTTTCCCCTCAGCTCTTCTTCCATCCCCTCTGTCCTTCCTACATCAGTCCTTCCTTCCCTCAACCACCATCCCACCACTACTGGTAGCCTCAGCATCATCGTGAACATGGCAGTTTCCTCTCTTTTTCCATATGTTGAATGTCATATTTGATCTGTTCTGATATTTACGTTCTAAGAATATTGAGTGTTCAAAGAAGGAAGAGTGATCAGAATCAAAAGACCAACATCAACACTCGTCTCTTTCTCCTGGCTACGAGAATTTCTTTTACAAGATGCTGTTGATTTAACATTTGCTGAAGCCATGTTACACAAAAGGTGATGACAGTCCTCTGAGGAACTATGATGCTCTTGCTGCTGCGCCATGTGTCTCGGTGTGGTTTCAATGCAGTCTGCGGCCGTGCCTCACACCGTGAGAGCTCAGGCAGCGAGCTCATCTGCCGCCAGGCGTGGTGAGACAACTTCCATATCCTCCTCTGTCGCCTGTGATCTCCTCTCTCACCACACCAGCATGTGGCTTCGTACCACACCGCACAATTATGACCATCCCAGGACAAGTTTTTAATGTTCTCTCACGCCCGCTGCTTTCAGATTTTGTTATCGGCTGTCAAGATTGCACTGTAAGCCCGTATTGCACTGTTACAACAAAATACCAACACTGCTGAGGAAATGAATGGAGTGGATTAACGCTGGATTGTTCCAATAACAACATTCAGACACTTAACATCCTGTGTTTGGCAGGATATTAGCTCTCATCCCACATTGCATGACATGGTTCTGATTTATCATGAGTATATACACTCTTTATTATGTATACTACACAGACGAGCATTTGGCTTTGATTTGAGAGGATCGCATCCCTTTCTTCCTGTCTTTTAGTGGCTCAGCACTCATCCCATCAGTCATGATCTACAACCACACTTCGGCTGGGCATAATCGTGACGGACGTCTCTCCAGTTTACCCACTATTGTCTTACCTCCCCTCGCTCAGCACAGGATTAAAAAAACGTTTTCTCTTTGGCTTTGAGTTTTTGATTTCTCTAAATCTGTCGAGGTGGAATTTTAATTTGTAGCTGGCCCACAAGAGTGTGACGGGGAGCAGGAAGAGAGAAACAGGTGCAGTGGGGTCGAGTTCCCTCCTCCCAGCTATGGAAATAGACATGATTGACTGTGCTGTGTTTTTTGAATCTGACACATATTTTAGAGTCGTTTTTACCCTGGATGTCCATAAAGTTTGCAGTTTAGCTCTTATTACTTCCTCTTTGCTCACTTCTCACCTCTGATAACCTTACAGAGAAATAATGTAGGCTATAACAATGTATCAATCATTTGTTTGATGAACAAAATGTCAGCTAATTGTTGAAATATCAATCATTATTTCTGGAGTTTTTGGAGCCCATGATAACATCCTCAGGTTTCTTCTTTGGTCTGACCAACAGTGCAGAGCCCAAAAATAAATTTACTATCATGAACAACTACAATAACTAGAAAATATTTACATTTGAGGAGCTTGAATGCATGTTTTTTTGGCACATTCATAAGATTTTAACAATTGTAGCACAAATATTGAACCCAATTGTGAGTAGAATACGAAAACTGACAACTTTTAAGCCACCTGTTGCAAAGTCAACGGTAGCACATGGCTACCGCTACAGCCTGGCTACTGTTCAAAGCTAAAAACAACCATTAAAATCCTAACCTGACCTACACAATCCTGATCTCAGAGCTATGAAAAAACTCAGAGTAAAACATCCAGTTGTGTTTATAAGTAGGCAAGTTATGTTACTTACCATTTTAGTAGAAAGAGCGCTGGTTGTGAATCATCTGAAGTCTTGGTGGCAAGGTGAAACAATCTTTTAACACAAGACATGCGTCCCTACTAATTACTACTTCGGTTATTCCAGGTCTTCTACAGTTACCTGGGGAAAGCGACCGGGGAAAACAATGCCTTTTCCTGTTTTGGTTGCACACTGGCAGGCGCACATCCTTTGTGCTGCAATTCAACCTTCGTTTTTCCAGGAAAAATCAAGCCCGGTGGCAGACCGAATAGCAAAGTGAAAGTGATGTAAAAGCCTCTGTTGAACATTTCAGTTTACATAAGGCTTTTTAATGAATCACCCTCAAACTTCTGTCCTGAAGAAATTATTTCAGAGACCAGATGAAGCAAAATCATAATACTCAACAGGGATACATGATATGCAAAAAAATAAATGAAAGTAATAATTTTCTGTCATTATTTTGACAAACGTGTGACATTTGTTAGTGTTGATACTAAGCACACCTGGTTTCTTACAGATAAAGAACAGGCATCTCTGCAGCTCTTAATTATAATCCTTTTTTGTCACATATTTAACCTTTATAAAGAATCGCAGCCTCTGCGATTTCCATGTGCAGCCCTTATACTCACTGTCACACTGTGACCTTTACAATAAAACAATGCAGCCCTGAGTCATGACTTGGAATTTTGGGGACTAAAACATATGTTGGCTTTTCTTGCTGACAAATGAAACATTCTTGAAAACACGTAATAATGGTTGTTACTCACGAATCCATAGCTTGATACTTGAAGTGTCACAACTTGTACTAATTCCATCGAATTAGCACAGTATTAACATATAGCCTACATAAATATGTACCTTCTGAATATTGGCACTATGTCCTCAACCAGGTGGTAAAACTCATTGTTAACCAAAGTTATGAACAAATTCACAACATATGTGATCCTGACCGGTGACTAGCTTGTAAGCTAGCTTGTTCCATAACAGTGTCTGCAGCTGCGCCTCTATAACCCGCCCCTTTACTTTGACAATGACTGCAGCAGAGTTTTAGCTGAACGTTTATAAAAAATTGTACAGTAACAGAAATGTCAGAAAAGACATGTTTAAGGGTTAGCTCGTGAGATTTAATCTATTGCTTTAAACCTGTTCTTGTTTTTAAATTCACAAAAGGCAACTAAACTGAGCTGGTTTTAATATAACATTTATGGGTATTTATTTGTTTATGTTTATCTCTAAAGTTAAAATTTAGACTGGCCTACATGGTTAAAAATCATGGTGAACAAAACCATTTAAGAAATTAAAACTAACAATGGCACACGTGTTTAAAAATAATGAGGGCCACATGAACATTATGAATAACGTTAGAATATTATCTGTTGCTCCTCTGTAAAAGTTAAAGAGAACTTTCCAGCAGAATATAACCTTCAATAAGTTCACCTTTCCTGTGATTTTTCCTCCTGGGTATCAACAGGATGATGTCATGTTGATTCCCAGGAGCCCAAAGCTGTTCACCTGCTCCACGTCAGCTCCACTGATACAGGTGTCTTTGCCTCCCTGTCTCTAAAAACAGCAATCAGCCCCTAGGTTCTGCTGATGATGAGCAGTAGATTATTCTCTGTGGGCCACAATGCAAGACTGTTGATTACCTCTCTACATCATTGCCATTGCTGTGTTGTGGGTGTGAAGTGTGAGCAGGAGGGGGGCAGGCTCACAGCCCTGGGGTCTTCCAGTGTTGAGTGCTCAAGTATAGGATAGTTAATGAGAGATTTTCTCAAATCGAAAATATGAACCTTGTTCATAAAGAACATAGTTATTATGAGTCATCCTCTGGGGCCACAAATACCTGTACACATTTTAATACATCCAGTAGGCCTAGTGGTTGCCAATAATTAATCTTACCAATGTTGTTGAAAATTAATATTATGTCCATCTAACAAATAGGTCCGTGTATGGCTTCAGCTCTCAGAATAAGTACACAATAGGTCTGTGGTGTATGGTCCCCACCATGCAGCTCATCCAACAGGCCCTCGGCCTGGTAGATGAAGTTTCCCTGGATTTGTCAAGCTGTTGGCCTCCTTGCTGAGTCCTCATGAGTGATGGTTTTATTAAGCTTCTATTTGGACGGAGGCAAGGAATGGCAAGATGGAGAGAGAGGTAACAAGAGCGAGAGAGGGGGAGATCCCGATTTTTCCGCATGAGCAGCCTGAATATGACACATTATTAGGGGCTACTAAAAGAGGTAAATCAACCAAAGTCAAAACATACTTTTAGGGCGAGAGGACAAGTTTTAATAATATTAGCAGTGAAGCTAAGCAAAGTATTTAAGGAGCCCATTCATACGCTGACCTTTTCTCCCACTTCTCTCTTGTCATTCCCTCCCCCCTGTCGTTAACACAGAAAACAAATCCAAAATTATTCAGAGCGGGGAAACATAGACATAAACACTGAAACATAAATGTATTCATATGGAACTTTACTGCTGAATGGAGCACACAAAAGACAAAGTGTTGGCTTCTGCGTTCTCAGAGAAATCCTTGTTTTATGGGCAAGACTGTGTTTGTATTCATTTGGGTTCATTTAAAACTTTCCAATCTGCCTGGTAAATGTTTTAGGAAAAAATAAATCTAGCTGTGAAGCTGCTAACTATTGAGGGTTGGGAGTGGCGCTTGGGTCAGGAAGACCCAGTGTGAATGCTTTCTCTCTCTCTGTCACACACAATATTGACAGACAAATGGAAAGACAGTCAGACACATATGGTACATATAGAGTCGATCCAGAGGCAGCCTCTTTAATGCTTCTTACCTCTGGTGCGGAGGTGAAAGAGGAGTAATTGTGTAAAGTCTGGTGTCATGTTACTCAGTTTGTTAGTCTGTGTGTTTGCATTATATACCGAATTACACAGTACTAGCATCCTTTCTCATGCTAATGTGGCCTTCATTAACAGAAACGGATTGAGAGGAAATAAATGGGTATTCTTTCTTTAGAGAGACAGAAAGAAAGTGACAGTCAAGAGAATATTCAGCAGCTTATCCTCTTTGACCTACAGATGGCGCAAGATATCCAGTCATAGAGTGATGTCTCTGCTTTGACCTCTGATTCTGCATCAATGTTCAACTGAGCCAGAATGTGTGACTCCTGAGTTTGTGTATAGATCCATATGGGTGTGTGTGTTTGAGGAAAAGTGTTGCTCCAATTACGGCGTCTGTGGAGGAAGTTGACTCACAGAGAGAAAACACTGACCCTGTGTCTCCTGCCATATAATAGCCTTTCTTTCACATTCATGCTTGTAGCCTAACTGATCTCAAGCACACATCTCTTTTGTGAGGCAGGAAAAAAAATAAAATAAAGGTTACCTGACAAGTATGGACCTGAAATGACTGGTCCAGAAATCGATTAGTTGAAAGATTAATTGTCATCTAATTTGATTAATGATTTAAAGGGTACCTCCACCAATTTAATACACATTAAAACGTGTTCACAGATCTTGGAGAGTACTACTGCATATTCCTGCACATTTCTCAAGAGGAAGCTGCATGTAATCTGATGAATTGCCCCCAGTGATGTCACTCAGTGGTGATGTTGCATTTTGGGTAATGTGGGCATTAATGTGGGCAAGATGAATGCGCAGAATAAAAAATGGGATTACAGATTACATGCAGCTTCCTCTGGAGCCACAAAGGGCTACTTGTTCACATATGCAGTAACTTTGAAAATAGGAGTTTGTCTTTTTTTTTGTTGAATATTTTTGAGTTTGGGCCTGTGGGTCGAGTAAAACAGTTGAAGATGTCACCTTGGGCTCTGGGAAACTTTACCAAATTAAGAAATACGGAGGATATGATGAGCAGAGTCGCAGCCTGACTGAAAGGGAACAGAAAACGAAAGTCCATTGTACAGTATTTCTATTATTTTGTCTCGCCCCCGATTATGGCTATATACTTTGATCATACAGTAGACTGGACTGCACACATCTCTCTATACTTGGTACATACAGCCTTCAGTAACTGCCGGACGATTTTTATCTGCCCTGTGTAAACACATAAAAAGCTATATCTGACTGTGGGAGCTCCTCTCTGACTATTTGACTGTACAGCAGTAGTGTTAGTGGAGGCCTGACTGGCTTCACTGGGATCCTCCTCCCGGTTCCTCCACAAACAGAAGGAAACCTCGAGGAAGAGCAGCTGATTGATTCAGTTTCCACGCATCCCTTTGCCCGGAGGGACTTGGGGCAGTCGGGAGGCGCGAGTGGAAAACTAAACATTACAAAGCTAGAGGAAGCTATGGCACAGATTAAGCGTGGAAGGGTTGGGGTGAGGTGTTGGCAACTCCTCAATAGTTGCAGCCTTGTAGAAATCTCTCACCCTCACTTTCCCAGATCTCACCAGTCAGCATCTTGAAAAACACAGCAGAACGCCCACAGGTCAGAATCAATATTTGCTGTACCGGTTCAGGCCTCCTTGCCTGTTATTGTGTGGGTGAGTTGCCTCCATGTGCCTGAGTGCCTGCTAAAATCAGCCCCTGCTCTCTTTAAAACTTGATAAAAAAATAATGACTAACATGTGAGGGAAGATGAGACAGGTGAGCATGCCACCCAGGAACACTGGCCTGCACAATGTAGATTTTTTTGGAAGGGAGATACGCCAAGATTTTTTTCCCTTCGATCATCTTTTACTACTCTGAAGGTTTCCATGTGGAAATTCTTCTCAAGCACAGTCCTCATCAAGGTCAAAAACAGGATTTTAGACCTATAAATCTTTTATTTTGGCCATGTTTTTTTCAAACTTATTTTGCATGCTGTCTCCTCCTTGTCTTCCTCTTATTGGAACAGGTCTGAAGGCAAAATCCTTTTCTGGCATCTTCGCCTTGCCTCTACAAGATAGCTGACATTCTGGCAGGAAACACTGGTGAGCAAGAGGGAGTTGACGTGAAATAAAGGTCACCAGCCGGAGTTGAAATGGGGACGTCCCGATTTCACACGTCTTTAACTGCTGGCCTGTGACGATGGCCCCAAGGGCACAACTCTTAACAGGCTACCACCCGGGCCAGCCAAGCCATGAGCGGTTGTCAGGTGTGTCTGTAACTGGGATGCACCTGAGTCATAAAGCTTTGCTCTGTAACTACCAGCCCTTCAGCTGATGGCCCATTAGACTGGCAAGCTGACCAAACTGCACTGCCCAAGGGATCAGAAATATCAGGGCTGAATGGAGCAACTGTAGACTAAAGAGAAAGAGGGAGGGACCCAGCAGGGCATGCATCAAAGTATTTATTCAGTATAAGCTACCCCCTAGTGCCACAACCTCAGAGGGCATCCCATCTCATATGATAAGGGGAATTTTCCATGTAATAAAGGAGCACTACTATGCTTTTTCACTTTTTCCCTTTCCTTCAGTGTTTTATATATATGCTTGTGCATTTAAAAGATTATGAAAGCTGAAAATGTCAAAGAAGCTCCTCTTTCCCACAGAAAACACTGGTCCTAAACACCTCATCAGTAGGCCCAACTTTATTTCCAAGACTTCATGATGTCACACTACATCGGAATGTCACACATTTGTATAATTTATGTTTGTATTCTTTGTGCATTGCTCGACATCGTAAGAATTGACTTAGCACAGGCGCTCTGTTGTAGTAACTGGTGCTGACTCAAGCGTGTGCGAGCTGACCAATCAAGAGCTGACTGGGTATTTGGGAGGGTGGGGCTTATAGAGACAGGAGGTAAAACAGAGTGCTTCAGACAGAGGGCTGGGCATTATGAGAAAACTGATGTGTTTTTAAACACTAAAGCATGCAGACTATTTTATAATGAATGCAAAAATATAATCGTGAACCTGAATATAAGCATAATATGTCTCCTTTAAAAAAAAAAAGAAAGAAAGAAAAGGAAATGGCTTCGTGGGCCTCTAGTGTCTTATGAGTGTGCTGCAGCTCTTGTAAGTCAAACATGATCATGTGCCTGTTGGGCAGAAAATCATCTGAATGAAAGTCTTGAAAAGCTGGCTATCTCGCTCTCCTGTAGAGGGGGTTAAATGCCAACACTAGATGAGCCTAGTGGCTTCTCGCCAATATCCCAAGCCTATTGAAGTGTATTCAAGCTCTAATTCAACCCTGCCAACAAATATTTCTTTGAGAAAAAAAGAAATAGGAGGAAGAGAGAGAAGCGACGGCTTGCCAGTGGAGCAGCGTATTGCAGCCAGTAAGAGCTGAAGCATCAAAATACCTCAATATTGGACAGCTCCCAAGAGGGAAATGCACACAGATATGTTTCTTCTTGTAGTTTGTTACGCAAGTGCCTGGAGTTGTCTTAAGTTGTTTTTCTCTCCTCTGTATGAAATTTGTCGGGGTTCAATGAGGTCAGTTAACTGAAGCACAAACACATTTACAGTGTACGCCTCATTTACTGTAAAAATGAATTTGTGTGCATGGGTATCCCACCTGCTTGTGCCGTGTCTCTATCTCAGCTTGGCTGTTTATTCAGAGCAAAAACGACGTTGCAGATACAGTCTCAGTGCAGCAACAGACTGAAGCTGGGTTTGGCTTTCGCTCTGCCTGTTGATGTTCTCTTCTGTACCTCATCTTTCATGTCAGACTGTCACTGGCGTCCTGCGGGGTCGAGTGTTGGGTCACGTCAGTGTGGTGCCAAGTGTCCTGGTGTCTCCATTGCTGTAAAGCCACACTAACACACACATGCATGTACAAGGAATTTACACGGGAAAACAGGCAGACACATACACAAATGTCAGTGGTGCACACACATGTCTGTGACATGCATACTGCACATGCATGCACAAATGTATGCATGCTCGCTCAGACTGTAGACTCTATCATGACTCTAGTCTCTTTGCCACCTGATCAATCATCCCAACTGCCATTAGATCTACAGGAGAGGCATTCCTTCCTAACAACTGGAGAAGAGGGTAGTGTCTGTGTGTCTGTCTGTGGGGAGGACGGGGGAGGGATTGAGACATGAGTGGAAAATGTCATGTTTTTAATACAGTGAAAAAAGGATATATTTCCACGTAGTCAATATGACTGAGAATAACCAACAGAATGAAAACAATTTCCTTTATTTATTGTTCCGCGTTTATTTTTTCCCATCTTGGCTCTCTCAGGCTCTGTGAAACATAGCTGGCAAATATAAGAAGGGAAAAAAAACAGTTGAAAAGCTAAAGCTGCCTCTAGCTCGGGCCGTGTTGATGCACGTTCTGCATCGCACTCGTGTAAAAGTAGTAGAGGAGGAGTGAAGAGTAAAGCCTCTGTGGATAAGGTGCTTTATCTCCCCTGCTGTCTATATCTTTCACCCCGTCCCTCCTTCTCCTCGCTTCTCTCCTCTTTGATTTTTTTTTCTCTTTCTTCTGCTCGCTGAAAGAGCTGACTGTGCTGCTCTCGGCGAGTGCTCCAAGCGAGCGTGTGTGCTGTGTATTGTTCCCTTCTTCCTCAATATGATGAGAAAAGCTTGAAATAACAATGTCTGGGGGCGGAGAGAGAGACCCCTCTGTTCTCCGTTTCATCTCCTCTCTCTCTCTCTGTTCTCGCTTCTCCAGATGACAGTGATGCTCTCTGCAGATCTCCTGCAGGTGTGGGCTTTTTGACCCCCTCTGGGACAAATTGCATACTCATGCCTGTCCGCACACACCTACACACCATGATATCTATGTGCAAATGCGCGCGTAGCCATGTACACACCAAAACATTCACATAAAGGCTCCCTGCACAAGCATGAAAATGAGATAGGGAGTCATCTGCCAAATACAGCATGCGGCATGTTTTCCATCCGCTCAGTCAAAATCTGGAAAAAGTCTTGTTAACCATCAGGTGGCAAACCAAGCAGCCATCCGTAACAGCAAAAAACTCAACATGAAAACACACAGACGCACAAACATGCAGGGAACTTCTCTGGTTTAAGGCGAGGACAGACGCATGCGCGCCATGCTGCAATGCGGACAGGATTATCAAAGGATCTGACCCGCTGACCTTGAGGAGGTCATGTGTGAGGCGCAGGCTGCCGCCACTGGCCCCGCCGACACCAGAATGTCTGACGTCTCAGGAATCTGCGCAGCGCCGCTCTGCCTGACCACGCAGCACGACGCAGCAGTTGGGCCTTTTGTAAGGAGTGCAAGAACGGGCAAAGACGGGGAAAGGGGAGAGATGACTCGCTGATATCAGGTCGTCATCAGCCGTGATAGCAAGTTTGACTCACCAGTGTGTTTCTGTCTACTGTGATATGCATATTTTTACCTTCAGTGTGATTCAAACTTCTTTACATTCACAACTTCATGATATACTGTATATCAAAGCTATTAAATGGGCACTATGTAGTTTTTTGGGGGAAGAAATTTATATTCAGACTTCAAACTCAGAATCTTTCTCTTTCTTTCCATAACTGAATAAACAAGCTGTCCTCAGAGGAAAATAAGGTCCCCAGAACACTGTTTGAGGCTTGAAAGGTGGCAGGGTCCGCCACATATAAACAAAGTTAAACAGTATGGAAATGTGCTTACGGTTTGTTTATTCCATCATGAAAACAAAGAGAGTTTGTTTATTTAGGCATAAAAAAAATCAGTAAATAAAGATCTTTCTCTTACAATTAATACGGTGTCCACAAAACAACATGGTGCACCTCTAAGGATGGCTGGAAATGGCTTACACACAGCAGGCAGAGTGGCAGGAATAACATAAGGATGATTTATGGCGGAAGAAAAAATAAATCTCCAAAAAAACATGGACAGCAGCTTCAGCACCACACCGAGCTATTGAGATGAACAGCTCTACACAGGCCTCTCAACGATGTTCTCTCATGTTCCACATAATTCAGGTGCAAGTGTAATGTGTGTAGCACATGTGTGCAATACATAGCAGCCATATGGAAGATCTGATACACAGTTCTGAGGAATAAGAGAAACTGAACAGAGGCGGAGAGAGGGATTCATTTAGGAAAAAGCCTGCTCCAGAGCAATTCACTTACAAATTCAAATGGGCCTGATTCTTAAGAGGTTCAGGTTAATCATAAACAGGTTATGATTACCAAAAGGAGATAAAGGTGTGAAAATGTGTCATAAATTGGGAGAAATACGCCAGGAGGAAACCATGAATAGCAGGAGTCTCAGATTGGCCAATACCATTGACTGTCATATCAAACAGACGAATCACCTGCAACACCAAGGCCTGACTACCTGGCTTTAATATCCTGTTTGTAGCAGGGATTGGTTAGAAATATTTCATCAGCAGAAACATATTGGATCAATTGGAGCCAGAGTGGGTAAAGGTAAGCTCTGTATCCCCGACCATGAGACAAAGAACAACAACAACAACAAATCACCTATTGTTTGTAGCTATTTGTGTTTCTCTGCACCGTGCTCCCGCAGGTTGCGGCCTCTCAATTGCCGGCTTTCACTTGCACTTTAAAATATAAAAGAATCAGAGATTGATTTGAGGTTGACTCTTGAGTCAGTGTTTACATTGTCAGGTGACCTCACAAGTAAAGTTGGCAGCAATTAAAAGCCTCTTGAAGGCTCGGCGGTGGTTACGCATGGCTCCCCCAGGCTCGCTGTCTCTCCTTTGGACAAAATACTGCTCCTTATCCCACCGCTGCCTTCCCACCGACACCGCAAAAATCTGCGCTCGATGTGTGTGTGTAGGTGCATGTGTGGGTATGCAGTTAATATGTGCCAGTAAGCACGTGTTTGTGTGTATATGGACATAATTGTGTGTGTATATCTAACTGTGTTTTTGCAGGAGCTCGCACCAGCCGCAATCACTTTTGATGGATATCTACTCTGGCTTTGGAGAGCTGTACGTTTTCCAGTCGGTGACTCATGGGGCTTCTGACGGATGTCTGTACCAATTTACGGCTACTGCCACTGCTGCTGCTCTTGTTCCCCACCCCAAGTGTGTGTGTGAGACTATGAATAAGTGTCCTGTGCATTGGCTGGTTGTGGTTGTAGTTTCCAGCTTCTGCTTATGGACTTTCCACTCTTCTCTTGAGCAACAGAGGAGGAGAGTGGAGAGAGAGTGGGGCGAACACAGTCCTTCAATGACACTGTACACACACACAAAAGTGACTAATTCAGGTTCCCCACATGACTCACTCCCATCTTCTCCTGTTGTCAGACTCAGACATGATGATCGCTTCAATTATTTATCTAATCAAAGATAAATGTGCTCTGAGCAGCTTGTCATCGTGTAACACACCCTGTGGTAAAGACAAAAGTGCATGCCATTCTTCTGCAAAGGTTACATAACTTTGTTGATCTGACCAGACCAGTGCATGGCAATAACGAGACATTTGCAGTTGAATCACTAGACAAAGTTGTGGCTCTGCAGGTCACCCAGTTCAGGTGTCAGTGCGGGACCTGAACTTCTGAACTCGCAGAGCCCTGGAGTGATAGATTCTTTACCTGCAACGCCTACCTGGAAAGGCTTACTTGGGTTGCTTCATTCATTTATTAGCTTGACAAACAGACCGCCTCACAAGCTATTTCAACTCTTTGATATCCCTAGCCAAGATTTCAAAGGATCAGACTTTTCCCAATAATCTATTTTATATATTTCCAAGACAAACTCAAAGACAAATTGTTAACTGTGATATTGCGTGTGGTTTCATAGTGCTGAGATCAGTGACTTTAGGTCAAATTGGGATTTTTATGGTTGATTTTTTGCTTTGGACCGTAGCCAGGCTGCTAGCATCAGCCATGCTACTGATGCGCCGACATGTCACAGAGAGACACTAAGAGGGGGGAAAGTTTAAAAGTTGTGTATTTGCGATTTAAAGTGATGGATAAAGCTCTAAATTGAACAAGCTTGTTTAATTCAAAAGAGGAACAGTTGAAAGCATTAGCAAAAAGCAATGGATCAACAGTTCAAAGACTTAAATATGTGGCACAGCTGGCTAAAAGCAGTGGATAAACATAGAAATAGTTAAAAGCAAAGGTAAAATAAGCCTCAACAGTAGTGGATAAGACTTGAACTGAGCTTAAGATGCAGCACTCTAAAGCGGAGGTTTATGGTCCTTTTTCTGATACACACACACACACACACACACACACACACACACACACACACACACATATGTCTAAACTGAGGGGGAAATCCCATTCACTGCAGGTAAAACAGTATTTCTTTAGAATCTGCCGGGAACTATATAACACTCTAAAGGGATCACATAACTTTGGGCTGAGGTAGTTCTTTGGCTAAAAGCACTTATTTCAACCTTAATTATTTTGGTAGGCCCCAGGCTAATCTAATCCCATCCAGACTGGCAGAGGAAGGGGTGAATAACCTCATCTAGCCAAGTAAAAAAAGGAAAATCCCCGAGGACGACATGGCTGTAATGCATCAACCTTATTTAAGAGCTGCGTGACTAATCAGTGACTGCTTCAGACAATCTCTCGCTCAAGCCCGTGGCCTGCCAGGAGGACATCCCAGCTCATCCTTTTTAAACACAGCAAATTCTTTACGTCTCTCCCTTACATCATTAAATAGCATAAAGAGAATGAGCACAATCTTTTGGCTTTGACGCACATGTGAGTGACCTGACCACCCAGTCATCCCAGGTTTCATGGTTCTTTCTCAGCAGAAAAGAGGAGCCAAATGCCAGTTGGCTGTTACTGCTGACCCAGACGCGAAGCCTTTTATCGGGGATCAACCCTGGGTGGAAGGACTTACTTCTATTCATCCTTCCCATCCTCTTCTGTAAGCAGAGGAGCCTAACACACCACTGTGACTCCTGTCTTCATTGCAGGCTATTCTGGGCTGAGGTTACCCAGGACACCATGTGGCTTCACCCAAATTTAGCTGCCCACAGTATGCCTGAGCTAAATCATCTGTGTGTGTTATGCAAATAATAAATATTCATTAATGGTTCTTCCACAGTTCCTCGGATTCTTCCTCATTATTTTGTGTCAGCTCTGTAATCTCTAAAAGGATTTCACCCTTCTGGACTTCTAGAAATAATCCTAAACTAATATTGACACATGCTAAAGAAGTGCGCCTGCGGTGGTGGAGTTGGACCAGAGGGCTGCAAAGAGGGTCGTGGAGCCAAGGCCAAACCGCGGGGCTGCACAGAGAGGAGAGGGCGGCCAGCGGAACAACGGTGAATCAAAGACACCAAGTTGAACCACCGGCCTTGTCTCCGCTCTCCTCCGCCTCTCACACTCATACCCTATTTTCAGAAAGACCAACATGAGGGCAAACAGCAAAGCCTCCATTATTGTTGTTATCATTCCCAAACAGCAATTTTCCAGGCCAAACCAAATTTAGGGACGCTGGTACATGATGTGTATGCATGGACATGCACGGGCACTTGTATTTTGTTGAGCAGCACATACCTTTTCATAGATCTCTATGTGTTTACCTGTGCTGGTTTAGCTCACTGCGAGTCATACTCTGTCAGCCAGTGGGTCCAGAGCCCCCTGGCTGCTCTGCCCAGTGCTATTGCTCAGCTAGGGATGGACTTGGCTGGGCAATGGCCACTCTGGGCGCTGGTCCCATCCCCACATTGATGTGATGAAGGAGGACTCTGTCCCCCACACCCCCACCCATGGCCACAGAGGTGAGGAGGCACCCAGGGGACACGCTGGCTGGCGTCTGAGGCCACATTCACACAGCTGACAAGACCGTGGTTGGCTGCTCTCAAGGTGATGGTGCCAGGCAGTCTTGCCCACTGCTGCCCACTGCTACCCTGCGCAGCTGGGAAGTGCTCCACAACCAGCAGTCAGGTCAGCATTTTCCCATCTTTATCTCTTCTGCAATATTCAAATGTTACATTTTGTCCTTGAGAGCCATGTGACAATCTCCACAATGAAACACGGCAATGGATGATGACGTTGTTACTATGTGTTTCTGAATATGAGGTTGTTTGTAGTTGCAGTAAAACAGGAGTAGCTCATTAGCACACCAATGTTGATACTGCTGTTTCCCACTGTCAGTCTGATAGCAGCCTTCAACTGTCTCACTCAGCAAAGAAAACTGTCTCCCGTCACCAGCAAAGAGTGTCAGATGAACTCTCACATCCTTGCTTGGCGAGTGTCCAACAAACCGACATCCCCGTGCCAGGTTTACAAGGGTCTTCATCTCCGCACCACATGTCTATAACTTAGCTGCTCTATAACAAAAGCCTGAGAAGACTGAGAAAGCTAGGCTAAGGGCTAGTGTCTACATAACGTCTCTTTCTGACAAAAAAACACAGGCAGCGCATCTGGGAGCACTGGGTTGAAGCACTTGGTGGTGGTCTTGATAGACATTATCTAACTGCACCAACAACAAGCTTATAACTCGATGGGTGATAAAAGCACTCACCGACAACATTTGGTGCCAATCTGCTCCCACACGTGAGCATTTCTCTCACTATTATTAGAGTTTCTGTCTGATAAAGCTCAGGATAGCCTGCCAAAGCAAGCTTCTACTCCAACACCAGGGTGATGGATGACGACCCCTGCACCTTTCTGAAAAGTTTAGAGAGTAAGTTTTGTGCAGCAAGTTTAAGTCTGTAGGCAGAGTGTTCTGAAAAAAGGAAGCCGGATGCAGCGCTTTTTCCTCACAACTGGGTTGGGGCATAACGTACACTCTGCCTGTTTTTAAAAAAACACGTAACTAATGCGAAGCAAATATTAGCTATTAAGTTGTTTCATGGCGACTTTAAACCCCCATGTTATGATGGTCACGGTTCAGAAGTTGATGACTGTCAGCAATCAGCGACAGACGATGGCATCATCGGCCCAACACTACCTCCGACAGTACAGCAAAAGTGGCCTCCCACAGTTGCAACATGATAACTGGGTTTATGGTTCCATTTGAAGTCTTTTACAGTCTACACTCACCCTCATCTTGTTAAGAAATAGAGGACACCTCTGTTCACTTTACTGCTTTCTCAAACATGATCTCTCACCTCTCCCCCCGATCTCAAATCCAATCCTCTGACAAGGGTCACGCATTTGTTTTGATAACACTGCAGAAAGGTTTGACTGTGCCAGCCTGCCCAGGTGCTGGTGAATAGGGAGCAGCAACAATGGGCCATCAACTGAATGGAGCATCAAAGACACCACTGATGATTTGATGATGATTGAGGGTCCCTGCATGAGGGTAGGGCCTCCTGCTTCAGAGAGCTGTTTTCACCATCATACAGGTTCACACTGCCTTTGATTTGAGGCTTTTCGTTAAGTGCCATAGTGGCGCCGATGTCAGCTGCATCTTGCTGATCACTGGGAAGCAAGGACAAAGGCTTGGGTTAACCAGGTGTATTGTCCTGATTTTAATGGCAAACACAGGCAAGAGCCGACTGGGGATTTTGGTTGAACTTTTACTGAAGAACAGAAGAGCCGCAGATAAAAGCAAAGAGAATATAAAGCTGGTTTCCTTTTTTTCATTCAGCCAGTGAGCTAAACACTCAATCCAGGCACGACCCACATGACTACCGTGGCTTGCCACCTGTTTCGTGGGAAAGCAATGTTCAAGGCAAGAGTTCTCAAATCCGAGGGGGGATAAAGAGAGAAAAGAAATAAAGAAGAATGGAAAAGCATTTAGTTTGAGCATGCCGGGCACATACCGGGGCTCAGCTCAAAGATTCCAAAGACAAGCTGATGGAAGTGAGCCAGGTCGCTTCACACGGGAGGGGAGGCGATATGAAAGAGAGGACAGAAGAAGATGGAGTAAGAGGGGAAGGGAGTATGAGAGGGGGGGTATTAAAGAGATATTCTCTTTAATCAGGAACCTGCAGGACGCTGATGGACAAGGGACAGTGAGTGATGGCGGGAGGGGAGGCATGGAGTGACAAAGATAAAGGGGGAGAAGCTTGAGGAACACTGCAGCTGGAGTGCTTCAACAGCCGCCAGCCGTCACCCCAATAACCCCTGCCTGCCTTCTGTTTGCCCTCATACCCCACCCCAGGAAAAAAAAAAAATGTCACCGTCTCATGGCTCTAAAAAGTACTGGTGGAAAGAAATAAGATGAATGCAGCAGTGCAACAGGGGAGAGCTCCGTGAATTGTTGACCCCGACTGTGCACTGACAGAGAGGCTTTGAGAGAGGACAGCAGCCAAGCAGTGCCGTGCAAGAATTAATAGTTCAGGGGAGATGCCCATGCCACAAGTGGTTTGTCATGTTCTCTCTACAGCTTCACTCAGGGCTCCCACCATAACTTTATCCCACACACACACATCACAGTCCCGACTCCAGGATCCCAGACTCCGAGCACATGCGTAGAGAACAAGTGAGCCTCTTTGTCCTGTGACACCACCATCTTTCACTCTAGAGGCAACTCACTGACAGGCTGCTCGGTCACTAGAAGAGAGATGGATGAAGACAATTTGTACGTTGAAGAGAGAGGGAGGGGAAATGGACTGATAGGACCAAGAGATAGCAGATAGTAGAAGAGGATGTGTTATAATCTGTAAAGAGGTGAAAGACCAGACAACATAAGAGAAGATAGAGGACGGCGCTCAGATAAGCCCGAACATAAATTTTGATTCATTAAGCAACAGGAGCTGCATCTTCCTGAGACACAGCGGCATCACAGGCCAGATTTCTGTCTCCACAGTCTCTCAGCTGGACCTCCCCGACAACCAATCCCCATCCAGGAAGCTTTGTAACCCAGGCCACGAGAGGGTGGGGCAGGGTCAGGGGTTGAGAGTTATAGGGCTGACAGACAAGAGAGATTGATGCACGTTGACAAAACTTGAGCCCTACTTGGTCTCAGCAGCAGCCCTGCCTGCTCCCCAGGGGCCGGTGAGAGGACGGGGGGGTAGTCAGAGATACAGATACATTCCCCCCAATCCCCTTTTCATCCCCAGAGACACACACTTTAACTGCCCCCAACTCGCATACACATAAGTGCTATCCCACTTTCCTGTCCTGTCTTGTTTGATCATGTCCTAAACTGTAAGAGGAAGCAGAGAAAGGCCTCAGTAAACGGAGAGCTCTGACATATATTTTGTTACATCCAGCCGTGAATTCCTGCGAGGGTGCATGCGGCACTGCTGCATGTGTGTCCATCAGCTAGGGGAGAGCTTGGCGCTACCCGGAGAGGGTAAGGTGGAGCGAGTCTGTAGGTACTGTAGAGGTGAAGTAATGCAGCACAAACTGTCACAGATAAGGTTTCATGGGGGACCAATTCTTCAGACCAAAACAGGCTGTTAAACTCACAAATGGCCTTTCATGGATGTTGTTACACACATACAGTACATCTGGATCAACGAAGGGAGGAATGGATGGTGTTGAGAAAGGAAGTCGACAGGTTCTGCTTTATCGTTTGTTGTGACGTTAGATTGTTGTAGCACTTCCTCTTGTAGAAAAGAGTCAATAAGTGGAGCAGAACATGTTACATGGACCCTGGCTGTGAGTGCAGATCATTTACTCTCTCCTTCTCTCTCGTCTCTTGTTACATGAAGTCATTCACGTGGAACGTGAGAGTGCCCTCCGACCAGTCTGCTCTCCGCGGAGAGAATGTGGGCGACACCAGTTATATACTGTTTTGAGATTTGCAGAAAGTTGTTCAAATTCATCTACAGCCGCGACCAATTAAATACTGCTCTTTGTGTCCTGACGTACGTGTTTGTGCAGCGCTGAAGATCTGAATGTTCACTGTAGAGTCCTCACATCTGGCTGCAGCCATAAAGGAAACCTGTATTATGTAACACACATGCTTTATTTACACAAACTGACCTTCACGCAATACAGGAACATTTTTAACTTCAGTCGCTTGATTTCCACATATACATTAATCACCGCCATGATTTAACAACAAGATCTGTCATTGCGCTTTTTTTTTTGCTCATTTTCAATTCACAACAGATCAGTTCACACCTGTTTGCTTCATGAATCAGTTGAGAGCGGGGATCCTATAGACTTTATTTAGTTAGTAAGTTTAGCACTGTACTGTATGTATTTAGCTATACAACACAATGAAACTTATATACATACACTAAGCGTATTAGTGAACATTTATACTGCCCAACAAAGGCTAACAGCAGAAACTACGATAACTAAATATTCTAAAAGATTCTGTCAATAAAAATGCGTAATTTGTATTTCCAATCCAGTTATGAACTTCTAACAGAGTGCAATCATGCAGATTACTGCAAGATTAAAGATTCATAGATGTAGTCCTAACAAATGCAATCATACACAGCGCAGCGTACAGTGTACAAACAGATAATTTATGAGAAAAAATAGGAAATATACAAAGAGCAAATGTAGGCCAGAAAACAATATGGGACATGAGAATGTGAAAGGATAATAGAGCTCCAACATGTAGTCATTTAAATTACTAATTAATACTGATAATTAAATTGATGAGTGGAAACTATAGTTGAAGAAGAAAAATATCATTTTTCAAACATTTGCCAAACATTTCCCAGTTCAAGCTCAGATGTGAAGGGTTGCTGCTTTTCTTTGTCTAATTCAGTGTTAAACTGGATATTTTTCATTTTGGACTGCTTGTTAGGAATAAAACAAGCAATTTGATGACACCAACTTGGAATTTTTACAATTTCTTTTGACATTTTTTAGTTTAATCAATCAAGCAAATGATTGCAGCTCTGAGTCAGTGTGCTTCAGTGTTTATATAGATATTTATGGCCCAACATGTCCCCCAGCAGCTCACATATAAACTGATATTTGATTTACCAAAGTAATAAAATAAGTTCATAACATTGATAACATGTTATTTTTCGCCAAGTGTTTTGAGAGAAATACAAAGATGGAAACATATTGCAGTGTTGTCGGGTTTGAACTAGCTGACCTCCCTCCATCTCTGGCCGAGCTTAGCCGATCAGAAGAACAAGGTGAGGATTAGGTGTAAACAGAGAATCCATGGCCGTTTGAAGCCTTCCAGGAGGTCATGTTCACGGCCCCGGCCACTTCCAAACTGCTTCCTCCATTGATTGGGAATGTTTATCACATTAGGGAGAGGTCAAGGAGGGAGTCAAGTCAGAGAGGGGCTGCCACCCAGCAGTCTGGCTTGTGATGCTGTCCAGAGCCTGACCGCAGACACGAAAACCTGTTGAGTAGGATTTGGTGGATTCCTCAGGAATGGAGGGAGAACATGTTTGTGATTAATTGAGGTTGAATAGAGGCGGAAGGTTTAGAATAACAACTAGATGAAGAAAAGAGAAAAAAAGTCTTCTTGATTGTCCAAAGCCATGTGATTCCTGTTTTTCTGTCCACTGGTACACCGACACCATTTTTACACCTACAAGTTAACATCCTCAGTCCACCATTAACCTTCCCCTTCTCTGTAATTAGTCTGGTCTCAGCTCAGCAGGATACTCACATGAAGCTTTCATCTCCAGACAGAGGCCTAGTTCAGGGCCTTTCCCTGTGACCAGGGCCATGCCTTGGCTTAGCCTGGGGCACAAAGACATCCCTCTCGTGAATGACAGGGCTGGGACCTCCCCTGCCTCCCCATTTGACCCTCTTGTTGGCCTAATTGTGTGTAATGCCAGGGCCATGGCCCACCCAACCCCAGCAGGCCCCCAGGCCGCCGCGGCGAGGCCGGCGTGCTACAGAGGCCAATTATTTCCTTATTGTTGACACAGACAACCTGACAGTCTCCCTCCCACATAACTTCTGTCCTCCCATGTACTCCTGTGTCTGTCTGTCTCAGTCTCTTCCCATCTTTTCAAGGACCACCTAGGTGTTTGCTGGGCCTAATGCACACAGGAGCCTTTTTTTTTCATGCTGTGTTGGCAGGATCCTCTCTGTTCTGCTCACGCTCTCTGCATACCAGCGGAGAGAGCCATTAACAATGCCGCCTCAAGGCACGACCGTAACGGGAGAGTGTGAGGAGGTCGAAGGTCGTCTGCTGTAAAGGCAATGTCATTTGTTTACTTTTTGACCCTGAAAGTTTTGACAGAAAAGTTTACCATTATTATTATTGTTCTGTAGTATTATCACTATTATTATTATTATTATTATTATTATTGCTCGAAGAGATCTCTCTTGTCAGTATCTGTTCTTCGCCAACCTTTCCCCTTTTTTCTGTCTGCTCTATCTGGTTTTCTCTTCATGCTGGTGTTTGGCATGAAGAAGCTGTGGGACATGGAGAACCCTCTGGTCTCATCTTGCTCTCTAAAAGACACTTTCCTGGACATTTTCCGAAAATACAGCTTCCACAACCCCACTTCCAAAGGAGTTGGCACACTGCATAAATCATAAATAACGCAAAATGTTATCATTTTCCTCAATTGAAAAGAGTATAAAGACAATGGTATTTCATGTTTTACTTAAAGGTGCATTATGTCGGAATTTGTCACCTATTGGCAGCATATCACCAGAGTAACTACTCACTGCTGCTACCTTTAGCTGCCATTAGCTAGTTAGCTCAGTAAGCCATGCAGTAAGTGGTCCAGAATGGGAGCTCAATGGGTTTTCATTAGACAGGACTGCTAGCCAGTTAGCATGCTAACGTCAGTAGAAGTCTCTGCAAAACAGTGCATACAGTAGACGTCTTTGACATGATGTCAGAACTCATATTTCTTCTTATTCTGTCTAATTTTAGTTGATGCCGGTGACACGTTTAAAAGCAAGTTAGGACAAAAAACTAAGAAAGTACTGTTCATAAATCTGAAACATTCCGCAGGTAAACAGGTTCACAGGTAAGAGGTGATAGTATCATGACTGGATATGAAAAGGGCATCATCAAAAGGCTTCACATGTACGGATGGGATGAGGCCTGCCACTTTGTCAAACATGTGAATGTATAAAGGATATTACTACACAGGACCAGGAGCACTTCATTAAACCGTTGTCAGTTAACAACCAGAAGGAGACACAAACAACTACAAAGACACACAAAACAACTGCAAGGAGACATAAAACAACTACAATGAGATGTAAAACAACTAGAAAGAGGCACAAAACAACCACTAGAGATGTAAAATAACCAGAAGGAGACACAAACCAACCACAAAGAGATGTAAAACAAACAAGGAGACATAAAACAACTGCAAACATAGGATGTGTAGTTTTTTGTGTCTCTTTTAGTTCGGATGTCTTGCTCCCACGTAGGAAGCATAGGGACCTTTTACATATCTGTGTCCAGGAGCCTGTTGACTCATAAGGTCTCCCTATAAATAGCCACAACAGTTACAAATAGCAGCTATTTACTGATATTATGTCATATTAGAATATTATAATTTGTTTATTTGGCATTTGTTTATTACAGTGAATAAATAATGTTACTATTTATACATTACAGTTTATGATTGCCAAGAACCGGGACTTTATATGTGTTTGACTAAACATTTCTTTACACATCATCTTCAAAACCATTTAAAGGTTTGTAAACCCTAACCCTGAAGACAATGGAAGTGAAGAAACAAGTCCTGCTGTGACACAAAACAGCATCCTGCCTTGTATAAACAGTGTGGAGTCAAGGACAGCAAACTGTAAATTTTAGACCTTTTTAATCCTGAGCCCTGGATGGATGCCGGCCAAAACCGCGGTGAGGAAGACAATGACAAGACTGTGAACGATTGTATTTGTGTGTGTGAGTTACGATCTGCACCTTTCTGCAAGCTGTCAGGCATGGCATTGGCGAAGGTGCAGAAATGAAAGAGAACTTCATGATCACACTTTGATGAGAATGAGGAGGGCTTGCCAAGCACCAAAGGCCCTGAGGGTCTGTTTGACTGTGTGTGTTTGTGTGAGTGTGTACACAGAATGTGTAATACGAGCTCTGTGTATACATACATACCTGGTATAAACTCCCCTCCCAGGTACAGCAGCCGCCATACAGTAAACAGCTCTGATTCTCTCCCTCCTCGCCGGGTCTTCCGCTGAACGGTTCTGTGGCCGAGCTGGATGGTATTCGGCGCACAGTGCATCTTAACAAAGCGGCCTTTATGTGGAGCCACTCACTGTGGTTTTGACCCGTAACTACCTCTGCTGTCAGACCAAGATGGAGTGTGTGTGTATTTGGCATGCGGTGGGGTATATCTGATTTGATCTCTCTCTGTTCTCCAGCCTAAAATGTTCACTCCACTTCTCACTGTCCACACAATATCCAGTATGTGACAGTTATTGTCCTATAGGGATACAAGTCCCACCAGGTGTGTGCGATGTGTGTGACAGCCCGATGATTTAGCGCCGCAGGTCTGTGCTTTAACGAGTTGGAGGAGCCTTTGCAGACGGATGGATAAGTTGGACCCATGGGAGCCATACAGGCTCCTATAGAAGAGGTCCCTGGGCCTCCTGACTCCACCCCAGAGACGGTGCCGCGACCGGGGTGTTGGTCCAGGATGGCATTGGCTGGGGCCGCTCTGTGGTGTGACGAATGGGACACCTGAGCCAAACTGTAACACCGCCAGCGTGGTGGGTCCCCCTAATCACTCTGGCTGCCCAACTTCCAGCATCGAGTTTCAAATTCCAGGGGGTGTGATGGTGGAGCTCTGGCCCAGTGGGGCTGAGGTGTCTGGTTTGCTTTAACAACAAACATTTACAGACACTCCTGCACATACCAGTCAGTGCCCTACAATACTCACACACAAACCCAAAAATCGGACGGATGAGCAAATTAACACATGCTCTCACACATGCAAACATGCAACTCGCACCCAAGGCTCCTGTGCCTTGTAACTGTAACTGTGATGAAGTTACAGGGCCAACCTGGGTCTCAGACTGGATCAGGAACACGGTTTACAAGACACCCAGCAGATGGTAGACAACTGGAATTTTGTGAAATATGATCACTTATAGGCAAGACTATGCCTTTCTAATAAATGAAATATATGGAGAGAATATACCAGCTGTTGCTCTTCGTTCAAATCCCTGGCTAGACCGCTTTAACTAAGACATCTTACTTTAATTTTCAGGTTCAGAAATGTACTTTAGGTTGCTACTAGAATAGGTTTACATACTCTTATCAATTTTTTCATAATGTCCACTGCTGCAGCACTGTATTCCCCCTCTGTCTGAAACTCTCTGTCACTTTTAGCCCCTGTCTCTTTAAGGCCCCCCGAATACCCGATCCGTTCTGATTGGTCAGCTTAGACGCGCCTGAGAGAGCAGAGCAGCTGTGCTATATCGATTCTAAAGTGGCAAACTAGCTGCTCGGCGTGAATTATGCAAATGTGGGACATGCTGACATAGTGTGATGTCACAAAAAGGCACAAAGAGGAGCTTCTGTTTGTGAGGACTTTGACCCTTTTTAACTTTCAAGATCATTTACATGCACAAGAACCTGTATAAGACACTGAATATAATAGGTCTGCTTTAAAGGCTAAAGTTTTAGGCAGTAGTATTATTAGTTCCTTAAGTACACAACATTCTCTCGATCAAATAAACACTGGCAGTAAATGAACTGGCCAGTGGATAAACATTTCTCTGCATTTGTCATTGACAGTTGAAGTTGGCCTGCTTTGCGGTTTGAAGGGGGGTATCGGATTTGGGGGGCGAACTTGAGGCTTGGAGATCCAGTGCCCTGTTGACATGGCAAACTATCAATTTACCATGTTAATTGAAGATCTAATAGCTCGCGTAGAGCAGATGGCCGAGAGTGAAACATGCCCCCCTCTCTTCTGGTTTTATTTCTGGATCAGCTGGAGGAGGTGGGGTGAGAAGGGGGCAGAGGACGCTCTCTGTGCCCAGGACTAAAGCCTCCCTGTTTGGGCACATGAGACCCACTCCTCCCCTCATCTTTGCCGACATCCACCTCGTCCAAATTTAGGTGAGGGGAAAACTATGCAGGGAGATATTTCAGTAAACTGTGTGTCAATAGTGATCGGTGCCAAACCAAACTCCATTTGCACTTGTTTCTCCCCTTAATCGCTCATCTAAACAAGCTTGAGGGTTGGTGGGAAAGGAGGAAGGAGAAGAAGGGCAAGGGGGCGGGAGGTGGAAAGGTGAGGAGGCAAGGAAGGGGGAGTGGACCGGGCTTTGCCAAAATAAATGCATGAATGCCGTCTTTGACTGACTGGCATCTTTGAAGTGAGCTATAATTGCAGGCCTCTTGTCCAGCAGTGGAGCCTGTGGCAAGCCAGGCCCTGGCCGAGCTGAGATGTCTGGCTGGAGCACTGAGGAAACGTCATGGCTTAACAATAAACAAAGTCAAGAGGCCTCGGTTCAGCCTAATACAGCGTCATGCTTTGGTGGCGGCGCAGTGGAACCACACAAAAGAAAAAACGGCTATTGCTTCATTAATTTGTTGAAACTCTGAGAAGCTGTTTATGACCCTCCACTGCAGAATCATTGCACTGATAGGAAACCAGCTCTACAGCTCTACACCTAGAAATCCCCCTTGACTGAAAGATGACGGCATGTATAACAAGTTAAGCACCATGAGGGCTAGAGAGGATCCTCACAAAGCTCCTTTCACATGTCCAGCCATTAGGTAACACCCGAGTCCCCGGCCCCTCTCAGAACAGCGCTACCTGTGTCTACTGTATGCCGCTGCTCTCCAAGAATACACTAAATGTACAAGCATGTGTTTATGTGATCATGCGTGTACATGTACATGCATTGGGGGGGGGGGAGCTGGGGGTCCTGAGACATGAGAGCCGGACGTGGTGGGATAAAACTCTCTCTGACCACAGGGATGTTTTTCCACTGAGGCGGGGAAGTGCGACAGGGTTACATAGGTGCTTAATACACAGCCCCTTGATGTCTTATTTAGAAAATAAACCCACCCAGCCCCATGATTATTAGACCGAACTCCCCGAAGAATATCTTACACAATGCACCTTTCAGCTTCTCTTTTTTTAAACTTTTTTTTTTCTCTCTCCAAGGGAGTGTTGTCAGTTTTTTGGGGGTTTTTTTTATGTTCCACTGCAGAACTTGTGAAATGGGGAAAACCCAGCTTGGTGTTGCCTTACAATACCCCTCGGTGTATGCAAACGTAACGTTGTGCTACTTTTTTTAAGACTGGAAAAGTAAGCAGAAGAGGGATCAGTTCGGTGTTGCAGGGAGAAGAACCTGTACTTGTCGGGGCAGGGCTGAAAAATGGCTGCCAGGCGTCTCTGGCCCTTTGTTTCATTTTCTAATGATGAGGCTCCTCGACAGCTCAGCTTGTGTGATGAGAAGATGGAGAGGCCTTGAAGCTGCTATTTGATGTTTTTTTCTGAATTCAGGCACTGTGCCAAACGCACATTCCAGGTCCTGCAGATGCGGTGTCCCTCTTGAACTACCTGGTCTTTTTTTTTCACAAACCTGACAAATTAAAATCAGTTCCTGTCGAACCCGGTTTAAGAAGAAGGGCATCAACACGCCACGGTATATATTTTCAGTTAGATTGTAGCAGATGTTTTTAGAGAGGCCCGTTGGAGTTTCATCCGACAGTTTAAAGTTTTGAGATTTTAAAAGTGCACTTTGTAGCTTTGTGGAAGAAGTTTTAATCAGAAGAGAAAGATCTTCAATGACTGATTCTTATGCCTAAACAAACAAACTCTCTTCATTTTCATGATTGAATAAACAAACTGACCTTAAAGGACAGCACTGTTTCATACTGTTTTACTTTGTTTATATTTGGCAGACCCTGCCACCTCTCTAGCGTCTAGCTGGTTCTTGGGACCTTATTTTCCTCTGACAACAGCTTGTTTATTCACTTATTATTCAAGTATTACAACCAAATTCATATGTATATGCATTGATGTATTGATTTAGATGCATGAATCAGTGCCTGCCACATTTTGTTATAAACCCCCCTCTCTTTAATCTGAACCACTCAACACAACACAAATAAATGATTCACCCAAAAATCAAAGCAAAAAAGCCAGGAAGTTAAACGTGTAACACATGAAAACAAAAGTGAGTTGATTGGAAATAGCTGGTTAGCTTGTTAACTTCAGCAAACATTTTTATTTCTTCACATTCTGTTGATCATTTCAGTTTTAATTAAATTAATACATTTTGCGGTTGATCACAAACTAAATGAGTCCCTGATTTATGAGGGATATAGCAAACAGTACAAAGTGTTTGTCATTCCCTAAACCGAACAATTTTGTCAATTCAGACCACACACATAAACGTCCTCGTGCTCATCTCTAACGTAAATCCGGTCCATCCTGAGACGTGCGCCCTCGCTCTGCAGACAGATTCCCTCCTTGCATGCAAAGCCTGCTGTTGACTGGAGGAAAACCTGGCAACCATCCAAAGGCTAGACTCCCACCCCTCCCACCACCACCACCACTACCGGTCACACACACAGCCCCTCTCCTCAGAGTACACACACCTGTGCCAGGGTCCGGGCCTCTCTCGGCTGCCAGTCTGAACTCCAGGAACCCTCTGAGTTGTTCTGCAGTTCGATCCAACAAGATTTGAGGTTTCCTCTCACATTCACATCAAACACACACCTGCACTCAGATGCTCACATACACACACCTGCCCTTATTGCACAGGAAAATATTTCTGTATGCAAAGATAAAATAAATTAAAATTATCAGCTGTTTTCATTATTTATGTCAATGGTTATGTCAATATTTATTATTTATAATTACGTGATACGAAGAGCTGACACAGGCATGTGTAAAATTTGTTTAATCTTTATATGTATTTCAATGCATTAATGTAATTTAAGTTTACAACATTGGGTGTTGCAAAATGAGTAGTTTTATGCTACACGACAGAAACAATAAAAGCAAAACAAACTGATTAAAGAGTGGAGTGTGGAGGATAAACTGAGGAGTCTCATAGTGAATCAGTGTCACCAGGAGGTGGCTGAGGTGCATGAAGACTGGATGCAGTCCGTCATCAGTGACTGGGAGGCAGAAGAGCACAAGTTAGAAAATGGATGTTTGATGGAAGAAACAGAGAAACACAATATGATTTGTATGTACTGTGTAATAACTCACACACACATGAACACACATACCAGTGCTGCATGAACGAATGAAAACATGCAACCACACCTGATGGGCTCTGCACACTCAGCACCCAGTTTTCACGCTTTGTTTGGGTCAAGCCACATTCTTTGGATCTTGGCAGGGTGGGGTGAAATTTAGGATTAGAGAGTTGGTGGTAAATGCCCCTTCTCAGCCCTATCCCTCCCCTTATCATAGAACCGGGCTCACCTTCCCACCTCCACGGGCCAACTCAGATGTAAGAGCTGAAATTACAGTGGTGCAGGCTCCAAATCTCCCTCCATTCTCCACACATGCCAGACAGAGGGGAGGAAAGAATAACAGGATTTACTGCCTCTGGGCTGCCTTTCTTTCTCAACGGTCCTATGGCTCAGCCCTACCAACAGATAATCATTACAGCTCATAAAGACATGGAGGAACGGAGCAAAATGTAGAGGGAGGAAGACAAAGACTGGAGGGAGAGAGGGAGAGAAGTGATACTGCGCTGAGCTGAAGGTGGGAGGACAGAAAGGAACCGAAGGCAGAAAATATGATGCAGGGCTGAAGTGGGAGTGTGAAAATGAAAACAGGCTGGAAGGTTGAGGGGGAATCAGAAGAATTTGCAGCATAAAAAAGCTTTGATAGTTATGGATGTGTAGTCAAGAGAAAAGTAATGAGGAACACCCACAACTGATTAGGACCATGAAAAAGAGAATGGTCGCTGAAAGAGGGATGAAGAACCGTAGAGAGGAGAAAAAGAAGGTCCAATAAAAGTAAGACGTGAGAGGCAGCTGAGGAGATATGGAAGAGGAATACAGGCTGACTAACGTATCAAACACAGAAAGACGGAGAGAAAGAAGAAAATGATGACAGAAGACAGACCTGGATCATGTCCAAGTCAAATGAAAAACACACACTTAAGCTGCATGTTGATCCCACACACCTCGTGCGTCTCTGCAGGTCTCTTTCATCTGCTGCTCTGAAGAAACCGCCAGTGCGCATGAAAATTGTTCAGGTAATAAAAGTGTGGAGGGGTAGTTCCCCGAGTCATCCTTAGCCCGCAGACAGCGTGCAGACAGATATAGGGCCTGCGCAACTGTCATACTTGGATGGAGAGCCAGTGGAGACAGGATCTGAAGAAAAATGAAATAAAGCACGACCCGTGACAGCAGAATACATTGTGTTCAGAAAGACCGGCTTCATTCAAGATTAATGAACCCATTGACTGTCCTGGTGGAGAAGAAAACACATAATGTTGTATGTATTTTTTTCTGTAGTGCCTGGTTAGGTTTAGGCACAAAAAACACGTGGTTAGGATTAGGAAAAGATTTTTGGCTTACTTGGTTCCATCGCCAAAAACACAGATCGAAATAATCTTATAGTCTTGTTTTAAATAGCTAGTTTTCAGCTCAAAAATGGGTCGAATTTGTCACCACTAACACAACTGCAAACTGTCCCAGACATCTCGATACACAACATTTCCACAGTGTCGACATCTTGTTTGAAAAACCTAGTTTTCAAATCAAAATTGTCTCAATGCCTGGATAAATATACCTGGTTTATTTGAATGAATGTTTATACCAACAAGCCTTCAAATTCTTCTGAACATTTATAAAGAAATACCCATTTTTAGGTTGTAGATTATACCGGCGTCTTGTTAAAAAACACGTGATTTTTAAACTGGAAATTGTCTCCTCATCTTGATAGAAATACCTGGTTGACTGCGAAAGTGTCCTGGATTTCTAGATAATCATACCCACTTGTCAATTGTACAAGTTGTCGGGGACATCTCGACAAACTTTCAGCTGGGAATTGTTCCGTAGTCTAGATAAAAATATCTGGTTTCGTTTTCCACAAACACGGCTCATTTGTTCAAGGCATAGCTAACTACTTTCCCCTTTGGATGGTCATGTAGAACTGTTAAGGAACATAAAAATGGAAATACCCATGTGCAAGTGCTTCAGATTTGTCATTGCCTCCCCTGTGCTGTCATCACAAAACAACATCAATCCCATTTTTGAAGTATGATGCACTACCTGCACTCATCCACAGCAGGCTTATGTAATGTCTGCAGCAACACTTTTGTACTTGTGCGATGATAGAGAGAGAGGGAGGGAGGGAAACAGTCACCATGAGTAGTGCGGTGGCTCGAGGCTGTAGCGTGAGTCCGGAGATGTGTTTTGCTGATGTTATCTGGACAGCTGTATCTTACTCAGAACAGACTGGCCGAGACACTGCTGCATGCTGATTGTAAACTAAAGCACGCTACAAACATTAACCTGGCAGGCGCACATGCTCTCTATCTCCCTTACTTATGCCTTGCTACATTTGTTTTATGAACTTGTCACTATTCCTCTTCTCCACCCGCCCTCTGTCCTCTCACTCCCCTGCTGTCTTTGTCGTCTTCATCTTCTCCCTGTTTACTCAGTTTGTTTGTTACACACTTATGGATCTCGTCTCCGCCGTGGACGTTATCGCGCCTATCACATTCCCTCTTCTTCTCATCTCTCTCCCTTTTCAGCTCGTCTTTCTGCGTTCGTCACAGCTCGCTGCCACTCCATCACACGCACTCCCATCATGCCTCTGTCACCGCCGTCTTTTTGGTGAGAAAACACCGGCTTTTGCCCCATCTCATCCAAATTCCCAAATGTCAGCCAGAAAATGAATAGCTTTTTCATTTAGGATGAACTCCTGTAATTCAGCAGAACAGAGTCTCTGCCTAAGCAGGTATGTGTTTGCTTTGTGCGTCGGTTTATTTAGATTACGGGGCCAGTAGGTGCATTGGAAGCTTTCAAAATCTTGATGTACAATACAGCACATCCACAGCCGTCTCACGGTCGGCTGCATCCAAAGCGGGAATGTGTCGACGACGCTGTGCCAAGCCTATCAATCAAAATCGACCCCAAAGTTTGGTTGTGTCTTGTGTATTTGTTGGAGGATTTCCCTTTTCCTAAGCCATATATATCAAGTGAGTCATGACAGTCACAAATCTTACTTTTCTTCTAATAATGTGACCAGGGCACAGGACTGTGAATAGTGTTACCTCCAGGACGAAAGGGATCTTTGCATCTATCTGTATGTATCACTATCGCTCAGCAATTGACAAACTGACCACAGCGCCAACAGTAACGGAGTGTGTCTCCTCATGCTGTTCCTATAGATATAGTTTTGCATAACCATGTGATGTTTCGTTAAAATCGCTGGCTGGCTGCTCCGCTCCGCTCGAGACCTACAAGAAATTTGATGCATCAAAATCCAAAAGGATGCATTAAACAAATAATGGATAGAGGATGCGCCCTATTTTTCCACTGATAATGCTACATTGTGAACAAAACATCTGTGTAAACCAGGAGGAGAGTGACCTAGCTGTTAGCAGCCAGCATACAGCAGAGTCCTAGAGGGAAATGAAATTCCTCAAGTCGCTCACATTCATTTCTCACCCCCAGATTCCACCAGGCCTGTCTCTGCTGTGTTATGGCCACAATACAACTGCCAGAGCCGAAGATGCTCGTGTTTCCACTGGCTGCACCACGGCACATTTCAGCAGCGTTCCAGAAGCGGTTCTCTGCTCCGCTCCACGGAGAATATGCGCAGAGTCTATATCTGACAGAAGCAGATCGATTTTGGAAGTATTTCACTTTTTGGGACTGTTTTTTTCTTGACGATGACCTTCCAAACAAACGCACACGGGACAACACCTTTCTTCCCTTAGCTCCAAGGCCTCTCAGCATGCATTGTGCAATGTGTATGTCTGTTAGCAGAAAGCTTAACCAACAACTTGTCTGCACATGTCTGCCATCTGAAATCAATCATTATGCAGACACAATTAATATTTCCTCCCCAGACCTTTCTAATGTGTAATTTATGGCAATGTCCTCTCCAACCCTGCTTATTTGTCTGTGTGCAGGCCCATCTGTACAGTATCTGTGTACATGTAATTGATAGGTGATGACGAATATCTTGGAGCCGATTAGGATACGTTAGCAGGTTTCTGCACCGTAATGACATTCCTCCGTTTGTCTGCTTTCCTCCTGTGTCTTATAGTTCTGTTCAGAGCGGGTAAGCACGTTTGCTTCTCTGCAGGCTTCAGCTTTTTCCACTTCTCTTTCTCTCAAACTAGAGTAATGAGCCACAAAAACGAAGGCGGACAGGAGACAGGAGGAAAGAGAGGCCCCTGGATATTGCCTGCTTCTGTCATTCGGAGAGTAGTCTTGTTTGGGCACTTGGAAAACAATGACTGCAGTGTGGTGGATGTATTATATCCATGAGAAAGTGCAAGTAGTTCCTGACTGGGACCATTTTCAATAAGCCCGACAGAGAAATTAATGGTGAATTTTTCAAATAAAAGTAGCCTGAGGCCAACCAAACAAAGTGAGGGAGGCGGAGAAGATCATGTAATGTGACTGGTAAAGTGATAAAAGGAGCGAGAGTGGGAGGAAGCACAAGCATGAGAAGAGAGAAGAGGAGAGGAGGGTGTGTGTATGGTTGATCTGCTTGCAGATGTTGTAGACGGTAATGTTATACCTCCTCTGTGTTTTGACATCTGAAGGCTACTGGAGTAGTTTCATACCAACAAAAAGCCAGACAACCTGTAGGCCTCTTTCCTAGACGTAAATAAAGGGCTCAGAGGCATCGCTTTCCCATGATGACACTGCGCCTTTGTACCTGATATCCACGGCAGTTTATCCAGATTACTACCACAAATATCCGCATGACTGGCTTTTGCTTTGTTCTTCTGATGCATCCTCATCCCTCCTGTGGTATGAAGGTGAAAACAGCTCCAACACTTCTTATACGAGTTAGACGGATAGACATGAAGTTGTTCCTCAAGAGGGAATGCTGTCTGCATAATTTGGATGAGTAAACTGTGGTTGGATGGAGGGAGCGAGCTGGAGGTTTGTGGGATGGGAATGAGAAAAACATATTCGAACACCCATATCATCAATAACGTGCTCTTCTACGAGTGCAACCCCGAGAGAGACCTGTGTGCCTGTGAGTGCACGTTTAACTTATGTGTGAACCCACTCGTATTTGACTTTTGTCACAGGTTAAAGGACAAGTTCACACAAAAAATAAAGTTCAGTCATTATCTGCTCAGCCTCAAGCTGATGGAAAGTTGTGGGGGAGTTTCGTGGTCCACAAAACATGTCTGGGGCTTCACGGCAAAACAGAGTTGCAGCATTTTCCTAAACACCTAAAGTAGATGGGGCCTTTTTGAAATATAAAATAAACAACAATAAACATTAAATGGCTCCATACAGCTGGTGTGGAGCAATCCAAGTCTCCAGTTGCCCAGTTGATCTAAAAAGTCGTTATCAACACCCTTTTCAAAGCTAAAATCTTCACTGTAGCTGCTAAGCTAAAAGCATTAGATCTGCTGCTCGCAGTAAGGTCTGTGGGTTATCTTGAGTAACCGTGTTGTGATTTCTGGAAAGAGAAACTGCAGTCAAGTTTTTGAGCACCACAAGCCGAGTGCCATCTAGTTCCATCACATTCAAGAGAAGTCAGTAATCTCTACAGCCAATATCTCCAAAAGTCTACAACTCACACCAAAACAAGCTAGATGGATAAAAAGCACTACGGGTAAAAGGGAAAAATATGTCATTTTGATTTTCAGTTGATCTGTCCCCTGAAGATGTTGGACATCATCTTCTCAATCTCCCCCACATTGTAACACACAAGGACACCTTTTGTGCTCCTCCTTAACACTATCCACAAGCCAGGCGGCTGCAATCTCTCTCTCAGGTGTGATATCAATCATCTAGAGGCGATTATGTTTTGGAGTCCAGTGCCATCTCTCAGATATGGTTGCTGTGGCTGTTGCCTGACGATGTCTCTGTTGTGGTCATGTTTAGCAGATAAGCCGGGTAGTATCTTGTTTGTATAGTCTTGGGGATAGGTGATAGAGTGTGACTTCATGGTTGAGCTGGCTTGTTATTTCGGGGTCACATTACAGCTTACGCAGCCATTACATTTCTACTTTCTGAACTCAGCCGCTTCTGTCTACGGATGTCAAGAAAGGTTCTGCTTCATAAAATTTTGGTTTGTTTATGTTATTCAGGTCCGAATCCCATCACGGCAGCTTTTACTCTTCCTAGGCTGAATTTTGAACACCAGAATAGAGCGGTCTGTCCTTGGATTTACTTCTCAATTAACCTCCACACTTTCCAACCTCTTTTTCCCCTCGCTCCGTCTGACCTTCTCACCCCTCTCTCTGTTTTTATATCCCTGCCCCCCTCTTCCAAACACAGGAAACATGTGCTGGAAAACCCAGCTTGTGTGTCACTCCACTTTAAAGTGAGAGTATCAAGCAGGAAAATAAATACGGGATTGGGAAAAGTAGCAGTAGAACAAAGTAAAACAAAATTGGCGTGGCTGCATAGCCCTGTTCTGGCTGATGTCCATGCTGATATGGAGGCTTATGCTCAGGCTGGGAGGACTCTAGCGTTTAAAAAAAAAAAGAGAAAAGAAGCCGCCTCTGATGCTATCACATGCTATCGCTGTGCCATTAGACAGCCAGGGTTATGATCGTTGCTTTGATTGTGCTGCAAAGTGTGTGAGGCAGCACTCTTGCATTTCCTATCCCCCCCTGAGTAATCGTTTGGAAAGCCCAAAAAGATCAGCATGTGCCCACTAAGGCGACAGTTGTTTGTTTGACTCACCCTTGCTCTCACTCTCCTGATTGTCCATTTTCCCTGCTCTTTGACTGGCCTTTAACCAACTCAGACATCCCTCTGTGCCCGTTGCTGATCTCTCACGTGTCTAATCCAAAAAAGCTGACAGAATCAGAGACACACTTGTCCACTGAGCACCACCAGATAATCAGAAATCACAGGTGGGCCTTAAAGAATATGGCCATGGTTCATAGGTAGCTAAAAATGTAGGCGTCTGCATCACTAGTAGTAGTCCCAAGTACTTTTAGATGAAAAAGTTCTGTATGGGTTTGTGTGTAACCATAGATATGATGTCATGATGTCTGTTAATCAGGGTAAATAGGCAACATGAGATTAGATGTGCTTTCATTGATCCCCGCAGAAGAAATTCAAGCTGGGTACGGAGGCGATTTACAGCGGCTCTCAACAGGACTATGACAATGAAATACAAAGTGCTGTGTAAAATCTGGGAAGTCATACATACATCACAACACACTATATTGATAGTTGTTCCTATGAGACAGGACAGGCTGGGGATAGCTTGCCTAGTTGGATTTGGCGCTCTCACCGCCGCGGCCAGGGTTCGATTCCCAGTTAGGGAATTCTATTTTAAATAATTTTCCAGTCTAGGATCAATAAAGTAATTCTATTCCAACATCAGTAGACATCTCTGCAACACAGTGCATAGATTTATTTGACATAATGTCGACACTGTTGTTTTCTCACATTCTCTATATAATGTTAATTCTTTAACAAAAATATTGGAGACAGATCTTACAAATTGCCCCCTTTAGAAACCAATGATCTTCTCTAACAAGTGATGCATTGTAGGATACAGGTTGTCAAATGTTGGAGTTGCACATCAAGGACTCATCATTGGTCCCGTCATATCTCATACACTTCAAAGAGGTGCAAAAATCTCACACTGTCACACAAGTACATCTCACTTTGTCTCTGCACATAAACCAACATGTAGACAATTTAAGTGGCTCACATCAACAGAGCAAATATCCCCTAGGTGGGTAAACTGATATCAGTAGGAACACCTTAAAACGCCTCACATAGGTAGGAAAACGTCGAGATGAAAGCGAGAGATTTCCCAACAAGTCTTAACGGCTTTGTTCTCGACAGATCCTCGTGGAGATTTATCTGGTGGAATGTGGGGGAAATCGCACCCTGCATATTAAGCAGCCCGGCAAGGGGAAAATACGATACAGAGGACAGATATGTTTAGGTGGGGGGGGGGTTAAACATTCCTATAAAGTTGCTGTGGGGACAGGCAATGCTGTGTTCCACAACCGTGTCCGCATGTTGACAGCTTTACGCCTGTGGTCCTGTACTTTAACTGCTGCCTTGGATAAACCCAAAAGCCATCGCCTCTCACCGCTCGCTGTAGAAACTGAGAGAAAATCTGGTCAGGACTGCGTCTCAAAGCTCAGACATGAAAGCTTGAATATTGTCTATGAGAATAGGAGGACTCCTCTGTTTGAATAATGGCAATAAATGTCTCCACGTCTCCACCCCTCAACAGGTGCTCTCTCTAAAATCCAAACAACAACCGCAGAGAGCGGGCTTCGGATGGTCACGGCGGTTGACTTGGTTGACCTGTGAACCTTCCTCCCAGCCCCTGTTAAAAAGCAAACAGCTTGTCTTTCCTCCATCCACCTCTCAGGTCTCAATCCCAGCAGAGGAAACATTGTCTGTGTGGGGTTCACAGAGAAATGTCTCACGCTGTTTATAAGGTTAAAGGGTCAATTCACCCAGAAATATATTTTCTCGCTTGCCTCGAGCGGTATGAATCCAAATTTTTGACCGTCCAACTTAAATGACAAGTGACTGCAACATCTGTGATTCAGTTCCAGATTAAGACTTTAATTGTCATGTCATCGTTTCTCTCTACCTTCTGTACACTCCTGATCAGAGGTTTGGTCCATGTATCCAAGCAGGATAGGGCTGTTGAAGAGTAATTTATTATTGGGTAAATGTTCACAGGAGTCTTACCACTAAAAACATGTTTACTTAGAGGAGCTTTTTTGGGGAAACTGTTTCCCGACATGCACCAAGCTTTCTGGGCCTTAACCAACCTCTCCACACCACTCCCTCTGTCCATTACCACCTTTCATCCCACTTACACAGCGTCACAGTGAGACCATCCGACCCCGGTATCAGCTTTGATGACAGTATTAAGTGTTTCAGAGTGCCGCTCTCAGAAGTGTAGCTCCCGGTTTGCCTTGATCCTCCTGTGGGTATGCTGCAATAATGGCGGCATTCTGCACCCCACAGGTGTTAATTTTATACATGTGAAGTAGTCACTTTTAAACCTGATCTTGCTGAGGAGGTATGGATTGAAAAATACGCACGCACAAACCAAAGCAAATACACAAGTGCACTGAGTCAATGTTTGTCCAAGGGCCAGCTGATGAACTAATATACATTTGGTGTGCATGAGCGCGCTACTTTTAGGCCGAGGAGCAAAACATTCTCTTGATCTTCAAATATGGTGCGATTTTTAAAGTTAGCAGTGCTCTAACAGTGTCGTTTTTGATGCGGCTCACTTCATATGAGATGTGCCTGAATTAGCTGAAACCAGCCAAACAAATTGTCTTTCAGTTTTGACACTGTGTCCCTCCCTCCCCCCTTCTTTCTCCCCCCTTTTCTTTTCTTTTCTTTTCACCGGAGCTTCTCGAAGCAGGAAAGCTGCACAGTGAGCGGATTTCCAAAGCCACTGTCTGATGGGGCTCTTTATATAAAAGAAACAGCTCCAGTGTTCCCCTTAATGGATGTTTTTTTTTCAATGGGCACTTCTCAGAATACCCTCCCCTTGACTTTCCTCTCCACCCCTTTTTATCCACAAGTGGTTCATTCCTGCTCTCGCCAGGTGGGTTGTGAACATGCCAAATTCCCCGAATGAAATCAAGTCATAATTAATAGTGATAAAATGGCAAGTTAATAAAGTAGGATAAAGAAAATTCAGCAAGAATTATGTGCACATAAAAACAAATATTAACAGTGTACCACAAACTATGCAAACACGTGAAGACAGTTTTTGCCCTCTGCAATCATACCACATGAGAACACTGTGTTTCCTTTTATTTTCACAGTGAACAATGGTCTGGTTACAAGTTGCACCGGCATCAGATATTTGAGTATAAATAGCGTGAAAAGAGGAGTTGCGCCAGACAGGAATGTCCTCCTCAAGGGCATCTGCTGGACGATGCCCAGCATGCCATGATGGGTGTGAAAATTTGCTGGAGTGTGGCCAAAAAGCAGGAGGGGGGAGGGAGGCTGAAAGAGAGGAAAAGAGTGAGAGAAATTCCTTGAGGGAGACTATCGTTTCTCCTCCCTGCTCCATTTAAGGGGGAAAGAAAACAAGACATTGAGAAGGGAGATAAGGTTGACAGATCTATGAGGCAACGGGCTGATAGAGAATTGAAGAGAACAGAGGAGAAGGAGCGGAGGGATGAATTGAAATACGGCTAAAGGGATATGAGGGAGGACACGAGCAGAGAGGATGTCTGATTGTCTGGAGACAAAGAGGCAGAAAGGGACAGAGGATGGAGAAGTTATTTCACGCTTCTCGTTAGCATGACACTTCCTATACTGTGACCCCTTGGTCCTCTGTGAGTCACAATGACGACGACTATATGCAACAGTGTGACCAAAAGCAGCCCTTACTTCCCTTTTCTCTTTCATTACCTCATCCCAAACGTTCCTCTTTCTCTGTTTTGTTCAGTCTCCTTTCTCTTCCTTCCCTTTTCGACTGTAAACAGAATCTTTTGCCTCTATACGATGAAATGACGGGGCAACTGGGAGCTATTCTGAGTGGCCATCACCTGTATCAGGCATCAAAAAAAAAAAACACCGCTCAGGAATGGAACCTAAGCGAATGACCTTATAAAATAACATGCCAGACGAGCTCTCAACAGCTCCTTCGCACTTCTCAAAGAGAAACTCTGCTATGTCACAGTGGAGCATAAAGCGATTAAGCAGGTATGTCAGGTATTGTGGAGTGATTCGGTGCGTGTATGTCAGCAAGGAAGCCCCGTGCGTCTGCACAGCTGTGTATCTATATGAATTTTAGTGAGCTGTATGGAGCCACAGTTGCCTTGTTGCCTTGTTTGTAGCAACAGGGGCTGCTGTCAGTCGCACAGTGACCCTGCTATTTTGCAGGGGTCGGAGGGTAGAGGTCAATGAGGTGGCGCTGGGATTGTTGGGCGATATGGAGTGAACCGGCTCGGCCCCGTCACAGGCCCGACATTGAAACAAAAGGCTGTGACCTCGTCCCCTGGGAAGTTTTCAGATGCGAGCAAAGTTGCTGATTTGGATTTTAGATCAATGGTAAGAAGACACTTAAGCTATAACTCGTTAAGCTCCTGGAGAGCTGAAAGAGACACTATAGACATGCGCTCATTTTGCTACCTCGGTGAAAATCGGGGTGAGAGATGACCACAAAGCAGAGTCATCGGTGCATTCCCGCGCCACGGGATATGAATCACAATGCTGACAATGTGGAGACACCCTGTAACTCCTGGCAAAACAACAAGAACAAGGAAGTTGCTGCCTGTAAATTTGGAAATTTTTGATTTTGTGACAGACGCCGGAGAAGTCACCGGTGGGGTTGCAGCAGGACGGGTGACGGTTGGTGGTGGCGTTGCCGTCCCTGCTGCTTGAGATTTCACAGCAGCAGTGAATGAATTCCTCGGCTCCTGCTTGTCACAGTGAGATTTGGTTCGTATTGTAAGACAAAGGCAGCACTGGCTAGATGTTGGCCCCAGGCACCAATCATACACTCTCGCTGGAAGGGCCATGCACATGGCACAATGGCACCTCTGTAACTCCAGTTATCCTGCAGTAGTTTGCTTTTGATCTCTCATCACGTGGAGTCACACACCAGAAAAGAAATAGAAAAACCTTACATCTTCTTTGGACTATCTGGCGTCTATTCTCTCTGTTTTGCTTTTGGTCTCGCTGTCAAGAGTTATATTCAGTGAGGGAGCTTTGGTATTGATCTCCACCCACTGGTTCAAAGAAAATGAGTAATACTGGAATACTGGTGTAAGAATAGAAAAGACAGACTAAATAACGAAAAATGATCTCTGCCCTTCCATGCTATTAGTGACAGAACAGGTCAGAGAGGCCATATTTTACAAAGTAGCATCCACTATGACCCGCAAAACAAACAGGTGTTCAGCAACATTGTCTGACTGTCTCTGTCTCCAAAATTGTTGACCTCTTCTACTTCAAGCCCCCCATCTGTTACCTCCGTAATCCCCCAGGCTCTTTCCACCAGGGCAGTGATCCTTCTTTAGATGCACATGAATCTTCATGAGACAACAGTCCAGAGAAATGATGTCTAAATAGGTTAAGGCCTCACTGTGACACATAGCACAAACAACGATAAAACAACCAAACATGTTGGTTTAAAAACCCAACAGATATGATGTTGGACTGATTATCATTTGCAGGCTGTCCCAAGGAAGCCAACATGGTGATGAAATGTAGTTTTTTGGGAGTACATTCTCTCATTTTCACTGCCATTAAGTACAGTAATTTCATTTTCAGATTCATCTTATACTTCCAATTCAATACATTTTGGTGGCAAGTACTGTACTACATAGGTTTAGTGACTAGATACCCTATATATTGCAAACTGCATTTGAGCCCAAGAAGTGCATTTTAAATTAAGGAATTTTATCTGTAATTTTATAATTCAATAAATTCAATAATCAGAAAAATGCTGATTGTTAGACTTGATTATGTAAGACTTTTGGGTACTTTTAACATCACTGCACAAATGTTACCTGACACCAGTGTCACATGTAACTCACTGCCGGAATTAGTTTTCGAGCAATAAATGCAATTAGGTACTATTAAAAGAACACTTATGTACAGTACTGTTTTATTGGCCTTGCCGATTATTGGGTGTGTAATAATTTTAAAATGTGTTACTTTGACGCACTATAAATTCTTCAAAGTATCTTAAGTTATCAAAGAAATGGAGTGGAATTATAAAGTAGTGAAACATTTTGAATACTCAATAAAGTACCTCAAAAATGTAGTTAATTACATTCCATCACTGCCTGACACTAGGTTAATTCATGTTTTCATAATATAAATTTGAAGCAGATTCTAAGAGACTCACAAATCCCCACATGCCAGCATGCAGTAATCAGTGTGATGACCCTATTGTGTAGAGGCTCTGAGGTTAACCGGGAGACTTACCACGCGATGCCACCTTGTAGCACCAACCGCAGTGTGACACAGCTGTTCATAAAGAGCGTGCCACCCATACTTAAGCCTGGCGCTCACAACCAGATGCTTGTGCCTCACCAGAGCACTGATGAGACCACTTGTTCTCCGTCTGGGAACAAGACATGAAAAGAGACAGATGAGGGAAATAAGAACCGAATGTTGCCACGGCTGCCAGTAAGTCAGGGATTTGCTATCGCATCTTTGTGTGTTATCGCAGGGCGGAGATCGACATGGACAGAGGGTGAGAGAAAAAAAAAAAGAGGGAGAGAGAGCAGTGTGGACATGCCTGCTGTTTGCTGGTTTATCTCGCTTTTCCATCAACTCTGCAGCCACTCACCCAACAACAGGAGGACAGCTTTCCATTGAACCAAGGCTGTGGCAAAATCTTCAAATACACTCACACATGAACATCTCACATCAAAGGGACGGATCGCTTTTCCTTCTGCCTTTACAAACTGCCTGGTTCCCGAATGATCTGATTGCCCCGAAAACAGCCATCTTATTAAATTGCATACCTGATATTGAGCACATGCCAGCTACCTGTCTCTCAACACTGCATCTCCTTATTCCCCCTCCTCCCTGCTTGCCTCTTTTTTTTAAATTAACTTCTTCTCCCCCTCTACCTGCGCTCCTTTCTCTTCACCGCTTTCTCTCACGCTCTCGCACTCAGCCTCCATCTCCTCCGTCTCTCCAACTGTATCATTGCTCATTTACATATGAGGCTCAGTGGCATCAAAAAGACCCATTGTCCTCATTTGCTCTGAGACAAAACATGTAATATCACCAAATTATCAAACACATTAACATTTTCCTGCTCCGGTATTGGTTTCCCCAGTGCAAACATGCTATCATTGTCATTCGCATACACACACGAGCCCTTCAGCGCTGAATGTCTCGGATGAACTTAGAGCTGAAATGCACACTTGCGCCACTGGCATAAGAGCAACAAAGGTCTACACAGGCCCTGTTGTCCTAGGACAGTAAGGTAGTTATCTGTGCCACAGTGGGAACATAAAGCAGTCAATAGATGAATGCTATCTTTATATCTACTGCACCAGAGGTGATTTGAAACACTGCCACTGGACGTCATAGAGCCCCACTCTGAAACGCGGCCTTTGAAGCACTGACAGCGCCGACAGAATCAGGCCAGCTCTTTGATACGGGTGGTGGGGAAAGGAAAACTCCAGCGTTAAAAGGGGGCATTATTTAGTTACAGCACCATTAAACAAATGTGGGGGAATAAAACACACTGGAGTTGGACAGAGAGCGGTTTTTTAACCACTTTGGTATGATGTCTGAAGGGGCCACAATACGTTGTTTAAAGGTGCCGTATGTAGTCAAAATTACAAAACTACATAGTGCTCCTTTAACTTCCTTTCAGGTGAGTAAACATTTGCAGTACATCATTATTTTGCTCTACATTTACATCTTCGGCTAACCGGGGTTAAATCTTTCAAATAAACACGACTACTGTATCCCACACAAGCACAGTAATCACTAAAGTAATCCTAAATCAGGATCTTGTGGTGTTATTCTTTCTTTAATCAAAAGGCCTCAGTTATAATGAGGTCCCTTGTTAGATCTGTTTGGGCTTGAGGGAATATAGCTATCTGCACCAAATTCTGTTTATTTTACTCCTGCTTCCTGTTTTCCTATCACACATCATCTAAACGCTCTTTCTCACTTCCTGCCCGCGGGACTGCAGGTAAACCAAAACATTACGTCAGCGAGGAAACCGCGTCCCGCCACTGTGAGCCCTGGAGGGCGTTCTGCAGAGAGGGATCGGCACAATGGCTGGCAGGGGGAGAGAGATTTAATTACTAAAGCCGATTCACTCACTAATGACTGTTTCACGTCTGTGGGGTGTTTTTAATGGGATTCAGGAGTCAGGCTGAGCAACAGCGCAATCTGTTTTTAATGGGACTTTGAATGGTTAAGAGTTGACGCTGTTGCTCACAGAGACAAAGCCACTGCTTTTACTTGTGGTGCAGAGTGATCTCATTAGAGGCTTGGTAATAAAAAGAAAAATGGAGTGATTAGATCCCGAGGAGTGTACAAAAAAAAAAAAACAAGAACTGAACAACATTATCAACAGCTTCATACTACTCAGAACACACCCCGAGGCATTTCTCTCACCACAATCACACTTAATCTCTGCTGTTGTGCTAGAACATAAACTCTCACTGCCACTCTGGTTCAGTCTTACAAAATGGAACAAAAAGAAAACATTTAGCTTAGCTTGCACATATAGTACATCACTATGTGAGAGACGTTGTGAGGTTGGAAGCTTGGATATGAGCATGTAGAGATCAGTGAGGGGGCGTGAGGGGTCCTGATTCCAAAATAGTTGGGATGCTTTGTGAAAGCTAAATAAAAACAGAGGTCTGTTCAGCGAAAAAGGGGCGTTCAAGATCCATCCTTGTTTGTGAATGACTGAGTCTTTGGAGGATGCTCCTTTCATACCAGATCACGAGACTGTCACCTGTTACCAATTAACCTGTGGAATGTTCAGGCGTTTTATAAAACTTCCCCAGTCTTTTGTTGCCCCTGTCCTAACATTTTTTAAACATGTTGGACGTAGATAAATGTCTTCGTACTGATATCAATTGAGTGTACGTCAAGAAGGATTTGCAAATTATCACATTATGTTTTCATTTATTTACAGTGTCCCAACTTTTTCACTATCAGGTTTTCATACTGAGTAGAAATTCATTCAGATCCTCCTTAAGAGCACATCCTCCGGTAATCAATCAAATGCTTTACTCCAAGTTCTCTTATCATCAGGGTTGGCGAGAGAGAGATTACTTTAACTCTTACTTTAACTTTTACTCCCCAAGCCTTCTCATCTTTGTTGATACATCTTCAGGGCGATTCCTTTCAATATTTGGATTACATACAGTGGGGAGGACGTACAGAGCACTGAGGTGCAGAAGGGCTCGCTTTGGGATGTCGGCAGGATTACACAAAAACTACGGAATGGATTTCCACAAAACTTGGATGGAGGACGGGTCCGAGCCCAGAATAGACCCCATTAACTCCAGGTACGGATCAGGTGAAACGGACCAAAACAAGTGTTTTTTCATTGAAACATTATTGTTAATTTCTCAGGGAACAATGCATCGTTTTGATGAAAAAAATGTGTATATGAGTATAATGTGGCTGTTATCTCTGAGTGAGTTCAATTTGACAGGAATCCTAATAGAATCCACATCTAGCAGATTTAAATGTACCTGAACAGTCTGTCCAGTGAGTGACGAGATCACAAACTGATTTCAGCCATCCATCAAACTCCTGGAATTAATAAGTGTGTCGTAACTACTGAATTCTGCATTGCTACCCTTCACACTACTCATTAATGTAATGTGTTATTAAAACGTGTAATTGCCCAACACTGAGTATATTGTCTCATCTTAAATGAGTAGTTAATTACGTAAATCAAGTGCCATCTGACAGCAATGCATTCAACATATTAAGTGCATTACAGGCTTTACAAAGGAGGCACAAGCAGAATAGCAATGCAACAATAGAGAATGATGACAAAGCATTGTGTATTTCACTGCGGGCCCCCTGTGTGCGAGTGTCCATGGCTACGATGAAAGAATGGAGGAGAAAAGGAGGCACCAGTGTCAGGACTCTCACCCTGGAGTTATCACCTCAGCCCCCTGCCGCACAACCAGGGATTACTAGGCTCTTTATAGAGACTGCCTCCCTCCATGGCCCTGCGGAAGCCCCCGACCCCCGTCGCTTAGCACTTGTTCACAGCATCACACAATGTACATGCTCTACAAATACACACAGGTCATATTCAACCATCACCAAAACAGGCCTGCCCATCAAAATGGAGATAAAAGTCCAGTGTGTATTTAGGAGAAATATAATATAGCATTTGTAACTATGTTTTTGTTACTGTGTGATCACCAGAAAGTGTTTTTTTTTTTCTTCTGTTCACATCTTTGCAATGAGACTTACTTATTTCTACAGAGGTAGCGAGTCCTCTTCCATTGAGTACACCATGTTGCACCAACGTCGCCCAGAAGAGACAAACCAAAAACTTGAGAGAGAGTGAGTATATCTGCATGATGACTGGAGCTGGGCAGGATTTGTTGATTGGATCTGACTGAGAAACCACGGACACACTTTGGTAATCATTCTCAAGGTAGCCATGCCCTACAGCATATGCTGCTTTATCGTCTATTTTATACTCATTTGGATCATAATTTCCAAAATGAATATCATGCTGTACTGAAGAAGACATAAAACTAGTCTACAGACTTTAAGAGTATCAGGAAACTGTTAACTGTGGTATCAAAAAAAATCAAGTGAGAAGTAGGGTCATTTTCACATAAGCTTACACACAATCAGACCTCCTTTCGCAGCCAGTGGAGTCGCCCCCTGCTGGCTATTAGTCAGAATGTAGGTTTAAGGCATTCTCGTGTTGACCTTAGATTTGTACATACTTTGTACAGTCAATGAGTCCAGCAAAAAATAAATTGTAATAATTTCTGTGATTGCCTTTTTTTACTTTGTGCAATCATCGCATGAAATATTTACTTCAAATTCTTGAATTGGTCAGATAACATACAGTAAGTAATTTCTGCCGACAGGGGGCTCTCCATCAGACAAACAACATTTGTCGAGTGTTGTGTCGACTTAAACCTCTGGAGAATAAACACCTTGAGTTGACATCAGATTCTGCTCTGATCTGAATTCAATCATGGTGGGAGTGCCCAGAGATTACTTTTAAACTTTTGTGATTAAAAAGTGGATTCATCTTTACTCCTGTTTATCAACCTGACTGCAGCGGTGATATACGGATGTGACCTTTTGATTTGTTTAATTGCAGAATTACTTTTTATTATATCTTAAAGACCAAAGTGCCTGCAAAACTATTAACATTTCCATCAGCCTTATTGTACTTTGTGGTGACTGTTAATTAGCACATATAAGGGATGGTGACCATGGTTAAACATCCGCATGCGGACATTAGCATTTAGCTCAAAGCACCGCTCTGCTAATCTTACACACTGCAGCACTATAGCACAGGCAACCCTGAGCCACAGCTTCCAAACAATCTGCAAAGACTTTGATAGCTCCGTGTGTCTGCTGTTCGGTAGTGCTTGAATAAGGAAGAAGGGAGTGAAAGATGAATTCCTGGACACTGAGCACATGTTCTGTTTTGCCCTCCCTTTCTCTATTAGCCGGTCGGAGGTGTCAGTCAGTTATGTCGGTGTGTACGCGCACGGCTGCCTCGCACAGTGGCCCACAATGATTTACACCTCCGGCTCTGCACGACAATGAGTATGTCATTTAAAATAGCAGGTGTTCACATGCTGCTTAGCTCATGGAAAGCGAGTTAAAGAGAGAGGGGGAGAGACAGAGGTTGTGTGTGTGAGGGGAAGGAGAAGGGGGGTATGACTGAACCTGAATTAAACTCATAAATGGTGCAGTCAAACTGGCATGCAGGTCACTGAGTTTCCTGACCACTTCTGGGCCTGTTTCTCATCCTACGACAATAACTTTGCCAGGCAGCTTCCAGCAGCACTGGTAGCAGTTATCCTGCTGCTGTTATTAGCTTTGGTGAAAGTCATGTCAGAGATATTCAGGTCAGTCTAAAAACCACCAAATATAAAGCATTGGGGTTAGTGGGGAACCACGCAAGTGTGTAAGTGTGTGCGCGTGTGTGTGTGTGTCTGCACACTCTGCAGTGACATCATCTTACTGAGCAAAGACAAACTGTGTGCAGAGTGAGATTTCTACAAAAGCAGTTTTTAATGGCTTTTATTTTCTACTCGAGAGAAACAAGAGCTGGAGCGTGAGAACAGAGATTAAATGCAACAAAACAGAAGTTAGAAAAGGACATACAGAGAGATATAAGAAAAAGAGTACAGATGAGTGACAGGGTTTTTAAGAGGAACAATAATGGATTTCCTCTTTTGAGAAGTGACAAAGAGAACAAATGGGGTGCTGTGAAGTCTGAGAGCCAGCTATGTTAACAGGCTGTCAGAGATCCCTTCACAGTCTTCCCTCTCCCCCATCGTCCCTCCGTCTCTCACTCCCTCCTCCAACACCATCGTGACCTTCCCTCAGAAGCCACTCCATCAAACTTCCGGCTTCCACTCTGACTCCTGCCTCTCAGCCTCACCTCGCATCAAAGATGCCCGTGCAGAGGGGGTTGCGTTAGAAATTACCCCCACAAAAACACACACACAGCTTTTAAGTGGATGAAACAGGAAGTTGGTAATTCGGGGAAAGTTTTTCACAGATGCCGAGGTTGTCGGAGGGTTAACTCACCGATACAGAAGCTCTGTAGACTTCCTGAACCTTCAAGATTGTTTTGAATAATAATAAAATGTGAATTTTTACGAGTCTTTCCTGGAGAATGGAGGGATTCACTGCGCTGCTCATTGACACAACTCCTGGTCGTGCCAAACACAGACCAACAAACCGCACAGTGTATTCATATGGCTTTCATTTTGAATGGGTTGGAAATCTGGGACGGGGGTGAGGGGGATTTGGTTTTGCAGAAACTACTTGCTTTCTATCGTTTAAGCTTGATTTAGCATATAATTCCTTTTTTAAAATAATTTTAACAATAAGCATTTTGGGGTTAATCAATTGATTTTGATTTGGATGTAAACAAAAATATCAGGCTAAGATGCAACCTTAGTACAAATAAAAGCCGCCCATACAAATAGTACATGAAAAGTCTTGAAGTATCTGATGAGTAAAACTATAAAGCAGCAGAAGAGTAAAACTAATATAATTTCAAAAGTGATGAAACTCAACAAACAAGTTCTTTGTCTAACTAAGACGATAACAAAACATCATTCATTGGTGTTTTTAACCTGAAAAATAACCAAGTACATTTACTCAAGTACTATACACCTACAAATTCAAGGTGCTTATTTGAGTATTTACCATTTTTTAGACTTATACTCCACTATATATCAGAGGTAAATATTGCCGTTTTCACTCCACTACATTTGTCTGACAGGTTTAGTTATTTTACATATTACATTTCTCAGCAATTAAAACCATGAATCTCAAGATGTGTTGTTAAAGGTACCCAGAAGTCATACTCACATCTTAAATCTTAAATCTTAAAGAAGCTGATGTTAAATTCTATCAAGAGGACAAGCAAAACTAAATTATACATATATTACATATATCTTTATACTGTTGGTTTTTTTTTATGTGATTGCTGATAAAATAATATATTTTAAAATGTTGTATTTACTGCTGCACCATGTCGTCTGCAAAGTAACTAGTAATTAGTCAAAATTAAAAACTACCTTTGCAGCAATATTACGGGGAAAAAAACCTTGAAAGAAATTTGACTATTTTAGTTTTTTTTTAATATGACCAGAAACAGTGGTCCACACTTGGGCAGTGTGCAACGAGAGTCCACTGTTGGCAATGTAGGTACGAATACGTGTATGAGTGTATGTGTTCAACTACAGTACAGGAGCCCACCAGGTGCATCTGCCACCTGCCAGCCGGTGTGAACAGTGTGAGGTCTGTTCTGTGATGCTCTCATCATACCCCCATCAGACAGATAGGTGTGTGGCTGTGTCTTAACTCTTTCCCACACTCTGAATGTTAACTGCATGAACACACACACACACACAGACACACACACATGCACACAGAGGTCAAGAGTCCTACATTAATGTAGCTGTTTTTGTCTTTGTGAGTGTGTGCGTGTCTGCCATGTCTATTGACCATAGTATTGCTTTAAAGATAAGAGAGCAGTGTGTGTGTGTGTGTGTGTGTGTGTGTGTGTGTGTGTGTGTGTGTGTGTGTGCGTGCGTGCGTATGTGTGCGTGTATGTGCGTTGTAGAAAAGGTTGTAGAAAATAGGTGGTCTTATCTTATTGTTGAATAATGGTTCGTAGGAGAGCTCTAAGCCCCCTGTGTTCGGCTCACTTCAGAGACAGTTCAACAGCTTTGATCCAAAGAATCAGGGACCATGATGCACACATACACTCGATCCTAACTAATCCTCCGTCCTGCCCACCAGTCCTTCTCCTGTCGAAAATAATGAGGTCAAGAACGTCTTGAACATCATCATCACCGCTCGATAAAAAGACAAGAATCGCCTAGGGGAAAAAGAGAAAAAGGCAGGGTTCAGCTGAGTCCATTACTCCTCTGATGGTGGTTGGATCAAAGTAAACACTGATAATGCTTCCACCACAGTTAATAATACTGCTGCCCAAGAATGTTGGCTGGGCCGGCTACTCCCGACCTCACACGTATAATTGCACGCACGAAAACGTGCACGCATGCACACACTCCTCATTCCTCAATAGCAGTGACACATTCCAAGCTTTCTTCCTCTCTTCCCACAAACCAAACACTGCTCACTCCTTCTTTCTAATTGTAGACTTCTGATTTATTTGATGTCCAAATGGGAAACCGGCTTCCCATCGGAAAACATGCACGCTCACACACTGAATGTACACACACAGTAGAGGCAATGACTCCACACATCTCCCTTTGTAATTACAACACATACAAACTTCAGCTCCCATTAGAACCTGACTTATCTCCCTCCAGAGACCTCTGCACTCTCAGTAGTTCCTCTGCCGCGCCCTCCTTCACTCCCTGCCTCTCCGGCGTATTCCCTCCCTCCGTTTAACAAGACCTGACGGAGGCCCTGCCATGTTCACTTCACCTCTAGTCAGAGAATGAACAAGTAGAGGATTTCTAGGTTGCCTTCTTTCAACCTTTCACAGACACTGGCACTGACAATTAAAAGAGATACAGACAGTTGCGACTGAGAGGAAGTGGTAACTAATTCCATCGCCCTACCAGTAAACGTTGTATGCACAGGGGTGATTGGATTAGTCCTGTTTGCTGAGTGTTTTTTGCCAACTTTGGTGAACAAAGTTTGCCACATGGGAGACTGTGATTCTTTGTCTTCTGTGAAACTCAGAAACCTTAATGAGATTAGGAAAAAGACAGGACTGCAGCGGCATGAGGGGAGCTGGATGTTTACATAATCAATGCTCACATGCACTTAAAATGGATGGGCAGTGTTTCACTGATGTTGAACTTTTAATGTTAAGATGCCGACTATGCCGACTATGCCGGGTGATGGCCAATGCTTACCATCACCCGGTATTGTTCTTTATTCACATTCGGAGCATCACCAAAGTCTGGCCCCAGTGTGAACCACTCAGCACCAACACCCTTAACTCCTGCAACTCCGGCAAGCAACCTTCTGTACAGCAGAATAGGGTCAGGAGGTCTTGTTGCCTGTATGGAGGTTAGATAGGTATTACATTGCATTCATGATAGGTGTAAATAGGTCTTAGATTTACCTTGTTGGAACCTGCAGAAACCCCGATAAGAATATCACACATCATAGATACAGTTTTGCATACACGCTCATGATGAGTGCTGGTGCTGTGGTGGAGAGGGGGGTTCTGTTTCAGCAGGTTCCCGCTGAGGGGTCGAGCAGGCTGCTGCCCAGCTCAGGTTTATCAGCAGCGTCATTCGGCCTCTTCCCCCGGGGGAGCCGAAGTGTAAGGATCCGGTTTCAGAGCCCCACCAGTGAAAGGTGATGGGACTGTGACATGACATTTCAACAAAGTTTAAATGAAAGGCATTCAAAGCTTGATCATCACGTTGTGTTTATATGTTGTCACTGTTAAATTGGGACTTCAAGTATGTGAAGAAGTAAAATTTTTAAATTGATCCCAGAAAATGTTGAAAACAGACTTTGACACTTGGGATTATAAACTACATCAAGATGAGAAAACAGGTGAATATTTTTGAGATGTATCATCTCCCTGTCAGTGGTGGACTCAGGATGCTGGAGGGGCAGGGGCGAAAAGAATAAAAAGGGCACAAGCTGCATGAGATGGGGCATCAGCACGCAAAAAGTCATGAAACGTGTATAGTGAAATAGCTATGACAATGGTTAAGATTCAAATGTCTTATTATGTGATTATAACTTCTACACATGGGGAGCTATTTGACTGGGCACTTTATCATGTTTTATCTACCATAGGGGCATCCGAGAGGGCACTTCATTACCAGTGCTCCCTGTGTTGCTAATACATCACCACCTGTGACAGGTGTGATGTGAGTGTTCATGAGAACAAAGTTTCTGAGTGACTACCACCCAGGGGTGAAACCAGAGACCAGAGCTCAGAAGCACTGGCGACCCGCTTACCTACCCCTGTGCCCAACCCCACCACCACCTCCACTACCTCTCTCCTCAATCAACCCTTGCTGCCCTAATCCAGTGTTTACATAAAACGCTGGGCAGTAATGATAGCCATGAGACCATGGACCACCCCACGTCCCTACACGCCCCCACCACCTTCCACCGCTAACCCAAAGCTGTTTTCACAGGAGCCAAATACCTTAAATACATAATTAGCGGGGTCATTTGTGCGATGGGGGCCCTCAGCGAGGGCATGAGCGTGTCCGTGTGAGTTTGTGGGGTGGGGGGGGCAGAGGGAGGATAAGGGGGTAGGATATGAAGACTTGAGAGAGCGGCGGACAAAGACGTGCATTCATGGCTGCGGCCCGGAGAAACTCGGCTGTCGCCATCTTCAAAGGCCACCTCTGCCTTTCCTCAAAACCCAGAGGCCACAGGTTGGGGCAGAGAGGAGAAACATAACAGGGCGACATGGAGGAAAAGAGGAAAGGGAAGGAAGGAAGGGGGGAGGGAAGAGAGGGTTCAAGCAATGAAGCAAAGGTTACAAGATCTGTAATCTGGGAAGAAAATGGTCGAAAACTATGAGGAGGTTGAGGCCGTAAAGGAACAATAAGATTAGAAGTTTCGTATCCCAAAATGTAAAAGCATGAAATCCACTAAAAAGTAGAATTTTCTTTTTACAGTAAACACAGAAATGGAGGGAGACGACAACAGCCTTACAATGCATCCGCCACTTAGCATCGGCAACATCCCCCATACGACCCCTGCACCCTGAACTCTGACCCTGTGCATTGTGGGTAGTCAAATCACAGTTAGCCCTCCGCAAGAGCCCAAAATTCCAGTGGTCCGTGTTTCCCACTGGGGGAGCTCCTTTGTATTGTTCAGCTGCACACACTCACAGAGCCAATTCAGCAGCCCTCTTCACACCTTGTCTGCGCCCTCCGGCATTGCTTATGAAAGCATGTCCACTTAGTGCTGCCCTGTCTGCCCCCTCTTGCTGTGGTGCCGATTACCCACATCCTGAGTCCATTTCATCCACTCTTTTCTTCACTCTCACTCCTCCTCAGGGTATTCTCATCCCTCTCTCCAGTGCTCCATCCTCCTCCTCCTCCTCCTCCTCCCTCTCTCCCCACTGTGACATATTGCTCTGGGTGCTGAACACTGACTCATTATGAATGAAGCTGTGCATGTCAGATAAAAACAATAAAGTCAATCAAGCCTCTGCTCTTCCTTTTATCCTTCACTTTATTCACCTTATCCTCTGTTCCAGTGGCTTGCAGAGCTGCTGTCTCTCTGATCCTCACTCTCTTTCATGTTTTGCCTTCCTTTATCTGGCTCCCTCCCGGGGTACTAAGCTGGGTGTATGGCCGGGAAGTGCAGAAGGAGGGAGACTTTCATGTCCCTCAGCTCTGGGATTAGGGCGAGCTGCTCAGAGAGAAGTAATAAAGCCCCCAGCACCTACCGTCTGCTGCTGGTGGATCCTGGAGTAAAGCCCGGCTCCTGCTCAGCCAGCAAGCCTGGAAAAGCTCACATTTCCTGTATACACCACCGTCCTCACATCCAGCCCCTGTCCTGCCTCCTGCAGCAGCAGGAACACATGTGGACTCCACTCTTTTGAGCTCACACAATCCTTGTATCTTTTACATTTTTTCGTATTATACAGTTATTTAGATAAAACTTACCAGAAAGTCTGTAACTAATGAGGGAGCGCTAAGGTTTTTCCAGAGCAGGGTGGTCCCTCTCACCTCTGGTTAGCGTAGTGTTCACTCATTTATCTAATTTTTACATCAGGTGTGTTTTTGTGAGAGAATCCAAGAAGACGGATGTCAGTTAGTTTTGGGATCAGTCTGATGAGTAAACACCATTCATGCACAAAAGAAGTGGAAAGTGGAAACGCGCAAGAGGAACTCAGAGATTATTGCATGTTTTACAGTAGAACGTTGAAAATTGAAGAAATGTTTTTTCATCATTTTGTGCTAGTTTTGATGAAAAAAAAAAAGGAGGAAGGTGGTTTTTCCAGTTTTTACTCTAATTTAGCAACTAATGTAGGAGAAATGTGACAAGGTTTTACAGGTTTTACATTCTGTGTGACACATTAAAAACAACTCAAAATGCTGTTTTTCCACCATTAAAGAAGAAAGCTTTGTCTGTTTCCCAAAAACTACTTTTAAAAAAAAAGGTTTTGTTCATTTTGATCTGGATTGGATGAGAAAACATCAAGGAAGAAGTATCCCAGGTCACTATTTTAACAGCTTAAGTATGTAAAGAACTAGAATGGCAGTAGGGCACATACCTCCACCTAAATACATCCTAACTTTTTATCCTTTTCATCAGGATCCATGGATTACTCCCTGAGAAATGTACAAAAATGTTTTTTTTTTAAAATGCCTTAGCTTGCTATGTTAAAGAAAATGAGGATAAACTCTTGGATCCATCTCTTAATCTACATCATCACCAAAATTTAATGGGGTCTGTTCTGGGCTGAGACCCATCCTCCATTCAAGTTTTGTGGAAATCTATTGGGTAGTTTTTGTGTAATCCTGCTGGCACACCAACAAATAACCAAACAATCGGACACAGGCAAAAACACATGAAGTTAACATGTCTTTTGCATCTCCCTCTATACCCTATCTGGTCCTAAAATACCATCCTTGAGACACAACGCATACAAAATTATGGGACTCAACATTCAGTGAACATTTTCATAAGCAGAAATATATTTATTGTTGAAAACATAAATAGATAAATTATGATTATTGCTGTCTTTGTCCAATGGAAGCCCAACAGAAAAATAATAAAGGCTTAGTGATAGCGTGAAGGCGTTTAGCTCTACAGTAAGTGTGGTCCCTGGTTCAGTGAGAACACTTCTCTTACACTGATGTGAATGTGACTGCGCACAGTGATGGAAAGTCAGCTTTGTAAATATAGCACCAGTGTGTGAGAGAGATCCAAATATCAGCCATTTTTCAAACCTTTCCTCGTTTGACTTTCACGTGACTCACTTCACAGTGACTCACTCTGTCGCCTTTAGAAAAATCTCCGTCAGACTTCCTCATTTGAACACAGGGTGGAAGACGACTGTTGTACTCTGCTGGCCTGGTTACACATTCATCGCTCTTACAGGAACTGGTAAGGAAGTAATTGTTCAGGCTGGGGCCTGCGCTGTCGCACTGTTTTCAGACCACCTCATCATCATCCGTCCTGTGAGCACCATCACAGGGTGGAGTGATCGGACATTTGTTCTCCTGTCAACAGAGGAGTAAAGGCTGGCTACACAAGGAGCCCATTCATGCACTTGTCGGTTTGCTTCGCTCACTCATTCACTCTTCAAGGTGGACTTTGCTCTCTGCAGGCACAACATGTGCGCTTGTGAAGCAGGACGGGCGGGCAGGCATCTTCCTTATCAATGTCGGAGTGATATGGGTGAAAAATAGGCTCGTGCGGGTGAGAAATCGTGTGTGAGCGCACATACACCATGTCGATCCCACCTCGTACAGGCTTACGTGCACACCAGAGCAGCGCTAACATTTTCTTGTTTGTGACTGGCATGAAGACACGTTAAAGGTGCAATATGTAAGCCTCCTGTCAAATTTACACTCAAAACAAAAAATGGGAACATATCATGAGATTGACCACTGACTGCTGCTAACTGCAGCTGCCTTTAGCTGGTTAGCTAGGTTAGCCATGTAGCTAGGAGCCTTATTAGCTGACTCAAGCATGCCATGACTGTGAGCTAAGATCACTCGCTGGGGGCTAGTTGGTTAGCAAAAACTAATATTTCTTCACATTCTGTTGATAATCTCAGTCTACATATTGCACCTTTAATGTGCTGTTTTTATGTTTCGGTGAAACGTAGCATCAACGATCAGGCGGCGCACTCATGACTGTAGGGTAAGCGGCGGTACGGACATCCACTGTGACGTTGCCATGTTTGAGCCCCTGTATCCACCCTCTTTTCTTCCACCCTTGCCCACACTTTTGCATCTTTTCTGATGGATTAAATACAAGAATTCAACCACAACAAAAAAGAAATGAACATAATTCCTGCTTGGATATAAGTAAGCTTAATATATTTCATAACAAAAATAAAGCATCTTCCTGTACTGACTCTCACATCTCCTCCTTGCAAACATATATCCAAACCATATACAAGACTTGACATCATTCAGATATACTGTAATATAATAAGAAACATGGATGACAAGAATAACATTGACTAAAAAAAAAAAAAAAAAGACATTGAGATTGTGATACTGATGGTTACAAAGAACCGGACCACACAGAACTCTCGCATTCCTCCAAAATCATGAAAACATCTTTTTTGTTCTTTCTTTCTTGATACGGGAAGAGACAGAAAGCAAACGTCCACACGTATAAATAGTTTGTAAGTAGCGGCGCATCTTCCTTCTCAAAATTGAACTGTACATAGCAAGTAGTGGACCGGCACGGGTCTCACAGAAGATTTCCTCTTCGAGCAAACATCCCAAAACTTAAAATGTTTGATACTCCATGGAGTCTTTAATAAAAACCACCTCCACTTGTCTCTTTCTTTCCATTGTTTTTTCTATTTCACTTGTTCTTTCTTCCTGTGTAGGTAAGAGTCATTCAAACAGGGCAGCGCACTTTTATGTTGCCCAGCTGGAGGAACATCCGCTGCTGTTTTTTCAAGTCCAAGCACCAGATTTCCACAAAAGCTCACTCCAACCTAGCTGTTTCTGTTGTGCATCTCGTTCAAACAAAAAGTCTGTTAAAATGTTCAACACAAATCCCTTTCATCGTCTCCCTCCGGCGTCTTTTTACAGCTCTTTCTCTATTTGTCTTTATCAGCGACCTCAACGGGGTTCCGTTGTCTGGGTAGGTGGCGTACCACTGAGGAAGTCATCATCATCACTGGTTACTGTTCTTTTTTTTTTTGTTTTTTTTTTTAAGAAAAAGCACCTTTGGCATCTCATTTATTTCTGTCTGTTTTCTCAGTCTTTCGTCTTTACAGAAAAGTTTGGGTTTTTTTAAACGAAGCTTGCATGGCGACGAGGAAGAGGAAAGAGCAGGCCTCCTGTTGGTGACATCCTCTGTTTAGATCCCTCCCACGCTGAAGTCGCTTGTTCTGATTGGTCTCACCTCACGTCCACTGTGGGAGAGATAAAGGTGAGATTAGTGGCATAATTTTTACAGGCACGGTGCACAGGTTTCATGAGAACAAATCAAATGAGATTATTGCATTTTGTGCCCGACTGCTTTAATTTCTTCATGCATTTCAAACAAGCTGCCACAAAACACACAAGACCCACAATGTTCTGAATCACGTTTGTACATACGGAGGACTGAACCTGCCAAAATAAGTAAAGAAATATGTAAATGGCTCATGAAATAAATCAATATGCACTGAAAATAAAAAATAAAATAGAAATAGGCATTAAATAATGTATAAAATATGACATAATTACTGTTCTTTTTTTTTGGTATTAACCTTTATATTAAAATTTAAACAAATGACTTAATATTGTTATATTGTTAAATATGTTTCTGTATAATTACCATTTGCATTTTTTCCCCTACTTATTTCCACAAACTGATTTATTCTTGAATTTTCTTTATACTGTTTTGATGCATTTGCATTACACAGAAATATCTCATATTTATGTCACATTTTATAAATTAACTGAATACTACATTTGTGTTCAATGTTATTTATGTAATGACATATTAATTTATATATTGAGCCATTTCTTTATTTCTGTATTTCAGATTTTGGCAGGTTTACTCCTCCATACATCCAGGCATCATTATGTCCATTACAAATATGTGTGCCATTTTTGGTGTGCCCAGTGAGAGGTGGACAACAGGGCTTTAAAAAAAAAAACCTCTTATTGTTACAGGCAGAAAAGAAAGAGGATACATAATGCGATGACAAGATGATAAGCAGTGAAACAAACAGTGACGTACAGCAGGTGCTTTCTTGCTGTACAACACAACGACAACAGTGCACACAAACACACGCAAAGTGACACAAAGCACATGTATGTATTGTGCATGCTCAGCAGGCCACAAAATCAGCATGCAGCATTGAGGCTCGAGCACGGTACTCCTTAGCCCTCCCTCTTCTCACACTGATTGGCTGTGATGTGATTGGTGACGGTGATTTGCAGGCCCTCTTTGTGCCCTGATTGGACCCGTGCAGTGCCAAAAGGTGAGAGGAACGCTGCGGTGCCAAAGTCCTACCTGTTCCCTTCACAGCTCTCCAGTTGGACTTTGGGTAATGAGTGCAACTTTATTATGTCGCCAATAAATCCTTGCTGGGCCTTAGCTTTTTTGGTTTCCTTTTTCTACCTTTAGACCTACGGTGGCCTGAAAACACAAAGTCAGGATAGGAAGGAGGGTTAAAAGCGAGAAGCAGGGTTTTTATGGCACAGAGAGAGAGAGGGGGACAGAAGCAGAGAGTGCAAAGATATGACACACTATAAATACTTCAGATGCCTTATCAGCACACATCACAGCGCTTATCTGCTCCCAGGGAGAGAAAGGCTTCAGATCAAGGCACTGCTGTCATGCCAAGCAGCCTTTGGACACCCTCCCTTGACACACAGACTTCCACGCACACATACACATCGTCGCCCAACAAGGCGCACGCGCATACACAAGCTTTTGCAGTTTTGCAATACTGGGCCACCTCGCAGGTGTGTCCGCCTGTTTGGAGGCAATCAGAGAAAGAGGTCGTACAGTGCAAAGCCAGACAGAGAGAGACAGACGGCAGGGAAGCATGACGGCGTAAGGATGAGGGCAGGACTCGGCCTCAGGGGGAGTTTTCTGCAAAAAGGCAACACCGCATGTGATAATGTAATGATGACATACAGTAACCATGAAGGTTGAAATTACCTGTTTCTGCTTCTGAGTGCTCCACCACATGATGCTGTGACGTGCACACACACTCCAGGTGGTCTTCTAACCGCACAAAGACCTCTTTCAGCTTGGGTCTCCTCCTCACGTACTCCACCTTCGCTACCTGAGGAGAGGAAGAGAAGGAAAGGTTAGAGCCAACTCGCGACTCTCCATCGTGTGTGTGTGTCGTTGGCGACCACGCACGCTCCTTGCATCGAGAGGCGTAGCGCCGTGACTGATGACTCTTTCATAAACTGATTCATAAAAAACAGCTTCGCCTCGGCAGCATTCCTCGGAGGCATTGACATCTGCTCGCTGCGTGCTCTATGGGCTGTTGATCATCAGGTGTGTAAATACTGAATGGAGTGTATGACCCTGTCAAAGCGAGCTCGAACAATGCCGAGAGGAGCGATGGAGGGCAGGAGGGGGAGCGGTATACGCCCTAAAGCCCAGGGAAGGTTTACCCTGGCAGGAGAAGAGAGGCTAGGAGATCCCCCCTCCCCTGCTCCGGGCCTGGAGCATCCACCTCCAGACAGACACACACCTAAAGTCCTTCGCCGTGTTCCGACATGTAGCCCTCTTTTAAACCACATTAATTCTTCTTCACGGCGTGGGTAAAGTGTTGCTTAACATGTGCATGCAAGAAAGTAAAAGTTTACATGGTCTAATCTAAGCAGCAGAGCCCCAGAAAGCAGATGAAAATTCACATGCAGGAATTCCTATCCTTTAGTCCAGCTAACACCCGCTCAGTTCAACACAACAGGGCTGACCTCCACTTCCCACCCAACAGCTAGGAATGAAAAGGGCCGATCCTTGGAGGGTTATGAATAGGCTATGTTGATTAAAGCTTAGATGAAAGCTGAATAGGGAAGGTTGCGTGGAGGTTATGATGATCTTGTTGTGTAACTCAGGGGAGGTGGCCGCATGCTTTTTCCCCTCTCTGATCTGAGTGCCAAGGGCATGTAACCTCGACATCCACCAGCGAGGGCCCGGGGGCCACATGGAAACAATATCCCCCTGCCTCACCTATCATCCTGGTCGCTAGAGAGGATATTGGCCGACAATCTCCCAGCGCTCTCTGGCGTTATGAACAACAAGGCTGAGGCTCACACACGCCCAGACGGGGGAGCCCAAAACTGATGAGAGGCTTTTCTTCCTCTATCCTGTGGTGGCACGCCGCCAGGGCAGGCTCTCGGCGGCGAATTAGTCATGCAGACAAACGAACATACCAATCGCCGTCTGATAAAACAAAGTGCGATGTTGACATTCACACACGGCTCATGTCGGCGTAGTAACAATAGCTGGAGGGGGGGTCATCTGATGAGGGGAAAACAGCTTTGCCAGCCTTTCACCTCCTTTGCGACAGTTTTCTTTCCGTGGCGAGAGGGAGAAAGAAGAGAGGGAGCGAAAACAGGGTAAGCAAGCAGAGGAGGTATGCGGTGAGCAAACAGAAGACAATGGTGTCTGGGTTAACGGCGGTGTGTTTGGTGTTATCGGCCCTGAAAGACAGACAGAGAGACAGAGTGGGTGAAAGGGCCAGAGCAGAGGAAGGTGGACCATCACTCTCATAAGGGTTACACGAGTGTGTGTGTGTGTGTGTGTGTGTGTGTGTGTGTGTGTGTGTGTGTGTGTGTGTGTGTGTGTGTGTGCGCAAACAGAAAGGGATATTTAAGGGGGGGGGGGGCCTGACCATGATCATGACTAGCATAAGATGACATTCATGTGTTACCGATTAACATTTAGTTTCTGGGTTACCAATTGGGGAAAGAGATACAGGATAGATAGAAGAGATATCAAAGGTTTATTGTTATCGTGCAGACAAGGAAGGAAGGAAGGAAGGAGGGAGGGAGGGAAGGAAGGAAGGAAGGAAGGAAGGAAGGAAGGAAGGAAGGAAGGAAGGAAGAGAGAAGCCAAAAAAACTCTGCCACGTCTGACTCTTACTACTGAAGCTGATCCTTGATGACTAACACACACACACAAACTCCTCTTGCCCAACAAAAACCTACTGACAGAAGTATAAAGCGATGCCCCCCCCTCCTCTTTTGATGAGAGGCCCAGTGGTAAACTTGTCTCCTTGCCCCTCACACAGCGGGGTTAAAAACACTCTCTGCAGGAGTTACAACACACGAGAGCACGTTCTTATTTGTCTGTGAAAATGCTATAACCCTTACCCTAGCAACAATACTTCTCAATCAACCTCTGCCTTGCCTACTTTGTCAAACGCTCTCTCTCTCTCTTTCTGTTTCATTTCCTGTGTCTTGCTCCTATGATTTTTCCACTTTACGTCCACTCTCCCATCCTCCATTTTTAGCCACTTCTGTACAAAAGAACCCACGGCTTCCGATCGGCGGTGCGAAGTCAATGGCTTCCCACATAAAACACACATCAGAAAAAGAGACCCCCATGCTAAGACGAGGGGCCCCCACACTACCCTTTGTATAAATCAAACCCTCGAAAGCCTGGGCCCTGAGAAAGAGTTCCCCCCCGAGCGGCTTTGGGATGATATCCGATCCAGAGGGTTGGGGTGAGGCAGGGGGCTCTGGGAAGTGCAACCCCCTCGGTTTGTCCTCTGAAGCCGATTGTCCCAGTCGGGGCTAATTGGGAATTCCCTGAGCACGAAAGCGCTGATGAGAGCATGACGGAGGGGGAAACTTTGACTCCAGCCGTCCAAGGAAAACACGACGGGGATGTGGATGTGCACCGCGGGCCATCGTGAACTGGAACAGTGACAGAGTTTAGCAAAAATAAACAAGGATGTATGTGTGTGCGCTTGGAAAATGGAGGGGTGGGAATTCATTTATCAGCAGGGGAAATTAGGCATGCATACAGAAGAGCTCTTGTTGAGATGCGAGGAGAGGTGGAGGAGGTGGAGGAGGGGGAGGAGGAGGAGGAGGAGGGACGTGAGGAGGCGTTCTGTATCTCTGTCCGTCTGATTGTTTTTTGAAATCAACGCAAGAAAATATGATGAAGAAGAAGATGATCTGCAGAGGGAGCAAGAGCAATCCGTAGACGACGCAGACTGAACATCAGACGGAGACGACCTGCTGCTGCCCTCTGCTTCAACCCCACACCACACACACAGGCACATACACACACACACACTTGTCTGATGGAAGGGGTTATCACTGGAGGAGAGTGGAAGCAAGGAGAGCATTTATCACATCACTCGCCAGGTTGTTATGCCAAAAAGGGACTTCTTGTCACCCCGCGCGCTCTCTCTCTCTCTCTCTCTCTCTCTCTCTCTCTCTCTCTCTCTCTCTCTCTCTGACACACACACACGCAAAACCCTGTCTTTCCAGATGTGAATATATAACTATCATGCACTATCACATATCAAAGAACCTACAGATGTATGATCTTTCCACTTATTTCTACTCCTCTAACCTACTCCTGACTTTCTGAGTCGCAGATGAGAACGACATCACGGAGCACTTAAAAGGAGGGAAAGGTAAATAAGATTTTAATGAGAGAGTGCAACAAAGATAGAGTAAATGGCAGAGACTGAACAAGGGGGTCAAATTAGAGAGTTGGAGATGTTGCAGGAGAGAGACATTGAGGAGGGAGTGAACAGCTATAACAGACAATCAGACTCCAGGACCGAGGGGGGGGACTGAGCGGAGAAGAGGGGATGGAGGGCGAGGGGGGGGGAATGAAGTCAGATGGGACGAGCGAAAGGGAGGACTGGAGAGGAGGACTGAAGGAAAATACAGAAATGAAGTAAAATATGATTAAAACACGGCTGCTGATTTCCCCTCGCTCATTCTGATGCATTCCAGCCGGCGTGGCAGTAGCCAAACTCTCCGGCTTCTGGCTTGGTCGGGACGCTCCCATGGTCTCTGACCCGCCCCGCAACCCCCGCTGCGCACAGACACACACACACACACATCACACACACATCTATACACACACACACACAAACTCCCTCACCCTTCTTCATCTGAGTGAATCAAAGGGAAAATAATTCACAGCTGCACGAGACTTCAAACGGGGAGGCCCCTCATTCCCATCTGCCCCCCTCCCCTCACGTAATCCACGGGACCCCTCAGACGATCATAAATCATGCTCACTGTATCACCATCACACTGCCTTTTATTTATGAAACACCCCGTAAGTCAGGGTCCCACACAACCGCGGGGCTACAGCTACCGCTTCCCCCAACACCCGGATCTGACCCACCGTCGCTGAGGTAACTGTCAGTGTGTGTGTGATGGGGTCGGGGCCGGGGCCAGTGCTAGGGAGATGTATGGACCCCCACACTCAGCACCGTGGCCATATCCGCCTGGCCTCTGTCAGCCTCCACTTTGATCCAGCAGCCATCAACACTTCATTAGTCTGCGGCCCGTCTTCCTCCTGCTGCCGCTTCACACAAATGGCCTTGTCCCTGCGCTGCGCCTTGTCCCACACACACACACAGAAAAACAACCTCCTTCTTGGGTTTACACAGATGTGCGCTGACGACCCTCGCCGACCTCTCCAAACCTTTGTCCGATGCTTCAAGGACCATCAAAAGTTTCCAGCTACTAAACCAAACCAAATGAGACCAAGTGAAGTTTATTTTAAGCAGATTGCCTGATCCGATTGAGGCACCTCAGAAGGGTCGGCTCTCATGTTTTGCTTCTATTTTTGTCAAATGTGTTGAAAATCAGAAAATGTAAATACCATTTCCAGCACATATACTGTAATTTTGCCATTTTTCAAACTCATTTGTGGGACTTTTATGGGTATAATCAGGGTATGGGTATTGTCGCTTACTCCTTATTTTTCTTTTCACTATCTCTAATTTTAGCCATCCTCCTTAAACGTGACTGTATAGACGGTCAGCAGAAAATTTAAAGGTGCACTATGTAATTTTGAGGGAAGAAAGCACACATTGTCATCGTAAATCTGTGTATTCATCTCTGTATGTGCTTGTGTGTGTTCGTGAATGACCTCACAGACGGCAGAAGCCTTAAGAGTTAATGAGTGAGCGGATGAGTGACAGCTTCATTATTTGCCTGTGTCATGGGCTGTTTAATCAGCCCCATAGGAAGAGCAAACACAGAGGCGCGCACACATTCATACGCACAAAGACTAATGTGCAAAAGAATGCAAAGGCGCACTTCCTCGAACTCTCTTTCCGTCCAACAGACACCTTACAGTCTCTTTGGTCCTGCCTGTCCAAAAATCACCAGTTGTTTTATGAGTCGTCTAGCAAGCCTCGGATCCAAAGGCACTGAGAAAGCCATCAGGAAATACTGAGTGCAGCTGCAGCCGTCAAGCAGACAGAGAGAAAGATGTGAGGAGGCAGAGCCGACAGAGGCAAACGAAGACAGGACAGAATATGAGAGAGAGAGAGGGATGGAAGATAAACAACCAAAAGATGTGGAAGAGAGAATTTGTCATGTGCCATAAAAATGCCAACACGTAACTGATTCTGGTTGAATTTCATGCCATATCTAGAGTGTTACAACCCTAAGAACACTAGGACACTGAAAAACAAAATGAAAAGCCAAAAGTTCTGCCAGCCTTCTGCGATAAAACAGCGAAAAAAGGAAAGGAGTAATGAAATGTGCAGGAATTACTTCGATGGAAAAAGAAAGGGGAGAGCCAAGACGCTGGGATCGGGGGAGTGAATTTGGTGTCATTGAAAGTGCAAAAGGAGGTGGGTTGGGGGTGAGGGAGGAGTTACAGGAATGTTTGGGATGATAGAGTCTGAATACATAAAAACTCATTAAGAATTCTCATCTGTCTGCTTCCCTAACTCTCTAAAGGGCCAGCAAGACCTGACTTCCTTCCTACGCCAAGGCATGTTGGAAACACAAAATCAGCAATGAGAAAAAAGTGCAGAAGAAGTTTAAGTAAATGAAAGGAAGGAGAAAGGGAGACCTAGAAAAAGAAAGAGTGACTCTGAGATCTGGCCCTCTCTTCCCTCAGGCTAATCCTATTTTAAGTTGCCTTCTTTATTACCCCGCCACCGAACAGGACAGGCTTGTACAGTACTGGGCCTGCACAGACCCGTTCTCTTTTTTGGGTCCATAGCGTGAAAAAAAAAAACATTAAAGAGGGAGAGAAACAGAAGAGAGAGGGGGAATAAATAAATAAAGGTGCACTTGGACAAATGCATAGTGGCATGAGATGGAAAGAAACACAGTGGATGTGTTCTTTTCCCATCCTTGGCCAGCAGAAGGAAAACAAGTCAAGCCCAGGGTAGACGGGCAACATTTTTAGCTTTCTAATAAATGGAGGGAGAAGCACAAACTGAACCCCTATTCAGACTAACACACAGAAAAAAACTTGGCATGAGACAATGTTTCTCACACACAATGTGGTGAATGTCTCCTGACCGGAGCGAGCCCTGACGGATGACCTTTTCCAGGGATACTCTAAGCCCCCTTTCGCCTGCGGCTCGAACCGCACGGAAAAACCCCACCAGAGTGAAACCCTGCCCGCCGCGCCTGAAGGTCCATCTCCAGTCTGTGTGCTCATTTTGTCCTCGGTGTCATGAGGGGGACACGGACCACAGTCACATGGATCACCACATTCCGTCAGTAGCTGAAGGAAGCTTTATAATGTCCTGTCAGTGTCTCTCCATCCGTCTCCGTCGCTGTGATCGCAGACAGAGCTCCTATTGAGTATGATAGAAACAGAGAGACGGACAAGCTCGCATGCAGTCACACAGGGTTGTGCTGTATATCAGAGCTCGACTCTCTTACCACACTGTGAGTCAGCATTTCTGACCATAAACCCTGTGCCCTACAATGCCTGTCTTGTTAGTGCAGCCTTACTGTCCCTACTCCATGAGGAGGTCAAGGAGAATGTCCTCTTATCCATACTGAAATCTCCCTGACCCCAGCCAGTGTTGAGGCAGCAGCGGGCCGGGTTGGTATTTGTTTTATTACTGCCGGCATCTTTAAAACCCTTCATGAGGAGCCGGAGGAGGAGCGGCGTCCCGGCAGTGCCCATGGCCGGGCAAGATCACGATGATTAAAGAGAAGAGACACACAGTCAGAGTGTTCCAGGCTATCCTGTTTATCCCCCGCTTGTCTCTTGCTCTTAGAGAACAGAGCACATAACTCCCATACCTCCAAACAGAGCCGCGCACCGGCTAACAGGCTGTAGTGTAAATACAGCAGAAATACGACTCAGCTCCAGCCACGGTGTCTCCACTGATCCTGAACAGGAGGACGTGTTTTCAAGCTGTCGATGCCAACAAGCCTCTGAGAACAGTGCAACCCCCTTTAATCCCTCTCTCTTACTCTATGTCACCTCGTCTCCTCCGGGCTTCCAGAGAAGACAAAGGGCCAAACAAACGGAGAGCAGAAGAATAGCTGTGCAGTAGCCAGTGACACTCTCAAGGTACAGGACACTGTCTGCCTTGTATCTGCCAGTAGCATCCCTCTCCGGTCAACCCTTCAACAGATGTCCTGGCCGAAGGTGCCAACAACCCCCTCCCTCCCAGTCCTCTCACTTTCTCTCCTTTTCTTCCTCCCTCCCTCCATCTTGGCACAGCCGCCGTTGGCCTCTCTCCAAACATGGGATAGAGTGATGAGAAAAGAGGGTGGTGATCGGCGGTAATGGCAGGAGGGAGAAGAGGAGAGGGGGCAACGGAGGTAAAGTGGCCACTATCTGGGTACGGGCCAAGGAGGCTCAGAGGAGAGGGGTGGATTGAAATGAGGAGGGAGTGGAGGAAGGCGGGTGAACCCGACCTTGTCTTACATATGATTTACTTACCTGGTGAGAGGGAAAGTGGTGGAGATTTGTGTGTGGACGTATGCATTTAACCTTGCGCTGCAGTAGTGAGACATGCTTTTTAGCAAGTCAACGAGTTTAACTGTAGGAGTGTGTGTGTGTGTGTGTATGTGTGTGTCTTGTTTCTGTGTGTCTTACCTTAACGGTGCGGTGGTGCTTGCGGGAAGGATGACAGCGCATGTTGCTTGTGTTGCAGCAGCCCGTGCAGCGCTTCACCTCCACACAGGGCGGCCATATCAGGAAGTTGGCCGACGTGGGGTCCACCTGGCTCCTGGGGATCTCGTAGATCACCGTGCGTGTCTTACACACCGCCGGGACCGCCTCCTCCACTGGAAAAAGAAAGAGAGGGAGGAGTCGGGTTAATGGTCTACACTGAGTGTCGGTGACACATTTTCCGAACGCATGCTCACGCATTGTTGTAATCCTTCCTTTTCGCTCCCAGCTGCAGCTTCACGCATTCCTTCACTGCTCGTTATTTGATGACTCACTTGATGTAGAAGCCGTTCATCTTACCTCAGCTCGCACCCAACCTCCTTTAAGGCTGTTAAGAGGACAAGCCATCCAAAAAGCTGATCTCATATCAGCTAAGGAGCTTTGGGATCAAGTCGGTGAGACAGAAAGAGACTGCTCCTTTGTTCAGAGCCCTCACTGGGGTTAATGCGGCGTGACTAGGCCAGAAAACCTTTATGTCCGCCGTTGGGAAATCTAATAATGGCCTTTGACCCTTCTGGCCATCATGAAAAGAGGAAGGCAGTAAGCATTCATCTCAGATTTAATGCTCTGACAGGCACTCAAACCTAAAGAGTGTACAGTAAGACTAAGATACCATTATGTCGTAAAGATGATATGTGCATCATGTACAGAACGTGCAGGCTTTTGTGAACAGCTGCCAAAACGGTATACTGTATCATACACTTATGATGCGGTGCACATACATGAAATGCAACCAGCCACTCCGTCGTAAGCTGCTGGGAGAGATGTGAAACAGCCAGTCTCTTAACACACACACATCGAACACGACATGGCATTCTACACGCCTCGATCAGATATCGTACCGCATGGCGTTTTATGAAGAAATCTGACTGAGAGCCCAGGCGAGCTGCAACTTGAGCCCTGAATGCCTGGAATTTCCACGCTCAAGGATATATTTCTCTCCTGACGCGTGTGTCTTAGATCTGCAAGCCTCCAGCCAATTAAAAGGCTTCGTGTCAGACGTCCTCGTCAACCTCACACACCAGTCTCGCTTTTTTTTCTCATGATTCCATGATTGCCATAAGTACCGGGTAGATGTCTTCATTAGGGCTCCTTTTATCCACAAAAAAGGCAGTATAAAAGCCACTAACTATTAGCTTTGTTTGGAATGAGTGTAAAGTGATCGGTTTCATCTCCTGGGAACTCATATTTTAAGACAGGGGTTATTTTTAAAGGCATGATGACACTGTAATAAGTGGTGCCAAGTTGAAACGTATATACTGGCAAATGTAATCGTGATGCAACCCCCTGAGCTGCACGGTGAAGCATATAGTGTTCATTCAGTCTTACCAAGGCTCCTCTTGCGCCGGCTGTGGAGCTGGGAGCTCTTCAGATCATTGTAGTAACCAGGATGGCGGGAGTAGTTCTTATGGTGGCTGTTGTGTTTGTGGTGCTTGGGCTCCTCGATGACATCGTTTCCCGTACCTCGTCGAAACAGAAGCCAGCCACGTTAATAATGTCACACAGAAGAAAACACAAAAAAACCCAAAAAACTCAACCAATACACCATCCATGAGACCACTGCTGCTGATTGAACGGTTTTGAATGACACCAGAGGGCAGCATGTAAACTACTAACCCTAATCCAGAAGGATGCATGTCACTCCCTAACCTTAACTGTGAAGCCGCATGTCACCCCTAACCCTAATCCTAACCATGAGGTCTCATGTCACCCCTAACCCTAACCTCAACTCCCTTCCAGAATAAACAATGTGTTGGTTAGTCACACAACCACAATTGGATGGTAACTTCCTTCTGGCTCTTGAGCTGTAACACATGCTTTAATTCCCCGAAGGGCTTAGGGTTCCCTTCAACGTGTTGGCGGGCAGGCGAGGGCGACTGCTGATGATGACACAAATTGAGGTAAACAGTCCAGAGTACGCCGGGTCACAGGCGGGAGACACAGTTTTACACAGACCTCAGTGTAATTGCGAGCTTTGTGTGTCAGCCTCACTCACTCCCTTTGGCTGAACCTTCCCAGCACGATATAAAGTGTCTAGGTGAGTCAGCATTGCTCCTTCAAAAACAACCAGCTTTCACAGACACGCATGGAACTAAAGTGGTCATTTGACAGGTGGTACTCAGCTGCCATTATCCCTGCACCTAATTAGTGGTTTGGTGTCTCTCGTTTACCTGAAAATGTTTGCTTTTTCAATCATTCGGTGGCTTAGAAAAGTACATGTTACGTTGCTCCGCACAGGTAGCTTCTTAAAGCTCCCACAAACTCCAGTTTAATATAGCCAGCTCAGCGTGTTCACAGTCATGGTCATCTGATAAAAACTTGCTTGTTTTGGTCCCCACCCAGAATATGAGGTGGGTTACAGTACCAGAGTGCCAGAGCAGCAGTAAAACGATAAAGCTTGTTCACAGGATACTGCCCTTTCCCAAAGAGCAGAGTCTGAGAGTGTTTGCTAAGTGGGTGGGTCTACCTGTCTGTAGGTACAGCATATACCCACCCATCTGGCTAACACAATCCTCCACCTGTGCACTTAACATAAACACATGACTACACAGAATATCCTCTCATGCTAAAACCCAATGTACACCAGTGCAACAAAGCTTAGCCACGGGCAAACACATTCCACTCATCCAGCTCCTTTGTTCTCCGACCAGAGTCATCTGAAGGGATTTCCTCTACCTATACATGGTCCACCTCTGTGTTTATTTGCTCTCTGATGCCTTCTTTTTGCAGGTCCGCCCCTCAGTGAGAGCGGAGGGCCTGTCGTGCAGTCAGTCAAACAGCCGGTAACCCCGAACTGAAAGGTCCAAAGACAGGAAATGTTGACTGAAGCTGAGGCCTGGCGTGCATGACATATAGGTGGGAACACACACCTACTGATGCTCTCTGCACTTCAAGGTAGATTCTCCTTCTTAACAACCTTTTAAAACTGCAGGTCACTATCAGAACTCCCTCTCTTCATCTCCCCCGAGTGAGGAGGGGAAAGGAGTGAGGGAGGGCGTCGCACTGGTGGCCACCCGGGGACAGTTTGTGTCAAAGCTGACAGGAGAAAGGGTGGGAGGACATAAAGAAGTCCTTTATAAACTGTGGAGTCCTCTTCTCAGCACAATAAAAGGACCTTTCTGTTGTTGTTTTTTTCTTCTTTACACTGAAAGGAGGGACAAGGAAAATAGGGAAAGAGGGCAATCAGAGTGATCATGACCCAGGAAAATATTAGGCAAGATGAGAGAAATCAAGAGAAAGGTGGAGCTGGTGGAAAACTAAAGGGAGGGGTTTGCTCCCCTGCTGGTTCCAGGTGACTAAGAAGTAATAGCGCGCCCGGAGCGTCATCAAAGTGAGACAAGAGAAAAGAGGACAGGAGACAGTCTCTCGCCATGAATCAGGCTTTCATGACTCGCAAATTACTCCCCCCATTAGCTGAGGCTCCCTCCCTTCACTCCACCTGTTCTCTCTCTTTACAAACAGCCAACATGTTGTTGACTCGTTGTAATAAGTGCCTCCATAATTCTCTGTCTGTCTCTCCTCCTTGTTTCTTTATTGTCAACAGTTGCATGGGGGAGTTCACAAAGTGTCAGTTGAGGTCACACGGGCAAAAGTTCCTCCCCATGGGTGTGAAAGCAGGTAGGTTGTTTGTAAGGCAAGTGCTGCCAAGTCACTGGAGGTAAACACACTGCCAGCTTGTCAGAAACAAAGCACATTGCGCAACAACTCGCGGCCTTTTCTGAGTGAAGTGCGGCAGGAATACAACCTCCAGAATCCTCCTGCTCCCTCCTCGGCTCCACCTCTGCCCCATGCCAAGAGTCAGGTTCCCTTTTCTGTCAAAGTCCTTCGCTGAGAGAGATAAGAGCAGGCAGGCTGGGGGGCCGCCCGAGGAGGGAGACAGGGATAGAGAGGAGGAAAAGCGAGGCAAGGAGCACCTCAGGGGCCAGACAGCCATCCACAGACTTCAGCGGGGTCATCTCATCTGTCAGTCAGAGCTGAGGCTACGATACCCGCAGGACGTGTGCACACAGACGCACAAAAACAAATGCAAGTTGTACTAAATGAAACACCCAGATAAGCCCTGCAGGCCTGCCCTGTGATCCTCACAGATACGCTCCTACAGGCTGAATTATATAAAGACATCCTTCCAGTGACAGACAACCAAGCACAACACAGAAATAATCTCTCTCTGGATCAGTTAAATGCTAAAACAAAATAACATCAGACCTCGTTGGACCTTCCAGGTGCCAATGTGTAAAGGCTTAAATAGACCTCATATTAGCCCTTCTTGTCTCCTTCCCCGGTTGTCATGCGATGCCATGTACAGTTCCGCCTATACTGGTAGCTTTACTGTCCTGGCTGCCCGCAACAAAAGCTCTGAAAATACCCCTCTGGCTGGCGTCAAAAGGTCTTTTAATGGGCTTGCCTAGGCCGCCATGCTGGCCTTCAGACAGATTTATGTCCTCGTAATAATAATCAGCCTACTACTGTTACCCTGCAAAACATTCCTGTGTTTGAAGAAAGACATGTTAATTCAATTATAAACACCTCTTCTCATGCTAGAGGCGCTCCGGGGATCTATTCTGGGCTCAGTGTAGAGTTGGTGCAACCGCTGCTGTGGACTACAGGTTAGTTTAATTGTGAATGAATGTATTAAACACAGTGATGATGTAGGGCTATTAATGCTAATTGATACGTCCGTCAGGTGCTACAGAGGGTCTTTATGTAGCTTTGCTGTATATAAGTTTTGAGGTCGCTAATGAGCTATGACCAACAGGGACAGCTTACATCATTTGGGGCCGTTAAAGCAAATTTAGTACTTAACTTTTACCTTCAACAAATCTTTAGGAGAGATTTGATATACAGCCAGAGCCTGTGTAAATAGAGGCTCATGTGAAGGCAAACAGCTTCTTCCAGCGCACCCCTGTAACTCAATCTAAGACGGTCTGAGACACAGTAGAAGCAGCACCTCCAAGAACCTGAAGCTGAGGAAACCCGCCTGACCTGCGAGCCGCTGGCTCTGTTTACAGGGCGACATATGTGGCAGCCCAGTTGCTGTAAAGCCAGTTTACTGCAGCAGCTGAAGGAATATCCGCGAGGAAACGTCTGCTAGTGAAAGTCCATCTTTGTCACATGTGTACAGTAAAGTGCACCTATCACGGTTACTGCATTATCGCGCACGCCAGGGCTGCACAGAGCTTGATTTCAAGGGCCATAACTTTCAGTCACAGTTGAATGTGCCAAAACAATTATAAAGTATTATCACATGTATAAAAACTGAATAATATCAGTGTTTGTTTGTTTTTTTTGTTTTTTTTACCACGGATCCTGAATATATTGCAGTTTTAAAGGCTTCCCACTCATTATTATTTTGGATATGACCTTTTTTAAATGAATTCATGCTACAATTACTTGTCCTAATCCTTAAACTATCACAAGTCAGAATAATATGCAAAGTCCCAATGGCAGGTGATACTCAGCCTATCTTTACCTATAATTCAACAATGGAGCAGCTAATAAAGGCCAAGCTGATGTAATCCGGCTGCAGCTGTTACTACGCACTGTTACATCAACAGCAGCAGTCTCCCATGTGAACAACATCCATGACATCAGGATTGAAATAAATGTAACTCGGTGGCTATTGATAGAAGTATCAAGAGGCAGAATTTACCTACGGAGTCAATGTCCAGTAGCCGCTGGAGGTCGCTGATGCTGTGGATTTCACTGTGGGACAGTCTGTCTATCAGCTCCTGGGGAAACTCCACTTCCTTTAGGGAGGAGGGGAGAGAGAGAGAGAACAAACAAGAGATGAAGGTTAGGGATGAGGCGGGTGAGTTCGTCTTAATTGTTTGTCTGTAATCAATAAACGGCTCTAACAAACACCAAGGAGGATCACTGCTCGATCTGCTCCAGCTGCCGCGAGCAGCTCTGCCCCATACGTTCTCCCCTTTGAGAAATTATGCAATTTTATGGAAGCTATGCTTGCAACATTGCATACCTGGAAGATGATGTGTCAGACATTTTTATTAGTAATGTCTGGTTAGTTCGGCTGCCAGGTAGTGCTAGTGTAAACACAATTTTATTGTCAGGAAACCCATCATTAAAAATGAAATTGATGTGATATAATTTAATGCCGAATGAATAAATAGTTTCCAATGAGCCCCCAGATTACTTTTATTATTGCTTTGCTCGGATTGTTACTCTACGAAGAGGCGAAAGGCGTAAAACCGTCCCTTTTTCTTAAGGAATTTGGAACGATCGGGAAGACGCTGCCCGTGTGAAGCGGCATCTCGTCACACTTTGCACTTGTTGCGGTCTCGCAGGCACCTCAAGCTGAGCAAACCGCGCAGCCTTACAGGAACAGTGGCTATTTATATCGCCCGGAGCGGTTCCCATGAAAGCGCTTAGCCCAACCAAAACGTTTGCCCAGTTGGCTCGGGCTACAAACAGATTTGGCACAAAAGCCAAAAATAACTGCGATACGCGTCCAAGTGCAGACGCGATGTTGGTTCTCAAAAGCGCGTAGTCACCGGGCCTCATGGAGACTGCAGCTGATAAACAGTTTGTTCACTTATTCACACTGTTCTTAAAATAGCCTCTAAATCTAACCTTTACTTTTTTTCTTCCCCCACCCCCCCTTTTTTTTCTTTTCTTTTTTTGGAATAGACACTTTGGGGTTCATTTAGATGAATTGCTGTAAATTATGAAAGCTCATAATCATAACTTCTGACCTAATTACAGGCTTTAAATCAAAAACGTTTTGCTCTGTAGTTTTATTTGTCTGGACATCAAGCTGCGGTGTAGCTGCTGGAGAAATGCGCGCTCTGTGGGAACCAAACCCCGCACCGCTGTGTATGACATGGACCCAGAGGGGACACAGTCTGTCCAAGCAGCCTCGCACCTCTCTGCCTGTGCGGAGTCCTGGTAACTTTACCTCAGAGGTGGCCAGCAGGTACGTCGTCCACAGCAGGAAGTAACAAAGTGCGGCTCTCATCTCCCTTTAATTTAGATCTAACCCCGCACGAGAAAACGGTGCTGTTCTGTAGGAGCCGCAGAATCGCTCCTGGCCCCACAGGATCCACAACCATCCCCTCGGGGAGAGAAGAGCAGGGTGTCAGAGCAGCTCAGCTCGGCTCTGTCAGACTCCACTTGCTTGTGAGAAAAGCTGGGGAGGCTGGAAGTGGACTCTTTTGTTATTCACATTGGACTGCGTCCTCTTGAACAAGCTCTGCGAGTGGCGTGTGGCTCCTCAGGCGCAAATTGGACGATCCCAGGAGACGAGCCTGACGCGCATTGCACTTGTCCTTCACCCTCTATCAGACAGGCTTCAAACTTCAGCCCACTTCACAGACTTAATCTTGATATATCTGCTGGAATTACGCAGGCGCGAGGCGCACGACTAGTGTTTAATAGTCCTGAAAGAATATAATCCAAACGAGAAGATCCTCTCAGAAATTCATGTGGGAGAAAATTGTCCGTGCTGTGCTCTCCAGAGTGTGTCTTGCAGCAGTCTGCACAGGTCCTCAGCTGTGTAGGACTGTGTAGTGAATGGAGTCAGAGCGCCTCTGAGCCGCTGGATATAGAGAGCCAGCAGCTCCGTGCCCGTTGCGCCTCCCCTCGCGTTTCGGTGATCGTGCATCTATTCAGCGAGGGGAGCTGGTTGGCTGGTTGGATGACTTAAGACTCAAGAGCATGTCCCCATCCCCCCTCCCCCTCCCCCCCTCTCAGCCCGTGTGTGTGTCTGTGTGTGTGTGCGTATGTATGTGCCCTTCAGCAGAAAATCCAGGGTGTAATCGATATTGATTATCACTGAAAGGAAAAGATGTCAACTGATCATTAAATATGGACAAACTGAAAGAGAAAGAATGAGGATGAGGAGCAATTAGGGAAGTGTTTGAATGAGATAGTGGTGGAGGGAGTCAGCAATTATGATAAATCACTGAATAGGTTGATGTTGGTAACTCATGGTGTCTCATGATGATGACATAGTAACAACGCTCTCATTGTGCGTTTGAGTTTAAAGGATGAGTTTAACCAATAAACTGAAACATGTAGTAATTATCTACTCAGCCTCATGCCGAAGGAAAGTCGGGTGAACTTTCGTAGTCCGCGAAACATTCTAGAGCCTTGCAGCATCCTCCTAAACAACTGAAGTAGATGGAGACTTGTGTTAAAATGTAAAGAAAATAACAATAACATGGCTTCATACCGCTTACCCGGCATAATTCCATTCTCCAGAATTGTTATGAAAATATTTTTTGCAATTTTATGTCATCGAGCTTGTGTGAGTAGATAATGACTGAATTTTTCTATTTTTGGATGGACTGTTCCTTTTAAGCAGAATAATCTCTCTATATGTCATGTCTGGACATTTTTTTATTATGTTGTTTATTTGTTGTTCATTTCGGGCATGTCAATTCATCATCATCACATTTCATTATTGTTCAAATAATACAATACACATGGCCGAAAGGGAAAAGCGGGAGAAGCCAAAGCTTATCTAGTCCCGCCCCCATTACCCACAGGATAAAATCTTCATCCTAATCTTTTGTTATCTTTTGCATTTTACATTTTTACCTAACGCTTTCTTTTACTATGACATTTGACAAAACATATTACAGCAGTAGCATACAGAGCTGAATTCAACTCTAGACAGTACATACAGATTACGTGTGTGTCTGCACATGTGTCCATATTAACATCTAGTCCTTATCGGCACAAAGAACTGTCTGTAAATGTATCCAAAGCAGGCATAATGTACACCTGATGACAGGCATGATGACGATGACCCAATGCTGTCTCAACCAATTAACTCCCACGTGCTTCGGGACTCAGGAAGCAACCACTTTACGGCAGGTTAACGACAGGCCGGTTTTAACTCGTCACGATGAAGCTGGAGGCTTGCTCGGTGCTGTGCTGGGAGGTCTGGGAGGAGCGCCCCAGGGCCTGATAAACGAGACATACCTGCAGGAGTACAGACACAGACGGCGTGCACACACACATTATCAGCCAGAGGTGACAATCAGCAGGGTGCCATAGGTCAGCCGACCAGGTGGTCTGCCCTCCACCTTGTCCGTTCGACTGGATCGCACAGCGCGAGGCCGGCCTGAGGGCGTTGTGGCTGGAAACAATGCATGGAGAAAGAGCTGCAGCAGCTGGTGCAGTAATTAATGTAACTATTTTAATAGGCCTATGAAGTTCATTTTAGGATGGCACCAGTGCTGTAAAATGTCATATTTTTATAATAAATGTCCGTCTGCAAAAGCCATTCATGTGACACGTTGCCCCTATTTTAAAAACTTTCTGCGCTGCTCAAATCGTTGCATGTGTAACCGCGCATATTAAAGTGTGTGATGCTTTGGGAAAATGACTAACACTGGCCGGTGACAGGCAGGTTCATCATCATCAGGTTAGTGCAACCATGTTGTCATGGTTACGTTGCAGGTCAACCTCCCTGCCTGGATGTCCACTCTCACCAAGATGCATGAATCATGCTTCTTGTCATTGTACACTTCGCATCGTGGTGGGAAACTGGGAGTCAGAGGACGGGGTGAGACAGCGGGCCAGGAGAGAGTGATTGTTTTTAATGTAAGGTGGAGAAGTGAGTAAAAGGAAAAACTAGCAGGTGAGGATGATGCGCCGCAGTTTTTCCTTTTCCTTTCTCTTTTTTTCAGTTCAACCCCCGAATCAAGGTATTTGTTTGGTCCTTTGGGCTCCACAAGTCAGTGCCATGTGGTTCCATTATGTTGACGAGAACACAGACATTTCTAGAGCTGATATTCTACAAAATGTGGCAACTCATATCAAAACAATCTAGATGGATTGATAGCACTACAGGTAAGAGACGAAATATATATTTTTGATTTTGGTCTGAACTGTCCCTTTAATGTGTTGCTTTAAGACAAATTGACATTTCAGGGGGGAGGAAAAGAAAATCAAAACAAGACAAGAAGCTGTTTCTCTCTCTGCCTCCTCGTCTGTGTGAGATCTTAGGCAACATGTTTATTGGCAACAGGAGTCTGTGTACCTAACAACATCAACCCCGTTAAATGGTTTTATAGATGCTGCTGCACAGTAAATCTCGCCATAAAGACGTTGCGGAGAGGACGCTCTCTGAGTGAGGCGATGACTCCTGTTCCCCCCTCCCCCCATCCAACTCCCCCATCCAGCCCCCCTTGGGCCACACATAGTTCCCAGTGAGAGATGTGTAGGAAAATAAAGGGGGGAAATTTCCTAAGAATGTGATGGATATGAGTTGCATTGCCTTTGGGGGATGAAGTCTGTCGGTTCTTATCATTTATTTCCATTCTGAGAGGGAGCGATCAATTTGGGGAGTCTTGACCTTGGGAGCAAAATGTCTTAAAGCTGGAACAGTGAGGTTTCACTTTTGGGCAAATTAAAGCTGAGTGTAGTTTAGATCTGCTTCATAGTCAGAATAAACTAATGAAGTTTAAGGGCAGATTGATTGAGGGCAGAAAATGGTATTAATTTGGTATCCTCTGATGTGTTGTACTGGTCTCATTCAATGAAAAAATCCTCATAAGAAGAGAAGAATACTACATACCTAATTAAGAAATCAGACATTTAATACCTAATACTTAAAGAAAGTTCTTAAATACACCATTCTCCTAACTCTGTCTAAATGCAATGTTGGAATGTAACTAAGTACATTCTTCTTATCTGCACTTCATCTGCGTTATTCCGTAATTTTCCCATGAAACCATGTGTCGGAGTGGGCTGACCCAGCCTTAAAATGATATCACAATATTTTAAGGTTATATGGTGATACACGATATATATGCACTACATCTCGATATTTTGAAATCTCCTGAAAGCCTCTTAGAAAATCCTCCAACTGAGCAACAGGATCAAAAACATACCAAAAAATATTAAATATTGACGGATATCTCAAAATCGATATTGCAGCAATATTGTAAGGAACCAGGACCCCCATGTAATTCTTATCCTACTTCTAAACTAGTCAAAGCCCCCGTACACATCAATGCACTAGTAATATTAAACCACAAACATCATATATAAAAAGGTACAACACTGATGGGGAATTTCTTCCAAATAATTTTAAACTATTTTAAGTTTAAAATGCAGGACTAAATGCACCTTTAAAATGTCTCTTTTCTGTGATATTCTTTTATTATTCATAATGTCACACAGTCCTGATACCTATTGGATACACTTGAAGCAAAAGACCTGGTATCTCAGTACAGTAAGTGTTATAACACGCACACAATCATCCATATCCCAATCTCAACTTGATCCCAGTGCAGCTGAACTCTGAGCTTGCAAAGAAAGCAGAGAATCTCACACTTCGCCACGCTGGGGAACCATAAAAAGATAGCAGAGCTGACAATAGAAACTCAATATACTGATAGCAGCATATTCAACCACAGTTATGGTACCTGTGGCTGTTATATTTCCTTTCCAATGGAAGCTATTACATGTTTTCCACTGGGCATCCCCGTTCTATGACACCTCATAATGTCAAAGGCCGAGCGGATTGCCTTGCAACAGAGGAAACAAACACAGATCTTAACCTGGTGTCTCCCCCCCCCCCCCAGCAACACCCAGCCACATCATGAGCACGCATGAGTCACGGACACAGGGAGCAGGTCCTCTGCAGACTACCGAGTCATCTCCTCCCTCCTCCTCAGGGCAGAATTAGGCTCCGCGAACTAAAGCCCTAACCGGCTCATCAGCGCCTGTGATCACAAAGTCGATTCCATTAGTGGCTTTCGTTTTGATGTTTTCAGCGTGGAGCCGTGTGTTATTTGACACGAGCTCGTGTCTTGTAATAGGCCCATTAGAAACAGCGGTAACATTTATGGTTGGGTTACTCATGCACGCAGACACACACACACACACGGGTAAGTAATTCAGGTGAAATTTCCCAGGAGCAAAGGTACATTCCAGAGGCTGGTAGCGATATAGATTGGACTTGGAAATTATCCAGAGCAGAGTGCATATCCAGGGCAACCTCCTCACACATAAACAAGCAGCCGCACACACACACACACACACACACACACACACACACATTCGCACCGAGAAAGTCTCAGACACACACTCCTGCTGCTTGTACACTTGAATATTAAGCGGCGCAGGGAGGCCAAGTACAGCAGCCATACTTACAACTGATCCTAGACGCAGCTGCTCTTTTATAGGGACGATTACTGGCAGCTGTTTACCGGCCTTCATCTCTCTAACATGCATGGCAACCTGAATGAAGTGCTCTGTGGGGCCTCCCAGCACCCCTCCCCGGACCCCCTTTTCCTTTAAGGCACTATAGGTGTGCAGGCATTCACCGGGCACAGTGCCCAACTGCTCTTTCATAAGTCTCGACTGCGTAGTCAAGTCCACCTCTGGGATCAAAAAATTACGCCACATGCGCACGTAAATGCACAAAGCCGGTGGTACGAAGTATGCAAGGCGACCCTCCAGCTGCAAAGCATTATACATTACAGCAGCACACTTGAGTTGTTAAGGGACCGCGGCATCCTCTCCGTCTGATCTCCAGATCTGTCAAGCTGCGGTCTGCTCTTGTCATAACGCCGCGCTGACTTTTTCACTCCATGAAAGCCTCCCTTGGAAAGCTAGAAGTAGATGTTCGGTGTGAAGGAGAAATGACACCGAGAGGAGAAAATACTGAGAAGAGATCAGAGCGCGTGTTTGCATGCGCATGTTTCCTGCAGCCTCAGCATCCAGTCCCTGCCATTTCTCAGGGTCTGACCCCTTTTTGTTTAGGTCGGAGATGGAGTCCTGACCGCAGCCTCCGACCACAACAGCAGCCCCAGGTGTTGAAAGGAAACACAGAATCAGAACAGACCCACACATAGACTGTGGGAAACACACACCTGCACTCTCTCATGCACATTCTCAAATTTCCACAAACGGACACACAGATTGAAATGTACCAATTCGGGTACAAGTCCTTACACGCGGTTCCCCCTGTCCCAGCTCCATTCCCCCTTAAAACACTGCCTCTTTATTCTCTATGAAAAAAAAAACAAAAAAAACACTCTCTCTTTCTGCACACACACACACTCACACAGAAAACAGGGGACTTCCAGCCACTGAGAAATAGCAGCGTAATTGCCGGTGCTCTGTTGTCTATCAAGAACTGACCTTTCCAACATGTGTGTGCCGTGTTGGGAGCAGTGGGAACCGGCGAGGAGGAAGAGAGGGGTCTCCCCTGCTCTGTGGTGGTCTGACCCAAACCCCCACTCATTTCTCCTTCCAGACTCCCCCCCAAAAAATTACGGAACTCCCACCGTGTCCGCATGTTCAGCATGTTCAGCATGTTCAGCATGTTCGAAAGCTTGGAGGGGAGGACACTGCTAACCCACAAATCAGACTCGAAGACGGAACAGGAAGATGTGGAAAGGTGAGGGGGGGCAGAGCTGCCCTGTCTCTGGAGGAAAAATCAAAGTCTATAGACGTTACGGTGGCACAAATTTAAGCTTTCTGTTGGTGCCAGTGGGAAAATAGCTGACTAGTATTGCCTTACATGAATCAGGGCATTAAAGAATGAAACATATACAGGGATGCACTCATAATAAACACATGAGAGTTTATAGGATTACGCATCAATGGCAAGCGGAAAGAAGCGAAAAATGTCATCCAAACAAATAGCAAGAAGCTAATGTCAAGGGTGAAAAAGTAGACGAGCGGTTCATGAGAGACTACGTATTAAAAAACATATCGCGGGCAAAATGGATCATTCACAGGCCGAGCGACAAGTCGTCTTTATGTCACTTCATGACGGACAAGCTCAGCTCTCAGAGGGAAGCTGTCCTCAGAAATGTATTAGGAGCCTATAAGCCCATAATTACACCAATTGGCATGTCAGATGGGGCTTTCACTTCGTTATTTACCCTTCCTTCTCCCCCTTGTCTTTCACTAGCCATGAGCCGCCCTGCTGACGGTGTAGGCACCATGGGATGTGTGGGGGGGGGGACCAGCACTGGCCGTGATGGTGATGGCGATGGAGATGTGCAACTGGGAGGGGGCAGGGTTCTATATCAGGGGGATTAAGGAGAGATTTCCTTGCTTGACTTGAGCGACATTAGCCAGGAAAGACTTGGACGGAAGGAGGAGGAGAGAGGGTGTGAGGAGTCCAGGAAGGGTTGCAAGGGTTTGAAGGACAACCCCTGGATTAAAGGGTGATTAAAACAAGATAGGGAATCCACTTTGGCGCACCTGGATATTTAGCGCTTCATCATGCGCCGTTAGCCTCGGGGCCCAGTATGGCTTGAGATGAACTGTGACATAGAGCAGGGTCCTGAAATGTTTCTTTCTTTTTTTCTTTTTTTTTAGGTTACCCTCAACACGGCGCCATTCCTATAGCAACCACACCTTTCTGAGCCATGAAAGCACTTAACCTCCAGGAGAGAAGCGCTACCCAGTTTATGGGCCGTACCGGGATGCTGTTTCGCACGCATCGTGGTAACTATTAACAGCGGTTAATGTGAGCCCCCCTACCCCAACGAGCTCACAGCTAGCTCCTGTGGAAGCAGCACTATGGCTGCTTTTAAAAAATAATTACAGCAGGTTTCTGGCTCTTTTATTGTTGCTGTTATTATTGCAGGCCATAAAAGCAAGTACCAGATCCAGATCCAGCACTACGGGATGTATGTCAGAAAGGGAGAAGGAGCCAAAACGAGGGAAAAATGAGAAGACACTGGTATTCTTGGCTTTATTTGATAGTCAAGAGACAAAAGTTACAAGAAAAAGGGGGGAAATGCTCTGCTAGAATTAGTAGGGTAGCAGCAGGTGTGAGATTTTCATGGTACATTAATCCTAACTAACATCATATAAACTATTACAGTATAGAATAATACATTATTTAAATTATCATTATCAGGTACAATAATAGGGTTTTTCGGTTGAAAAATGCTTTGTTATAAGGTCCTGACAGTTGTCAGTGTGGTTACATCCACACTAAACATCTCCATCCCGACGAGCATGTTAGCACCATTTTAAATCTAATCTTCATCCACACTAATGCACCTGAAACCACATATTACCATGCACGTACACGTCATGCGCTTCTTTGCTTACTCACTGCTGTTGCTGACTTACAGAAATGGGCAACATTTTATGGTTTGACGTATCAGATAAGGAAATGTGAAGAGTGACGCGCGTGTCTGCATCATCGCTTCCAAAAATCTCTGCATTGGGGGTCCTAGAACACAGGAGTAGTGTGGATGCCAGATTTATGCTTCAGCATTCGATCTAGGTGTATATGCATGCCCTATGCAGTAGCCTACGCCACTGCATTACATGCACCCCACAGAAATGTAACAATACTTTGCAGCAAGCGGTCTGCGACAATTGTGATTGGTTCACTTGGTAGCATTGCATTCCCGGCTTCTCCTCTGGTGCTGGCGGTGGTAATCCAGGAGATTGTTACCTTCAGTTTCCCCAGGACCCACACCGCACTCTTCGGCTGTTGCAGTCCGCGCTGATCATCAAGCTGCTGCTCCTCTTAGATTATACTCTGCTCTTCACTGCCAAATTGGATGTCCACAGGGCGGGCTGCCCCTCCATGTGCATCCTGATCGCAGACGCCATAAAAAGCGCAGCCTATCCACGCAGACATGCCAGAGCATATGTATAAATGCTCACTAAAGCGTAGGCCTGTAAGTTATGGCAGAGACTACGAGCAACCACATATCAGCCTGTGTAGCAAAAGCTACATCGTTTAAAACCAAAATGTATTAGTGTGGATATAGAGTTCAATACCTTAGACAAGCACATTATACCTTAAAACCGCTATACCACTGTACCCCTGGTCTGCTGGCCCTCATGGAAGCCCTGCAAGACTCATACTTGCTTGTTTGATGTCAGGCAATCTATGCCAATGACACATTGGGCACCGTTTGCATGAAAATGTGCAAACACAGGGATTTGTTGTAGGATCTAAAACACAAATTGGAAAAATAACTTTTTTTGGTTCCCAAGCCTTTGATGCCAGCCCACACTGTCATCATGGTACACAGACCAGAACCATAATAACACCTCTCCTAACTCCTCCTCTCCAAGGACTCAAGATGAAGTGTCAAAATCCCAAGGCAGAGGGAGATCACAACAGACTGATTATCAACAGGAAGTGGCTCCATTATGGGCTTAAAGATAGGAGAGAGTGCTCTCTGGTTACAGCACTCACTCAAATCCACACATTCCTGCAGGGTTTAGGGAGAGCCGGGTCACCCCTGTGGACTCTGCTCCCTAGCCACTGCCTCAGCCCAGGGGCATTGCTCAGGGTACAGCTGGGACGCTGAAAGGATTTGGGGGGTCCTTGAAGAGGGGCCGGAGGGCTGTGGATGTCTAGGGTGGCCTAGCCATCAGGAGACACTTGACAGCCCTTGCCTTGTGACTTTGCACACCTGCAGTGAGTGGATGTGTTTTTGGGGGGATGAGGTGAATCATCTGGGATGTGAGGGGAAGACTCACACCTAATAGATCCTGACATCATGTTCAATCCTGAGGAAGATGCCAAATCCTATCCAGATATTGAGGAATGTCCCAATTTGGAGCATCACGTCCCAAAAGCTGACAATTAAATCAGAAACACATGAGGCTTCTGGAGCAACTCATCCATCTTAATTGTCTCAAAAATCTTTAAACATTATCCGAGTCGGCCTCTGAGACCTTTTCCAAAACAGTCCAACGGGGACTTTTCGCTCATTGCATTCCTTCATCTTCCTAATGTGATTAGAACAGCTCGACTACTTTTTATGATCCGCACTCAAAACCCTAACGATTCCTCAGAGAGTAGGAGGCACTGGAAAAAAAAAAGGGAACAATCGTGGCGATTGCTGAGCTGCCTCCCCAGGGAGTGAAGTCAGAGTCGGAGTGAAGAGATGGATTGTGCTGGGTCGGGATGGACGTGGGCAGGAAATTGCAGAGTCATGTGCATGACAGAATATCTCACTCGGAAAAATGCTACTGACACATTTTTTCTCCTCGGACATGCAGACTACAGGGAGAACATTTTAGGCTTTTGTTTGTTTTCTCAACACATCGTTTGGAGGCGAGTCATCAAGGCTGGGAATAGCTTTGAAACTGAGGCCAAAATTAAGACGAGTCAGGGAGGGCTGATCTCGGTGTTTTTAAATGTATACATGTGAATTATTTACTTGTCGTCCGGCAGGAAATGAGGAACGATAACAAGCTTGGGAAAGAAAGGCAGAAAAACAAACAGATGGTATCTCGTCCCCTTCGTTCGGTTTCTTGCTTTCTCTCCGTCTCCTTTTCTTTTCTCTGAGGCAGTCGGCCGTGTCCGGCTGTGGACTGACGGAAAAGGACAGTGGCAGGAAGAGGACAGAATTTCAAAGTAAAGCATTTAAATTACTCTGAGTTGGCTCATGTTACTTTTCAAGAGATGGTTGCTTTGGTACAGGGAAATTACATTAAGGAAATCCGACACATTTTCTTAAATTATGATAATATGTCAATGAAAATTAAAAGAAAAGATCTTTTGGTGCGTGGAGCTACAAAGAAGGTAGCTGACCAGACCTTTGAAGCCCACTCATGTCTTCTTGAGGCTAGCTGTTAGAGGCTACATTAGCTGCTACCATCACAACATACCTTAATCTCCATTCTAACCGTCTGTTGCATCATGGGTAACATAGGTGCAAGGTTTTGACAGGCACTGGGAGAAGTTAACATTCAGGGCTTTCTGCCAGCAAGGCTTTAGGATTTCAGGTGACGTACAGTGGTGTAAACAGCAACAAAGTCCACATCAGGAGCAAGTTGTGGTGGACGACTGAGGACTTTCATCCAGAAGATTGACGTGTCCCACTTGGAATATGTTGTTATATTAAGGATTATATGTGTTTTTGTTAACTATTTACGGATGACACAAGAGGAGTAAACAGGGAACTTGTTGACATGACAGTTTTGGCGATTTTCATCCTGCACCATCATCATCATGACCCACATGGTGAAATCAAACTGCACAGAAGTTAATGCAGCATTTAATATTTTTGATGTGTATATAAACATGGCAAGTTTTTCCCCTCTCGAATCAAGGGTCTAAGGACAGAGGATGTCGTTCACTGTACAGATTGTGAAGCCCATTGAGGCAATGTGATTGTGATTTTCGGCTATAGAAATGAAAAAAAAAATAATTAAAAAAAGGATTTGGATGAAGGGACGGATTTTTGACATTTTTTGTTAATTTACCAGGGAATATTGCCTGATTCTTAATTCTAGTTTTGTAACGTTTCAAGAAACATTTTCTTTCGCTCTAGTAAAACAAAAACTGACCACCGAGTTATTTGGTCATCACTCTGTCGAGGGGCTGCTGTCTAACTGAGCCGGACCTTGTGATGATCTCCTGACCCAAATTTTGGCTCTCTTTCTCCCCCTGACCACCCCCTCTCATCCCTAACCTTTCAATCCCATCAGCCTCACTATTGCTCAACCACCTGTGACCAGGCCTGGGTTCTAACCTTTGACCTGAGAAGGTCATGATTAGAGCTGAGAATCAGAGCAGCAGTAGTTTGGACCAGGCGGGGATGAGATGCCTCTGGACCAAGAGCTTCGACCCAGCCAGGCTGAACTCACGGACGATCAGGTCGCCACACCAAATATATCTAGACAAGAAAAGAGCTGCGTATCAAAGGCTCTTGTCATTAGCGCAGCGGTTGGGGGGTGTTTCTTTTTCCACCAGGGTGTGAGGATCATGGAGGAGGGAGAACCAGGGGAGGCTGTAGCCTAGTTTTGGCAGGCATTTTAATTAGCCTGGATCTCACCAGACAAGGGGATCGAGAGAAGCAGAGATGGCGGCTATGGGAACACAGAGAGCAGGAGAGGAGGACAGGAAACAAAAGAGAGGAAATCAGGGAGAGGGACAGAGTGGGGGCGAGGGTCGCACGCCCACGGGCTACGCTCACTGTGCCAGATCTAAATGCGAAGCACCAAATAAAATATCCCCTCATGAGACCACGGGTGGCTGTGTCTGGTTATGAGATGCAACAAGTACACATGCAAGCATGCGGACGCACACAAATCACTCCCGGCCACTTTATCTTGTAAATTTTTGGCATTCACTATAAAACTTGGAATTTGGAGGGATGCGTTTAAGAAACCATCCCGTAAATGAGGAGGCAAACCGTTCCCATGCTGGCACAGATTCTTTAAAATGTATCTCAGTGGTTCTCAGTGGACTTCACACCACTCAGGAGTCCACTTAAAAAACCACATGCGTCTTCCTCTTCCTGCATGCTCACGGCCTCCTCCACCTCCGTCTTTATCCTCTCTGTCTCCTCCTTCAACAAACTCTCTGAGTCTGGTCTCTTGTTTGTTTGGACAAAAAAAAAAATGAACAGGAATCTTGCAACAAACATACTCCACTGTGGGAGTAGCTGGGAGTTGTAGTAGAGCCAAGCAGCAGCAGCAGCAGCTAAAAAAGGATGGAAGGAGCAGAGGGGATGGTGGTACAGCTGGGGTCATTCATCCTCCCAAGTCCCTGCTAATGCTGCTTTTTTACCTCTCATGGATCAGAAAATAATACAGCTACAGAGCTTGTAGAAGCTGCTCAATAAAAGTATCTCTTTTCTTTAGAAACATTATTATGATTGTGAATAGATAAACCTTAGGAAAAACATTTTCTGGTCCAAAATGATTGTTTTATCTCTGTGCAAAGATTTTGACATTTGGTTCCAGCTTCTAGGTTAGTGAGCCAACAGTGTAAGGCTGTTTTATCAGCGATCAAGAGTCTTGACGGTCACCAGTGGGACACTAGCGCCCGGTTTCACTACACTATGGAGTTTCAAGGCCTAAAAAGCCACAGCACTTTTCTTCTTGACTAGTAAGCTAAAGTTTAGGTTTGGTTGCTAGCAAAGTTTAGCTAGCTAGCATCAGAAATGTCAAAGTCCTTATAGGGAAGACTCGTCAGACATCTTTGCAACATCCCTAGACAGAGCCAGAAGTTCACTTAAAATGGTCTCCTGGAGATAAAAAGCTTGGTGACGTTGCCCCAGAATAAGGTTTAAAAGGACTTTTCCACAGAGGTTTTACTTTTCATGCACATGCGCACAGTTTCAGAGACACCAACATCTTTGACTGCACAATTCAGGGTATCAAGACATGACGTTTTCAGCTCAGCCCACCAGAGCACTTGAACAAATGTGACATTAATGTTTAATTATTTTAATAACCTCACCTTTCTTGGTAATCCTGTGCATTAGTATGATATCTTCCTCCTCCATGCTTATTAGAAGTCTGTCTGCAGCAGCACTAGATCGGTTAAAGATGTTGTAAATCTCGCTCACGTCGTTGCAACAATGCGATTGGTTGATCACAGTGACTACAGCTTTTGTCACACTTGAGTTACCATGACTGGAATTGGAACCTTTATTTGTCTTCTGACAGATATGGCTGTGATCATAAATATGGAAAATCATACAGTATGTTTGTGCTCCAACAACTACCAACAACTAGAAAAATGGATCAAGACACACTGGCAGGCAGACGATCAGACACCTGGATCCTGTTACAATCATTCAAACAGGAATATGAATAACCATGAATTTCCATTTTCCACGTAAACACTACATCCTGAACAGACTCAAAAACAAGACAGGAGTCAAAAGCGGTACAACAAAAAGCATAGTTTCATGCTTTTTAAATGGCTGTTGTAGACCGTCTGAGTATAAACTACTGGGCAGCTCATATCCTAATGATCATGAAAGAGCTGTACTTAACTGATGTTAGCTTAGCTGGTGAAATGTTTTTGGCGTCAGTGTTTCAGGCACAGCGGGACCACAGGAGCTTGTATGACGGATTACAGGACTATGAAAGCATAAAAGACCCAAACACTGAACTTGGTGACCTAAATTAAAAGTCGGTAAAATCAGTGTGTGAAAGTGTGCGTATTCTAACAGTGGCACGGCGCCATGGTATCAAGGCTCCATCTTGCCGCTTGTGCGACAGTGCCAACTTTTGTCCTCAACTGGCCCACCCAGGATGGCCCAGGAATGGCCCTACCTAATCACACACTCACTCACACACAAACACACACAGACACACACATTTACACACATAAAAACCCAGGTCATCTCAGGCCGAGTTTTCATTCTAGTGCCACCAACATATGAAAAGGGATTTTTTTCTGGGAGATGAATACCGTGGTTGTTTGACAAAACAATCCCAGCTCCAGGTCCAACTGCTGTTTTTACCTTGTGTGATTAAGGGCATTTGAAGGACACCTCTGTTGGACTACCGGCCTGAAAGACCACTGACCTTAGAAATGGCCTTTATTGTCTTTTCAAAGTTACTGCCTCCTACCGTTTCCCCTTGGTATTACTATTGGCACTGCTGTCCCAAACAACAGTGTTTGCGAGATGGCTACCGCTAATGGCCTGGCAACTGTCCAAAGCAAAAAACAACCATAAGAATCCTAATTTGACCTAGATATCCTGATCTCAGTGCTATAAAAAGGCCAAGTAAAACAGCTGGTTGCATTTAATGTTGGCAGGTTTTGTAATAATCTAGTACAAAGAATGTTGTTTTAAAGGGGGAAACACATATTAGTGAGGGAACAGACTTTGACACAACATCGAGTGAATGCCTGCTTGTTTCTCTCACTCTTCCTCTTCACCTTCTTTTGCTTCCTACGTCATCTTTCTCTCTTGCAGTGGAGTGTTTCCACTGTTACTCCAGTTGTTCCACCGTTACCTGAGAATGGCGACCAGGGACAACAATGCCTCTCCCTGTTCTGGATGCACTATGGCAGACTCGCTTTCTTTGTGCTGTAATTCGTGCTTAATTTTTTAGGTTTATAGGTAACCAATCTATACATGGACGGTGTCATTCCCTTACGACCTAATACAATTTGTTAGGTGCCGACCCTAAAACTCAGTTTGGATCAGTTTGTCAGTCTCAATCAGCTCGTGATATGATTTCAGCCCCTGTGCTAACCCTGTAGGATGGCGTGCAGCTGAAACATCACCTATATCCTCAGAACCAAGGGGAAAGATGAAATCATGGTGCACAAAATGACTGACAGAGAACATGTGAATTCCAGTAGGAGTCAGCAGTGTTAAAGCGATGGCGCTGACAAACTGCACGACTGTCAGTGTGGTCTGCAAACCGAGCGCCGATGCACCAGTAAACACGTCCACGAGGAGCGAGGAAGAGGAGTCATGCTCGACATGCAAGCGGGAGCGTTCATACTTAACTGTCGCCAGCGGACACATGTTTGCGTGCTGGAAACCCCAAAGCCTGGCAGATGGAAGAGCAATACCCCCAAATTTGTGTGTTTGTGAGTTCATGTGTGCTCGTGTGAAGGTGATTGTGTTGGCCTGTGTGAATGCGTGGGAAGGGGGTTGGGGGGGTACTAAACTCAATGTTGGCGAGTTGGGGGCACATTCCTCAGTTGATTTAGTGGGCACTAAGATGAAGAGGAATGTGTCAAAGCTGCCGAGGCTTTAGTCCACTGCGGTGTAAAAGTGGCTGGGAGGAGCTCCGAGGCTTTCTGACCGCTCACACTGACGGATGACTGACAGTCAGCTTAACGCGAGAAGGATGGAGGGCAGAGGAGAGTGGAGGGAAAGGCAGTAACCTGGAGTAAGAAATGTAAAAAGTGCGAGTGGAGCGAACAGTTTAGAGAAGGGGAGATTGATGGAGACATAACAGTTAGGGGAGGTGGGACGAGGGCACGGGATGAAGAAGTCCAGCCAGGAGAGGAGGAGAGGATGCCAGAAGTCGGGATAAAGGAAGGGGGGAAAAATGTGAAAAAGAGTCACGTTCTGACACGGGGTTGATCACGAGAAAATAACGACTCCAATCAAGGGGATTTCAGAAGCTTATCTTTATTTGCTCAAGATGGTTTGATAGTTGAAAGAAAGAAGATACAGAGAGAGAGAGAGAGAGAACAGAAAGATTCTTTTCTTAAGGTCCTGTTTTGTACAACATCAGCCGCTGGGTCGGTTGTGCAACTTTGACAAATTACAGTAGATGAAAGGAAAGCAACACAAGTATATTTTTCTACCTCTTCTCTTTTATATATTTATAACACATAACTCATGTCTTTAAAAACAGCTAAATCAAACGTCTGTATTGACCCAACGGTACAAACTCTAAAGGTGGTGCAAAAAGCTTTCATCTAGCAATTTCACATTGAACAAAAATGAGGTTAAAAAAGCATCAGGTAAGACGTGTGTGTGTGTGTGTGTGTATGTGTGTGTGTGTCCTGAGACGGTGTAAGCATTTACAGTATGGGTGTGTGTTTCATTTCATGTCAGTGTGTTTCAGCAGGGAATGAAATTACAACCTGCCACCTGCCAAGTACAGGATAAATATTGGCTGTGTCAGGCAAAAATTTCAGGCTCTTATATCAATAAATATTATCTTTAAAAAGTTATTTCTTATGAATAGTCAGGGAGTAAGGTCACGCGATATATTCCATGTTTCTATGGTCAGGTTCCGTTTACTCAGTGTTAACGATTTAGTTTCCGAAGTGGAAGACCAAAACAAAAACAAAACAAAAAACAAATATGGCCACAGTGTCAGGTGACGAAAAGACTTGTTTCAGATCGTGTGCTTCAGAACTACCTAGACTGGTAACACAGCTGTGCATTTGGAGTACCGCGGCTCACAGATCACACTGAACTGCTGCGCGAATTTGTTCAGAAAAAAAAAAAAAAAAGCAGCTTGTCGCTTGATTTTGGCTAACACAGGTCACATAAAATCATAACTCAACATATCGCTACCTGTAACAATCCCCTAACTGATAACAGCAGTAAAAAGCACATTTAAGAAGCACTCAAAATGAACGAAACAGCCATGAAACAATTTTTTTCTTCATACCTCTAAATCTACGATTTAAGGAACAGAGGTCTGTGCAGTGCGGGTCGGATTTGACCTAGAAGTGGCACCACAAACACCCACAAGTAGTGACAAAAAAAGGCAAACCCCAGCCAGTGAGCAAAGAAACATGTTCCCACTTCCTCCTGCTGTACGTAAACATGACTTTACTTCCTTCTTATCTCCTGAATTCATCCGAAACCTTCGTAATTTCATGAAAGTGCAAACGCCGTTCTTTGTCAGTCTAGAAGCATGCATCACACACGGCTGACACACTTGCATACATGTCTCATGTACAGTTGAATGATCTCGGTCCTCGCTCCCATTTTTACTCCCCTGCATGTTGTTTTTGACATAAAGCTACGTGACAGCACAGGTCAAGTCAAAGTGCACAAGATCAAAGAAAAGAAAGAAACACGCAAAAAGGGGAAAAAAAAAATAAGAAAAATAAGAAAAGGCAGCAAATGAGCGGCCTGTCAATGTGGATGTAAAACCTGTGTCCTGTACCCCCGCATCCTCACCTCTTCCCACCCACGGACCAAAACTCTGATGCTGATGCTGCCCACCCCTGCTGGTGGTGCCCAGACGGGCTGACTCGTCACACGGTGAGGGAGATGAAGCTGTTGTATCTCTGGATGTTCCTCTTGAGGATCTCTGAGCACGGCCCCAGCACTCGCTCGAAGCGGGGTCGGTCCAGCTTCACACACTTGAGCGGGCCGCGAGCGACTACGGTGGCTGCCCTGGGGCGGTTCAACAGCAGGGCGATTTCACCTGGCGGAGAAAGAGGAGAGGACAATCAGCTGGGAGGTCATTAAATGTTCCAAATCTGCTTAGATTGAGTATCTTTGAAAAATGTATGTAATTTATGGATGACTGAGAATTTTGTGTAAGCGCTTGAAAATGAATTAAACTGCAGCAGTAATGTATCTTTTGTAGAATTGAACCTTCTGCTTCTTGTTTCCCTTTCTTCCATCCACTGAATCTGCTTTCAGTACACAGGAACTAACAACTAACAGACTCAAAACAGCAAGAAGACGTGGACAAAAAGCAACGTATGCCAGAAGAAACTCTACTCACAGGAGAAAAAAGGCAAAAAATCACAGATGCTGAGGCAGTTCATCTGATGATAGTTTACTTTTATTCCAAATGTTTTCAAGGTTAAGCACGGAGGTTGTCGCAAGTGCTCGTCACAGCCCCGTGCTCACACTACTGCAAAAATGCTCCCTTGCTATTTTCTTGATATCTTGAAATGACGACACCTTGGCCTCTGGGTACTTGTGATGTGCATTTCTCACTATTTCCTTACGCTGTCATATTGACTTTTTAAATGTGCACTTTGTAGTTTTAGTGAAGAAACTTTAATCAGAAGAGAAAATCCACACTGATTGATTTTCTTGATTGTTAAAAATAAATAAACAAATTGACCTTAAAGGAAAATACAGTTTCATACTTTTTTACGTGGCGGACCCTGCCATCTTTCTAGCTTTAAACTATTTTACTAGCTATTTTCCTCTGAGAACAGCTTGTTTATTCAGTTACGAAAAGACACATCGTTTCTGATTCAGTATTATTACCTTAAAATTCAATATATTGCCTCTGTGGGTTTGAAATAATTTTTACAAAACTAAATAGTGCACCTTTAATTGACCACTAAACTATTCATTAACTGAAAATGATAATAAATTATAATAATCATTAGTTGCAGTCCAGCTTTTTGGTATGCTTTACTGTTACCTATTTATTTGGACTTTTGTTGGTGGAAACATTACATGATGATAACATACATTTATAGCATAATAAAATACTTTTAAATATAATTTACATCAGAATCTAGATTTTTTTTCTAGCAAAAAACAACTGCAAAACAGTTTAAATTCACTGAATAGAAATTAAAAATAGCGCAACATTAAAATAAAATATCCAGGTTTCACATAATTAAACCAGCTTTTGACGTCGCCACAGTTGCTATTTTTGTGTTTCTCCGTACACGATTTATATTTCAAATTCTGAATATGAAACTAGTTATTTTTGTGACCAGTAGCTTTTTGTGAGTGGGACCAAACTGGAAATGGAAACGGCGTCGTCGGCCAAGAGTCACTCACCAAAGTAGTCAGAGGGTCCGAGGCGTCCAACCTCCACATACTCCTCATTGTCAGACCTGCGCTGCAGAACAGAGGCTATTCCCTAGAGACAGAAAAGAAAAAGGAGGGAAGAAAGAAAAGACAGAGACAAGAGAAAGAGAAGTGGAGAAGAAGGGAAAGGGAGAGAAAAAGGAGGAGTTATTTAGCAAAGGGGCTGAAAACCGTCAGGAGGATTAAGCTGAGAAGACATTCCTTTGCTTCATAAGAACACAGGTGCACAGGATTTAAGGCCCCTTTTTCTGTGGGATGGACACCTGCTCTGTGGGACGATCAGAAACACAAAACGACGCGTACTCAGTTATTCCGACGGGGTATGTGATTCAAATTCCGATTTGTTCTGCTTTATTATCTCCGGGGTGTAATAAATACAAACATCTAAGCCCGCTAGAGACTGAACTGATTTCTCAGTGTCTCCGTCACATAATCCCCTCCATCAGCATTCACACACAAAATGGAAACCACTGTACTGTCCAAGACTCCCAGCTCCAGTAAAGTGTCCCGAAATGATCCCCAAAACTCTAACACACTTTCATGTGCATGCGCCAACACTTTGGATGTTGCTAACCCACATCATCCTATTGTGCATTTGCAACACACACACAAACACACACACACACACACACACACACACACGCACACACAGCCAGAGAACGATAAGAGGGAACACAGACACAGATGGATGTCTGAAAGCTCGCACGCAAACGCACATACACACATACAGTGAGAAAATCAACAGCTGATGTCTGCTGGACGGAGCGACTGGACTCTCCGACCGAACACACTACGCAAATTACCAGCACCCGCTGCTTGTTGTTGTGTGTGAGTCATTGAAAAAGTATAACGGAGGAAATCTGATTTCCGTTCGCTCTGCCCAACAGATGATAACACTGCATGTTGTATTTTGCAGCTGTTGACACAGTTTGTGTGTGAATGAGGACATTTTAGAATATTTATCTTCACATTTGAGCCACCTCAGTTCTCCAAAGTTTGGCTGTTTGCATGTGATGGAGCATGTATGTTAGTAAATGCGTTGTTAACACCTGGACATTCACATGTGTTTGGACGAAATTGAAAGCTGGTAAAAAAAAAAAATTGCGGGGAACTTCCCAGCGTGTCTTGGACTGAGTCTGTAAAACAGTCCTGACTGTTCCAGCGCTCTCTCAATGTCTCTAATCCGTCTTTGCTCCTTCTGCTGACCATGCTAATAATGCTAAATATGAATCTAATGAGATTTAATGAGAACTCCAAAAACTGCCAGCTCTTTACTGTAGGCACACAGAGGCGAGACTGTATTTCAGCGAGAAAGATTCATGTGTGACTTGTTATGTTGAGTTTGTGGCTTGAAATGAACTGTGGAGAAGTGGGGGACGCCGCTCAAATAACTGAGCATATGTATGTTTGTGAGGGATGAACTCCAAGTAATTCTTGCCCAGTTGAAAAGAGGGCATTGTTGCTGCGGCTGACCATGGCTGAATTCGATCTGTTCCCTTTAAGTCACACTTGCCACAAGATAATAGAAGTGTCACGATTCGATTTCTCTTTCGATTTTAAATGCACAACCTATAACTTTCAGCGTAAGGGAGCTTTCTATCAATACAAGATGTTTTATGGAGTGTTGTGTGGGGGGCCAGCAGCAGAGTGGGGGGCAAGAGCTGCTGTTCAGCGGCTTAAAGCCACTGGAGAGTCTGGGTCAGAGCCAGACTCTCCAGTGGCTTTAAGCAATATAGAATAATGGAATAAACACCTGGAGCTACTTTGGGTTCTCCTCTTAACCAGCAGTAGGAGTGCTCAGAGGATACATTTTGACTTTCGGGATTAAAAAGTGGTTTTGTCTTCACTCCTGTTTATCAACCTGACTGCAGCAGCGATCTGCAGAGCTCTGTTTTTGGGGTGTTTATGTTCTCTAATGTTGACTGCTAACTGGAGCTGGAGGGGAAACGTGGGGGGGGGGAACAGGGAAAAGATGAGGGAGAACCGGAGTCTGTAGAGAGTAGACTACTGAATTCGCAGAGAGGCACACGCAACCTCAGTGTGTGTGGTTGCTCGCTAACGTTAGCCCAATAACGTTTTAGTTTCGATGACTGTGGCGGCAGGCAACCACTTAAAACGTACCGTTACCTTGAATTAACACAAAAACTTCTTTCTCTGTGTTCGAACATTGGTGGAAATATTTGGGATAATGTTATTACACAACACAAAGGTTTGGTACATTTTTGGCATTTGAATGCTGAATTCCAACATATTATATCTCGATGATTCATTTACATCTTTGATTTAAGCTTTTTTTTTCAGCACTGAAAAGTATTCAATTAAGTTAGTGTCTTTGTGTGTGGTTTCAGGAGATTTTAAATTGATTTGACCAACTCGACAGGTGATGAGGTTGGTGGCCAAAATCATGATCACTTCTCCACTGCATGAAATTCGTCTGATTGGGCCAGCTGATTAGAGATTAGTCAGTGTGAGTAGCTGAACTGATCACTGAGGACATTTATCTGAACAGCCCCGAGCCAGAGGCTGAAGGCGGGAGTGGCTTGCAGGTTGCTTCCTGGGTCTCTGGGTCCTAATGCTGCTGCCTAACTCCTTATAAGCAGCAGCAGCAGGGAAAAGACTGGTGTTTCACAGTTTGCGTTTGTGGCTGATTCAGATGCTGCTAGGTGACCAGTGAGACTTTTTCATGGCATTCATTATGGCATTTAAGCAACAATCTAAACACAGATTCACATGCATTCACATGGAGGAAAAATAGGAAATTGACGATGCTTTTACCATCATCAGACTGATTCAAAGACATCAATCTCTATCCCTCTCATTCAAAATTCTACTCTTCTTAAGGTGCATTGGCAGGCTAGGGGTTAAGTTACCAACTATGTGCTTCAACATCCCCGGTTTGAGTCCAGCCTTTGTTAACTAACACCTCATCACTCTCTGCCCTCACTTCCTGTCTTCACTCTACTGCCCACTATCCAAAAGGGTATATAAAACATTCTACTACTCTTAATTTCACAGGTCACAGGTCAAAAGCAATGATACATCAACTTTTCCATTTCAAGTAAGTCCACAAATTAAAGATGCCCATGAAGTAGCAGATGATGGTAACACAATTACAAAGACTAACGTGACCGAGGAAGAAGGGAAATCCCATAAAATATTACCTCTCTGTCTGCCCCGTCTCCCATGTTCAATCCAGTATAAACACTGCAGTGACCACTTTTACTGAACATCATTACACCGCACCCAACGAGCGGTCTGAGTGCAAACAAATGTGGTATAAAACAGAGAGAGATGTGAATGGGGAAGAGAATGAGGGGCATCGAGGCTCGCTGTGTTTACAACCAGTTGATTCCTTTCCTTTCCGTTCATGTCCAAACAAAGAAAGTGAGACAGTGCAGCACCGTCGAGTACAGTAGTTCATTCGTGAGCTGGCCACACAGTGTGGTCCAGATAACCATCGCATACTGTACCACCCCAGGGGCTGCGCTCTGCTCCACAGATATTTCTTTTATAAACATTGGAGATCCTCCTCACCAGGCTGCCCCGACACAGGCGACGACAAAACAAAGGGAAAACAAAGAGAAAGTATGAATGAAATGAACTGTAAACAAGTCTGGAGTAAACAAGCGGGAGGGGAGGGGGGAAGTGTGGCGTGAAAAAGAAGAAGTGTGCCTCAGATAACACTCCATACAGTCCTCAATCAAACTGCTCCCACTCCTACCTAAACACACATACCACACACAGGGCGTAGCGAGTCGGCTCGTGGTGACATGTCAAAATGTAGCCTCCTGCATGTAGGATGTGACACCCGTTGGATCAACAGCAGGCACAGAGAGAGAGAGTGAGGAGGGGGGGCACAAGCAGAGATGGAGGCAGAAAGGTGATATCCCGAGTAGCCTGTTAACGAGGCCACCCAGCACCAGCAGAGTCTGCACCTTCTCACTCAAATACCAGCACACACACACACACACACACATGCACACGCAAGCACACACACACGCACGCTCACACGCACACGCGCACACACACACACACACACACACACACACACACACACACACTCTTGAGAACATGCGATGGCCCGAGGGCTGCTTCTCAGAGAGGAAGAGGGACTCAGAAAATGGTTTCACTCAATTAAGACGCGTTAATATTTACCTTTTGTCCTTCTGACTGTACACTTGCACTCTTTATTCATTAACTGCATTGATCGTCAGTTTATAAAAGCAGTCTTAAACTCCATTAGCTAAATTGCATTTCAACACATACATATAGGTAATATCCTGAAGACAACCCACAGAGGATTTCTCATCTGTGCGACCCACAGGGACCCTTTACATCCCCTTAGTGTGATTACTTTAGTGTGGGGTCAGAGGACAAATATGAGATAACACATTGATTTGTTGTTTAGATTGATGATGGAGAGTTGAGAATGAGGGAATTAGCAAAGAGGACAAGCAACCCTTTCCTGATCTGACTGACTTGACTACAAAACCCAAAAAGGCTCATATCAACAGATATCTCTGCAACACAATATGTAATGTCAAAACTGCTATTGATTAACCTGGGACTTCAAGAAAAAAAACTGCCTCTGCTAAAAAATTACAAGTAAAGAAAAATAAAAACAAAAGCATCTTACGACAGCAAGAGGCAGCGGAACCAACATGCTTGTTTCTTGTCAACATCATGATTCAAAACTTTCACTGACATCTGCCTCTCCTCCTCCTCCTCCTTTTCATACGCCCCATTTTAGGTGGCAGCGGTGAGACCGCAGATAACAGGGTGCTGAGGGTGAGTGTATGAGCATGTGGGAGAAAGAGTGCGCACGCTGAGTAAGCGGGGGCAAAACCCCTGAAGATGGGAGGACATTTAAAAAGGGAGAGGAAGGAGGAGATGCGAAGGAAGGTGTGGCTGAGTCTTCACGGCCCCCGCAGTGTCTGTAAAAGCTTGTTTGTACAGTGTGAGAAAAAAAATGTAAACATGTCACTTTTGATTCGGGCCCTACTCCTCCCCACAGGTGACGAAAGTGATGGCTCTATACCCCTCTTTTGCTAATCCGCCAATCAGCAGCATTTAATCAGTGATTGTGGGGTTTGTCTTCGGCTGATGCGCCAAAACTGCAAAAGCCGCAAAAACAACAAAAGAGTGAGAAGAGATGGGAGGTGGGGGAGTGGAGAGGAGACAAATGGAAGAGTTTTGACAACAAAGGTGTGCACACAAAGAAAAAAAATGATGGTGACAGATTGATAATCGTGGCGAGACTGATTTCACTTGTGGTCCTTTCCGAATCAGCCTCCCTATGTGTCCCTCCCTGCCCTCTTTGACTCATCCCTCTCCTTCTCTCTTTCTCTTTCCCTCTCTCTCTCTCTCTCTCTCCCGGGAGGCTGGGTCTCCTGACCCCATGTGAAAGTCGGCAACACACATTCCACCACAGTCCACCCTGCTCTGGGAAAGTCAGGCCCTGCTGCACGAGAGACGGAGTGAGAGAGGCAGAGGAAGGGAGGGACTGAGAGAGAGGAGGAGAAAGGGATTAATGAAAGATACAAGTGCTACTGCTTGGTGATGAAGCAGCAGGGAGGTTAACAGAAGTTAAAAAATATGACACATGGACCTCCATCCTCCATCCACATCTCTCTTCCTCCCTCTCTTCTCGCTCTGTCCCTCCATCCCATAATCCCCGGGATTCCTCTGCATATTTCGCCTTTTCTCCTCTCTGGGGTGTACAAGATCTCAGATTGATGAGTCATGCATTGCTACAGTAACTGCTATGTTTGTGTCTTAAAGTCAACTTGGGTTCATGTTCTGCAGAGTCAAACTGGCTTTTAAAGGATTTCTGCAGCCTGAGGAGGCTCCAATTGGAGGCTTCAAGTTTGACCAACACTGGCGGAATAATGTGAGGCTAACGTGGGACCTACACAGTACAGTCTATAAATATTTGGGAAGAAATGCACATTTTGTCGTTTGGCTTATTTTAACATAGTTGATATGAACCAATGGGCTCTGAACTTTCAGCTTTAAGTCAGGACAATGTAATTTTTTTGAAAGAAGAAAAGCTGAATTCTGCAACGACAGGCAGCTTTTTTAATTCAGTTCACTTTAAAATACTTTAGTAGTTCCTCAGGGGTAAATTCATGGTGGCTATAGTTTGTATAACGTACATAAATGTTTAATTCACTGTTACTGAGTCAGTCCGCTGGGTTTGTGACACTGAGAGCACGATGAATCACAGGAACAGGTAAACAGAACAGGAACAGGGAAACTCTACACAACAAAAGTGAACTACATGGGGATGAGGTGCAGGTGGAGAGAGGCAGAGAAACACAGGCGAGGAGAATCAGCAGAGGAACCAAGAGAGCAAGGAAGCAGCTGATAGGAGATCAGGGCTGGGCTAATGAGGGAGCAGAGTGCAGGTGTAGGGGGACAGCAGACCGGGGAGGAGCACAGGAACACAGGAGGTAACAGAACTGTGGTAACAGAGCAAAAGACACCACAAAAACCCAGGAAACTCAAAAAACACTAATCAAGAAAGACAAAAATGGCAGGACTATGACAGGATGTATGGAATATTGGCCACACACCTGCTGTAACGTTCACCAAACACCATGCTGAAAGTTTAACCTCACTTTAATGTACATCACTGAAGAGAGATATGAGTTGAAAAGTGGGAGAGTGGATGAAATGGATGCTGCTGGAGGGGCACAGGTGGAGAGAAAGAAGGAGAACAAGCCAAAAGAGGGATAAGTAGCGATTCATCACTCCGCACTTTTAATAAAATCCCCCTCTGACAACTCCCTGCACTGTAACCAATGTACTCGAATTAGATAGACAGAGCTACTGACAGAAAGACTAACTTTTAACTGAGCCTGAGAATGAGAAGGGAAAGGCAAGGACAAAACCACCGCAGATTGAGCCTCCACCCCCTCTCAACGGAGCTCTCTTGACTTGACCCTGGTGAAAGCTGCGTAAGTATGGAGTTAATCAAAAGTGTGTTAGGATGACAGGCAGGGGGCCCTTCACGAAGCTGCACTAGGGGCCCCAGCTCCACAAAGCCTGCAGTGTGAGGGAGTGGGAAGGAAACTCCGCCGGGTAGTCCATCTGCCGGTGGCAATAAACCGGGATCAGCTCCGACCTCGAGCAAAGAGCCCACCAACGTCTCTGCATGATGACATGTTCATCAGCAGTCTGGGTGCCCACCTGATGACACATACACTGGATCCCAAATGTCAGCGCATACAGCTTACAGGAAATGTGACACACATCCTGTAATACTTGTGACATGACACAAAGATTCTCTCTCTCACACACACACACACACACACACACACACACACACACACACAGGCCCTCACACAGAGCTTACCTCTGTTATAATGAAGAAGTCGTCACCTGGTTCTCCTTGCACCACTATCTTCTCTCCATCCTCAAACTGAACGGGCTCCAGAGCGTCGGCCACCGTCAATCGTTCCCATTTATCCAGAGACTCTGTGATTGGACAATGCATACGAATCAGTGAGAACAATGTGTAATTTAGTGCTGCTAACAAATAGTCTACTAAATTGTCTAAAGACTTTTTAGTTAGTCCTGTACCACCAGAGAAGCTTCTTTCCTCAGGCTGTTAGAGCCCTACATTCATTCTTCATGACTTATCCCACCCAGAGAGGGATTAAGAATAACCAGCCTTCTCGCTTACAATCTCTTTTGCGCCTGTTGACAATATGGAGGCATCAGTATTCATTTGACCAGTTAAACGTTCCGTATAGTATTTACAATGGTGCAGCAACTAGTCAACTGATGGCTTGATCTAACGACCACAAGTCTGCGAGTAGCTCTTTGATTTGGAGCATCCCTGGTGTTATTTATACTGATGAATGTAAGAGCAGATGCACAACCATGCACGTGTTTGTGTGCTTTTCGTGGTCTGACAAGATGCCTCTTCTTCAAGTCCAGTAAGCTGGTGGAACGATAATTCCTCCCTCTCGCTAATCCAGTCATTCATCAGGGACCATTACCTCTCAGATCCCCCCGGCCTTCTACCTCCTCTATATGGAGCCTTGTGGAGCCAAAACACCTTGACACTAACCCCTAAATCTGTAAGACCTCAGCTCTCCTGATTCTGGGTTTTGGTGACAGAGAGCTGTCCTATTTGAGGTTAATTCAGGTCTAACCATAGAATAACCAAAAGCTCTAAAGTTTCATCCCAAGTATCCTTGAGAGAGATGCTCCCTCAGGATAATTTGGTAAAGATATCTAGCTTGCTGCTGTATTGTTACATTACACTAATTTAGTTAACGGTGTCATCCGAAGCAGTTTTAGTGAACTTCTCATTTCGCTACACTCTGGTTTAAATCAAGTGTGTTTTACAATGACAAAATTACTGCTTCTGCAAATGGAGTCTGGTGGCTTTGGCGATAGACATAGTGGTTGTTGTTGGTTTGACAGAAAGGACTATATTGTTACAAAACAAAAAGCTCTATCTCTGTAGGGAACCATTCAATATCGTTGTCGGACACTTATAACTATCTGAGCCTGTTAATGGTAAAAACAAGCACTTTAAGTGGACGTATTTTTGTAGGTGTAACATTACAGCCCAGTGGCGATATCACTCAATACTGGTTTTAATTTCAAAAACTTTTACCCCAATTAGACACTTAGAAACAAAAAACACGGGAGAAAACGGTCCGAAAATAGTGAAGTCTAAGTTTTTATATCCGATATTTCATTACTTTACTTGTATGTAGTTTCTTTTCTGTTACATTTGCTTTTTGCACAGTTGAGTTGTTGCAGTCTCATTTCACTCCTGTTGCGAATGTACAATTTTGCAAGTGACAAATAAATCTTTTTGAGTCTTGATTCTTGATTCAATGATACTGACCATGAAACCCTGAATTATAGATCTCTTTCAAAGTAAATCTTAAACTTCCCTACACCCGTGACTTTGTACAAGATTCCTGCCAAAACCTGTGGAAGGATCCATCTTTTTTACATTTTTCGTTGATCCAGAGAACCAGTGGCGACAGCTGTCTTTCCGACTGTCCAACCACACGCACAGTGACGTGGTTAGCCTGGGATATTTCTAGAAGCTGTTGGTATTCACACAGAAACCAAAAACACAGACGGTCACACATCCTCACTGGGAAAAATGTTCCAACCAAAGGAGTTTTGGGCAAGTCAGAACTATTGATATTCATAGAAAGAGGGCCCACTCATATCTCCGAAATGCCTCCTCTTGAAAAAATTTGCCAAATGAGCTCATCCTTCTTTGACAAATCATATTACTGTTGCCTAATCTTAACAATCTATACATCTTCTATGGGACGGAATGTTATCTGCAGTGAAAACACTCCTCATTTTAGCTTTGTCTAGATGAAAGGGTGATTCAGTGTTTGGATTTGACTAAGACGTGAGTTAGAGGCGTAAAACTACAACAGAATCTCTTTTGTCTGATACTTTTGTCTCCTGATGTGCCCAGTAACTGATCCCAGTGTCTATCTGTGTCTGTGTGTGTGTGTGTGTGTGTGTGTGTGTGTAAATGTGTATGTATTTAGGATTAACTAAGGTGAAGTCTGGTCGGCTGGAGGTGTCCAGTGTCCCCTCTGGTGGGGCCGGGGTGTCTGTCGGCCCCAGATGGATGTCCTCTGTCTGGCTGCGAGCTAAAGGCACCAGGCCCTATAGTAGTGATCCATAACAGCTCGGCACGTAACACGATACACAAATGTGCTGACTAAAGAACCTACATTTCACGCTTCGCGGAGCCTGCGCCCACTTGGATCACCTTGCTACACACATACACAGTACGCTCAACGTGACTCGGCCATTGGGATGTTGAGGCCTGCGACAAAGAACATGTTGTTTTTTCTTCCCCTTCACTCCTCGACATCAAGGGCTTGTACCCAATTTCGTGGCTATCTCGAAAATCAAAGACAAACAAAAACAGTCCCGCCTCCTACCCCTCCTCCAATTCAAAGAGTGGAGAAGCGGAGCGACAGAAAGAGGAATGAGGAGAGGAAAAGCACTTTGAGGAGGGAGGCGGGCGTTTGAATGCAGGCCTCGACAAGGCCGTCAAAAAGGGAGATGCAGAAGAAAGGAGGTGAATGAAAGGAGAGTGGGTCTCGCAGGGACGTTTCTCCTAAGACCTGAATTGAGTGTATGTGTTTACTCAGCCAGCTAATAACTCTGTACAGGGGGCATGGCCTCACTCTATACACCACACACACACAATCAAGTGGAAGGGGACGAGATGTCAGTTCCAATTGCAGCTTGTTTTGAAAGTCTGAATGAATCTCATTTGCCGTTCCTCCAAACTCAATAGCCTGTGTAGACTGTCGTTATCCAAATTCCAGTAAGGAAAGAGAGGCTTAGCCTAACTCTCCATTCTTTTATTGTCCACACAGAGACATTGCAGAGTGTGACTGGCTTTAGTATGAACAGTGCGAGAAGATTAGGACTACACACTCAGCTGTGGACCTTGTGTGACAACGTGCGCCTGTGTTTATGTGGGCTAATCTACAGTATATGTTGCACTCGCAGATTTAGCGGGCCTGCACTCTGGACTCTCTGACCTGGTGTTTAAAAAGAAAGAGCAACGCGGCATTCACGTGCAAACACACTGTACACTATGCTGCATTCATAAAGGCATAAATAAACAAGTGACACAAAGGAATATCCTCCAACACTTTCATAATATGTTTCATGTCGATACACAGACTTACCAAGGATGGAGACCTTGCTTAGGAATTCTTCGTACATCTTTCTCTTCCTCAGTGTGCTGCCCTGTAAGATAAAAAAGGAGAGATATTTACGATTAGGGACACACTCCCAAACTAGAATGGCACTCAGTAGTGCACAGACCTCTGTCAAGGCCTAATAGTCCTCTTTAAATAAATCATTCAACTCATAAATATCAGTAATATTGTAAACATTACGGATAAAAAAAGTGCACAACTCAACAAAATAGATAACAAGGGTGTAGTCGCTTTTTTGACATTTTAATGCAGAAATGTCACATATTTAATCTTTAAGGATAAAATTATTGGAATTTTTTACAAAAACATTGAGCTCAAAATGTCTTGGTTTCGATAAACAAAACTAAATTATTGCATTTTTCCCCCCTCTTTTAACCTTCAGTAAAAAGGTTAATATCAACAAAGGTCTTACTGTACGATGGCTCTAATCTATACAAATTCAAGTAATTACTACTTTGGGGATTTTGCTTCTTAAAAAATACTGTACTTGTTTGTTGTCAGAGAGTTGAGCTGAGAGCATCATTCAGTGACAGAGTGATAGTTTCACACTGTAATACAGAAGATTAATTGTATTTTTTTGTGATGTTTTACTATATACAGGACGCTTGTTTATTTTTCACAGAAACTATTCATTTTATTGGACTAGATTCGTCCCGCATAGCTGCTCATTCACGTGCACAAGCAGTTAATATGCTGCAACTGGTCTTCAGGGCTCAAAAGTTAACACTGTTGAATTTCTGAGATTACATAATATTGAAAATGCAATCTTTACTTGAGGATAATCTATGATTAATTGTGTTGAAATACACTGTACAAAGTTCACAGGGTCAGACTGATGGAGGTGTGTACGACTTGCTCGGTAATGTTCATCGTATGTGTGTGTCTGTGTGTGGCCCACCCCACCCACCAGGCAGGGGACTTTCCCCTGACTGCCTCTGCCACGAACATCAGGTGCTTCCTGACAGGTCCCGACCCAGAGGACCCCCTTCCCCAAACTGCGTTTCTGCCTTTTTTCCCCTCTTTTGTTGCTCTGAACCACTCAGCAAAGAGAGAGCGGGAACATGAAGAGAAACAGAGAGAGTGTGGAGAGACGATCTTGTCCGCCCCGTGTCTGCCTCTGCATATGGAAATGATATATTGAGGCTTGGGGTGTCTTTAGTGCATAAGTGCCTGAGTGCCGCTGCTGCCTCTAATTTCATATAATTTCACATTTTGTCTTAAAAGGGGAGAAAATGTTCCCAAGTGAGCCAACGTCAAACTCAAAATCGTAAACAACTTGATTAAAGGAATTCTAGCCTGCATCGCCTCCCTCCTGGATAAATGATTTGTGTGTGTGTGTGTGTGTGTGTGTGTGTGTGTGTGTGTGTGTGTGTGTGTGTGCGTGCGTGCGTGTGTGTGTGTGTGGAGCATGCAGTCTGTCTTTAGTTCTGCCACTTACGTTTCGCTGCTGTCTCTGCACAGACGAGGCTTCATGCTCATTAAGCAAGTAAATACAAACGCTCACACATGTATACTCTACTTCTAACACAATGTCACAAACACACACACACACGCACTTGCACCCCACCTTCCACAGAGATGTTGTCTTGATTTCATAGCCCCCATAGAGCTTGTCAGACAGACTTGCTGAGCTTAAAGGCTTACCATGCGTACATAACTTTAAATTACACAGCAGGTCTGATTTATTCCACGGCTGTGAGAAGGGCTGGGTGGGCCGGAGTTGTCACCAACACTGGGAAAGAAAATGAATCTAAAATTTTGCGTTATCATTCATTTTGTAAGTGCACATCTTTTTTTTCAGCTCGCATTCTTCCTTATCTGCATCGGTCCATGTCCTTCCTATCGACTTGGGGGGGCCGGAGCAAATGTTTCATGTAGAAACCTCCCCTTACTCCCGTTGGCCCTAATGTGTTCGCTCCTCCCGTGGTTAAAGATGAACCAGCCTCTGTGTCTGCTCGCTGTCTTTGAGGTAGAATCATCAAAGATTTGAGGTGTGGAGCGAAGCCAGACTAAACCAACCGCACCTTACGCCCAATCACCTTCATCTCTGTCCAACGCGAAACACACACACGCCGCCCTCCCCTCTACCCCCCTACCCCCCAACATCATCCCTCATTTCTTGGTATCATTTCTCCTTGTGTCCTTTCATCTTGGGCTCTGTTTGTTGACAGTGGTCTGTCAGTTTGTTAATGGCTTGGCGTGTTTTAAAATACCAAGATGACACAACAAGGTGGGTATTGTTTGACTGGCAGCTACACAATGAGTGTATTTATCAAAGGGAATGGCATTACATTGTTGACTAAATGCACTCCTGGACAAGGAGAGGAGGAGGTGGAGGAGGAGACGGCAGAGGAGGTGGGGGGTTAGGTGGTTTTCGGAGACCGCCTTGGCTTTGATTTTACATGACAAGATACTTGACATTGTGTCATCAACACGCTCAGTGGTTGAAAGACCAGATTTGATGATGTTGACTACGGCATGAGTGTGTGTGTGATGTTTTGCCGTTGGGTGGAGGTATAGGGTACGGTGTAAAGGGAGAGTTACATATATATCTATATTTCTTTTTAAAAATCAACTACCTTTCTTCAGATTGGCTTTAACAGTTTGCCTTGTTACGACTTACAAATACTTGTTTATCAAACATGTCAAAATAAAATACAAAACACTTGCGTGAGAAAGTGTTTTTGTGTAAAATACAACTATTTATTAATTTAAAAAATATACAAAAAGACATTCTAAGCAAACTGTTATTATTTCATTCATTAATTTCAGCCATTTGTAGCATCATTATGGGTCGGAATTTGTTGGTAAAACAGCGCCAAAAGGGAGTCCCACAGTTTAAATGTAGTCATTATTTTGTGTTATTTAATTTATCAGTCAAGTATCTTGGTGTCTGTTTGTCTATCTCCACATGTAGCCTACTCTGAACATAGATCATGTCAGCAATTAATACGGTTTTCTAATGGAAATAATGTTTAATACATGCATGTATTATTAATGATTAACCGATAATTATTAAGGCAGCTGACTATCAATTAAAAAAAAGTTTTAAAATTTGCATCCCTCAGCTCTACTCTGGAACAATTCAAGAAGAGTTAGTTTGATTACAATGGACTTACATAACCGTAATGTTTTGTGAACTTGTAAACTTTTTTTTTTACTATAACTATAAACTATAAAATTAGAAATGTAAAACTATACAGTCAAGCCCTTTATTTGACGCTATGGAGATCCAGCAGAGATGCAGGACAGGAGAGCAGCAGATGTGCAAACATTGGAACTCATGGTAGCGGCAGCACACCTTCCCGGGCTCCTAACTAACCAGCTGCAGACACAGGCACTCAGCATAATTTCACTGGGAAACACACAAACACACACACACACACACACACACACACATACACACACACACACACTTAGAGACACAGAGAGTGATCATTGTGTTGGCCTAAGACGTTGCCAGAATACCACACTTTATAAAAACAGCTTTACAAATCATTGACAGCAATAATTAACTACAGGTTCACATAATTGAATTCTGCTTCACCCCGTCTCCACTCCTGCTGCTGCTGCTGGAAGGAGCGAAGGAATGAGAGAGAAAGAGGGAGAGAATATGCTCTCAAAGAAAGGTTACCAGGGCAGACTGTGCCCTCAGTTCAACTATGCGCTGAAGAGGTGACATGAGTGCCGGGCAGGCCGGTGCCAACGTTACACTGAGGTGAAAGGTCCAAACACAGAGCTTCTTCCAATCTCTGCGGGTTCAAACTGTTTAACACAGAGCTGATTTTTCACAGCTGCTGAAGGCTTAGGTGCACACGGGTGTTCGGGAGGTTAATTGGAGGCTATCTAATTTATTTGAAGTAAGGTGTTGGGGACATTTGAGGAAGTTTTTAGTCGGGCACGGAGACTCACACACACACACACACACACACACACACACAGTGATTAGTATTTCAGCGGCCAAATTGTGTGTATGTGTGCATGAATCAGTATGACAGCTAGGGCAGAGCACCTTGTGTTTCCAGTTTAAACATTTAGACATTCCTGCTAGATAAGCTCCTGGAGCAGGAAGTGTGTGTGGAGGCATTATCGTTGACCCTCCACAGCTCTTCGTTTTTTTTCCTCTTTCCCCCGTTTATTCCTCCAGCAATGGATCTGTAGAGACGTCAAAACGGGAGGATGGAGGATACACCCGGTGGCGGAGGTGGTTTTTCAACGTGTATGTGTGTGGATGTATATTTTGAGTCTAAAAATGAAAGCATGTGTTTTAAGTGTTTAAGGAGTCTTAAGTGGTTGAGTAGGAGAATAATATTGCTTAAGCGGCGCACCACAAATGATAAGACTTTGGAAACGCAGTCCACTAGAGTATATTTTCCATTTACAGCATGCTTTCTGTTGAATTACAGGAAGGGTGTCATCATGTGTAACCAGGCTTTTCTGTCACATGGAAGAAACTACTCTGAGAAAATAAAATGTAATGTTTGAAGAATTTGCTCACTCAACTATTTTGCTTTTCTTTAGTGTATTGGAAGGATAGTGACTACTTTTACATTATACACTTTTACTTACTTGTCCAAAATTGTATTACCAAAAAATATCAATGCATTTGATTAGACAACACAATATTTGTACATTCATTTTAAAGATGAATTTACAGACTCTTCATAAACTATTACTTGGTGTGTTAGTGCTGGGAGATGAACCATATTTGAGTATCCAACAATGATTGGAGATTACAGTAACACAATGGCCTTCCATTAAGTAGGCAGGGAAGAGCGGCAGCGACTACTTTCTCCGCCTGTAGGTGGCGACTCGGGTATGGCCGCTTGTGTTATTTCTATTCCTCTTGATCCTTGGTACAGATTGGCAGGTATTGGAGAGGTCTCACTGCTGCCTGCTAAATGTTGGTAAAGATTATTTCAGGCCTTCAATGCTCAGCTAACACTTTACACATATAATAAGGTATTTTTATTTTTTTGAAAAAACTTGGACATCACTTCCATTTTGAAAATGTGGGTAATTAAATCAGTGAAGTCCAGTGAAATCTGCAATCCAACCAGCCTCTATGGAAGTCTGCAGAAAGTTTGCTTGAGGGTCCTTGTGAACTGGATGAACTGTGGGTTTGAACAGCCCTCAGCACTCCTAGATTTCCACAACATACCCGCAAAGCCATACACTCTGCCACTACTGCCACAGAGCTACAGGTTGCATTTAAGAGTCAAGACACTGTATGCTGTAATGCTCCAGCAAAGACAGGGAAGATGACTGCAAACCGTTTTGGAGACCAAAATTAAATGCAAATGTAACCTTGGGTTGTTTACTAGAAAACTCGACAGGTCACCTTTGATGAAAACTTGACGTAATTGTTATTCAACCAAGTTGCACTGGAGTGGGATAATGTACGTGCAAGCTTGAACTTAATTCAAGGTGAGTATGACTGTACAGACTCGTGTGTTGAACTTCGTACCATGAGGATGCGCCGGTAGCTGTCTCGGTCGATGCCCCACAGTTTGAGATCAGTCTTGGCCTTGACGGTGGCAGCTCTAGGAGTCCCATAGATCAGGGCCAGCTCTCCAAAACTACCTCCTTCTCCAATACTGGTCACCCATTCCCCGTTAACATACACCTGCAGACAGACAGAAAAGGATACAGAGTGATGAACAGGGTGTTATATCAGCTTAAACGCTTATGAACAATGTCAATCGTGCATTTTTTTGGTGTAATTTCAACTTTTCTACCCATCCTGAGACAATTCCCAAACCTTCTCGCCCCTCTCTCCAGATTCCAGCCTTTTTGATATCCTTCGTAGGCTTGTCCCTAAGCATTTGATCCCTGCTAAGTCCTCAAATGAGACCCTCTAAAAGGTCCTCTATCCCTTCTATCTTTCCATCTATCCCTTTTATTTCCCTGTGTCATTTCTCGTTAGGACCTTCCCTTTGATTCAGGAGTGATGGAGGACAGAAATCTGCAGTAGATCTAAAACACCTATAGACATTCGATGCATGTTTACCTCCATGCACACGCACACTCACGCACGGCCCTATTTAGACCAGCCACTATAGCTCTACAGACAATACAACCTCATCGAGACTCATTCAGGCTGTCTCTGGGGCCGTTACGGTTTCACCTGTCGACACACTATCCACTATCTTGTTGACTTAATAACACTAAGAGAAAGGAGGGGAGAGAGGGAGGAAGGGTTTATCCCTCCGGTGGCTGTGAATTGCTGGGATTGTTGCGAGCCATTATCCAAGCCTCAGAGTAGAACACAGGGGACCCATCCTTCACTATTAACTGTTGTGGCTTCAAAGAGATGCAGAGTGCTGGCAACGGTTTTGTCAAGTTTAGAAATGCAATAGACTCAACAGGTGATGCACAGATTTTCGTTCTGGACCTCAAGTATCTTCGGTCTTCATTGTACATTTAATCCAGTAAGGTTCCACACACACTTTAATGCAGCTCCTCGTCAACTAGAGCTATTTAAATTGCTCAGATAAGCAGCTTTACATTCTCACTGGATCAGGTGTGCAAGGGGTAAAGCTGGAGCAAAGACCCACAGAAAAGGTGGTCCATAAGGAGTGAAATTGGAAACACTTGCACTGTATCAAGTCAGTACTGTGCGGAAGGTAAAGTGGAGTTCATGATGAGAAAGACTGAACAATGTACGCTGTCTTGCAGCTGTCACTGGGTTTTAACTATGCGAATATCCACAGTGAGCTGTGTGTGCCTGGTGGTAATTAACAGGCAACAAATCAAAAGTACTGGAAGGTGGATGAGCAGGCTGCGATGTTGCTGTGTATTTCTGTTTGTAGTTACTTGGAGTGTGTTTCTCTGTGCATGGCCATGAGCTGTGTGAATGTGTGTGTGAGAGAAGGTCTTGAACAGTCTGTCTCTTGTTGTCTATTTGGCAGCAATTATTTAATTTTCATTCCCAAATAAAGTGTCTACATTAATGATAAAATATAAAATAAGACTCCTCTCCTTCAATATAATTGTTCATCCAGAAATTTGATTTCAGTCATTATCTTGTCACCCTTAATGCCATGAAAAGTCAGCTGAGGTTTCGTACTCCACAAAGCTTTTCTGGAGCTTGACAGCAAAACAGAGTCTTCTCATAATCATATCTTCTCAAATCAAATTGGGATCCCTGGGGTTCTGGGGACTTGGACTGTGCCAGACAAGCTTAATGGCACCATTGTATGTCATCTTTACCTGACTTTCCATCAGCATGCGGTTGAGTAGATAATGACTTAATTCTCATTTTTGGGTGAACCTTCCCTTTAAGGTAAAAGAACTTGGGTAACATTTGCTAACAAAATGTCAGATATAATCACCTGTAGCATAAATGAATTTTGTAGCACTTTAGTATTCAGCATTTACAGTCAGTATGCAAACATTTAACAATGTTACCCATTGTAATGTAGTTGTAGGCAGATAAAGGGACATTTTAAGTGTCTTATTGTCTTATTGAACAGCATTTGTCTGTAATTGTAATTTCTCCTATGAAGACATGTTTATATAATCACATCTGTGTTCTATTATATTGTCATTTATTATGTGTTTATACAGTCTACAGTTATAGGCGCACACTGGTGGAATACAGCTTCATTATACTGTAATATATTGTACTGTGAATAAATGCTACTGTAAATAGGGGGACCTAAAGTTAAGTTTTACTGGAAGCTCAGTATTTAATTAAAAAACAGCATTTTTTTCCTACAAGATCATCTCACATTTGGGAATGAAAGTCTTAATTTCTCTCGTGGTTCAATCATATAAATACAGGCCGATGTCAGTAAGTGAATACACTTGTGTGCAGACGTGGTGGGGTGTTTACATCAGTGGCAGTGGTTGTCAGCTTTCAGGCAGTTTATGGGATGCCAGCAGATTTACACCCCTCTCTAATGAGAGACATCTCCACACTTTAATAACCTCGGCACCGAGCTTGAAGTAGTTTAGTGCCTGAGCTGTGGCTGGGAGGCAGCAGCTGTCTGTAGTGATAGAGGGGCGGATTGTAGGGTGAGGTGGAGAAGACACATAGGAGCATGGGGGTGAGGCCAAGGATAGAGGTCTTCTCTCAAGTTGGCCGCCGAATGATAGGATCCTGGCTGTGGCTGCTGATGCCTAAGATTCATCGGTGGCGGACAGAGAAAGGTCGAGGTCCAGCCAGAGCAGGACAGATGATGAAGACACAAAGTGATATTGCAGCTTCTGGGCTAAACTAACATGAAGTTTAGCCAGAGACATTGCTTAAAGAGAATTCTAGGATGAACATGTGGTAGACGGACTGGCAGGCCCTTACATCCAACTATAACAGTTGGTTGGGATTTTAACACATTGAATGGCTGAAAATGGACGAGCCTGAGGGACTGTGTTCACAATGTTCGGTTTCTGAGACAGCCTTTGTTTCCAATTGTTCTAAAGGAAGAAAGAGCGAGAAACCTTTACTGTCGATCTTTTTCAGGAAAACAATAATATAGTGGATCAGGCTGGACTTTATATCCGTTACACTGGTAATGAAGAAAACTGAGCTTTATCAGACAGAAATATATCATAGCAAGGACAGTTAAGCTAATTTGTGGGAGCACATCATCCATAGACTGATAGTGCTGGTAATTGTTGTGCTTCTATCACCTTACACGTTGTAAGCTTGTTTTTAACTGTGTAGTCAGCCCTATGTTATAATAGCGCTGCCTTACTGCATATGCGTTTCAACCCAGCTCTGCCATGCACACTGCCAGCGCTTTTTAGCGAGAAAAAAGAGCTCTAAGACTGGGAGATAAGCAGTTAAAACAAAAAACAGTTTTTCCCACTAAAGAGCCTCTATTGTAAGAGTAGGATTATCATACATTGAGTATCAGATCTTACACAACGTTGCCTAACACTGGAGTTGAGGAAAAAAGATCAAAAGAAAAAACAAGACTTAACTAAACTAAATATGCAACATTTCCTTCGGCATAAAAAAACGAGGTGGTTCAGTCTAATGAATTTTGGACGACAATTCGGTGTGCCGGTTTTCTCATCTTTTCCCTTTATTGCGTATCCTATCTATTAAGCCTAAATATGGGTATGGAACAATCAGGGCCCTTGAGTGTTTCATAAGAATCTGGAACTAGGCGTCAGTATTTATCTTATCACATCTGACAAGACACCAACGGAAACAATCCAAGTCAATGCAACATGGTTGGGTAAGCATTTCACAGTCTTTCTATCATGGCACCATCTCAGTATATATACGCTTCTTTCTGTCAGGTGGGCTGTCTATATTGGCAAACTCGGCCAAGCTTGCCAACCTGCTTCTCTCCTCTTACCCAGCGTCTCTGTAAGCCGATAAGGTCACTTCCTGTTTAACTTTCCATCAGCTCCTGTTTTATCTCTCCACTTAACTCTATCGCTCTGTGTCAGACTTGCTAAGACAAAAGACTACCTCAAGTTGGGTGCCTTCACAGTGCAGCGGACTCTATAGCGCCATGTTCAGATTGTCATCAGAGTGGAACCGAACTTTGAAGAGAACAAAACATGGGGGCAATCTAATACAACCTGTCCATTGTTAGGAGGAAACATTGTCTCAACATGAGTGGAGAAGGCAGGGTTTTCCCACTGAGTCACAATCCGTCTTATAGCCTACCTGTTGGCACTCTGCATACCGGAATCCCCTTTATTTGTAATGTTTTGCTTTAGTCGATGAACTGAATAAAAGAAATGACTCTGAGGAGAAAATGAATGAGGGTTTTTGTTTGTGTGCTTGTGTCTCCACTTACGTCCACTTCACCTTGGTCAATCACATAGAAATTGTCTCCTTCATCGCCTGGAGGGAGGAGAGGAGGAGAAAAAAGGGAGTTTGTGAGAGAGCAGAAAAAAAGAAGGAAAAGTACCTGGAGCCGACAGAGAAGCTTATTCTTCCTATTAATCCCACCTCTTGTTTAAATTCTGAGAGGTGGATTTTTAAACCATTAAACCAAAATGGATGCATTAAGAGATTAAATCCATTCATCAAACACTTAGAATACCACTTTCTGTGAGCTGAGGAGCAAAAATATGTTCATAGTTTAATCTATCATGAAACATCGAGACGTAAACACATTTTCTCACACTCCTCAGGCCTGTTAACTTCCAGCACTTCTGCTTGAAGGAACAACTGTTGATTACTCGTCTTGCTATCATTTTTCTTGTTAGGTCTCAGACCCAGCGCCCAGTGCCAGAGATGCCGCTGCCTCCCCCAGAATGCACATTTCACTGGGCCTGCCAATATCTCTGTGAAATAGGGCTCTCGCCAGCAGAAAGTTGCAGCAACAGCGGTGCTCATTACTGCTGCTTGTGTAGCTTAATAATAGAAACTCTGAAACAGAGGGGCCTGAGTGTGCAGAGCTGCAACACCTCAGTACAAATTCAAAATGCACAACCAGAAGCTTTGTTTACTCTGTTCCATACATCGCTACTCTACACAGAAGTTTAATCAGTTAGCAAGCCGTAGCACAAAAACAGCAGAAAACAGCTAGCCTGGCTCTGTCAAAAGGTAACAACGACATGTGCTGACCAGAATCTCTAAATCTTACCAATTAACACACTATGTTTAATCAGTGCAAAATACAAAATCTAAATTAAGAGGGGCTCTATGGAACTTAGCTGTTGTGCTGAAAGCCGTTTCTTAGTTTATGTCATTGGACTTAATTTCTAACCTAACGTTAACTACTATTGCTCTTTATTAATAGCGCTGAGAGAGGTACTGAGATGAGGCCCTCGAGAACCAACATGTAGTCACATTCTGAGGAATGTCGCAGAAGATCCAACCTTCACCTTCACAAAGAAAACCACAGTCCAGCAGCTTTAAACAGCTTAATAAAAACTGTCTGCAGGCAACTGAGAGAGATGAGGAAGGTCTCAATTTTCATGTCTTGTTAAAATTGGCTCCAATATGGCCAATAAAAGGGATTCATACATGTAAATAGACACGAATTGTTACATAGAACCCCATTGAAATTACCATTTTACACTGGGTCATATGAGTATATCTTGAGCGGCCCCTTCCTGGAATCTTCCCTCTTTTGAATCTCCCAAAATGTAAAAGAATTTCTTTGAATATTTTTCTTAAATTTCCTTAAGTATGGTCAGAGGGTTGCCCCAGCGGAGAGGACATGTTGCTGTCTAAATCAAAAAAGGGCTTATTCTGTGGATGGGCATTTTAGGCAGCCAATACTAGGCTTGTCCGGAAAGAAGCCACTTGCTGTGCCGTTGCCCGTTTAATGCCTCATGCAAGTTTAAGGCGTTACACTATGTCTGCTTGTCAAAGAAAAAAAATTGGAACTATGGCTACAATTATAGTGAAAAAAGGATTCAGTGGTGGAATGTTACTAAGTGCATTTATTCAAGTGCTCTACTTCAGCAGAAATGTGAGGTACTTGATATTTTCTTCAGGGATGTCGATATGACTCCTATGTTAACCGTATTATGCTGTGTAGTCCAATATCTATATCAATGTCGTCATCATGTGTTTTGTTTGTTTTTTTATACGTTTTTTGTGGGAGGGGGATTTACATCATTAGGACAATTTTTGCTTCTGTTTAATGTGTCTCTGTGGTATGTGAATTGCTAAAGAAAAACTCAATAAAAGTATGCTTATGAAAATTACTTGGATTAGCTGTCACAAGTATTGTATTTTCACTGCGTGGTATTTATACTTTTATTAAATAAAGGATACAAATACCTTTTTTACAATCACTTAATACGTTATATCAGCTGCACTGCCCCCGGCAGCAATTGTTTCCACTTCTGTGTTTCCTGTATCAGATGCAACTAATTGAAGGGTCTCATATATGCAAGGCAGGCAACTCCAAATGTCGTCTGGTCTGCTGACCGGATCCCTGTTTGTGCTCTGTGTTTTCAAAGCGAACCCTAAACCTTGAAGCAGGCCATGGGATCTGGTTGGTTGATGACCGCTAAAAGCATCTAGTCTAGAGATAAGGCTGAAAAATGGTGAAGTGTTCCTTTAATTATGCTATCCGTTACATAGGGCTAGAGGGAAATTATTACAAAGGACTGACAGCCACATACGTGAGCACCGTGAAGCTATCCCTGCGACTACCTCTTACAATACAAATGTGAATGTGAATGTCACTTCATTCAGAGGCACAAGTGGGCGATGATGCATGAGTATACATGGCTCAAGTATGCATGTGTGTGTATTTCATAGGTACCAAGTGAGGGTGTGCGTGCGTGTGTTCACCTGAAGAGTTGAAAGGCTGAGAGCGCCCCGTGTGTAAAGTTCACAGGAGTTCACACGGCTAATTAATACTGAGTGGAGAGTGCTCGTTAATCATACAGCTCTATTTGTCACACAAAACGCTCGTTTGTCTATGGGATGGTTTGTCCCAGTGGAGACCCCCAGACACACACACACATACACACACAACCTGCTGCAACCTGGCCCTGTCCTATCTCCCTCTCTCTGTCTCTGCCTCCCTCTCTTTCATCTCCTCTATCTCTCTTTCAATTACCTCTCACTCTGTCTTTCTTTTCTTCGACTCTTCCTGTCTTTTATCACTTTGGCGCTCGAGTCTTTGTTTTGTAGCCTTCCAATACCCCTGTGCCTGTGAGTGCAGGCAAATATTTGACCAGAACGTGCACAAACATACACATACACATACACACACACACACACGCACACACACACACACACACACACACACACACACACAGGCATGTTGGTGCCAAGCTAATTGTCGTGCACATTGTTTAGGTCCTTCTGCTTTGCTCAGGAGGAAAACAGGGGTCACATCCTCAACCTCTAAGGTGTTTTGCTCTCACAGTTTTGGTGCACCATACAGCTAAACGTGTCCATCTCTCAGTACTGATTTCATGTTGGAATTTAAACGAAAATATCTCCATACAGCATATTGCAGGTTATGACAGAGTAAAATTCTGTCTTTGTTTAAATACCACTCGAGCCACACAGGCGATAACTCCTAGCTGTGTCTAAATAGTGTGTGATGGGTCGGTAGCAGGCAAGTTTTTTAGAAGCTGTACAGTAGTCCAGACATTAGCAATGACACCGGCACTGTATATACTGTATACCACACACTGTAGTGTATATAACAATGGACTGTCTGGGTCTGGGGGCCCCGCAAAGTTAGCTAGACGTATTATCACCAAATTAGGACTGATATACTCCTGGTTGCTGTTTTAACAGTAGGTAGGAGTGACTGAGCTAGTGTGTAATTCAGTGAGTGTCCAAAAGCCTTCATTCAGTGTCAAAGAGAGTGTGTGTTTGTATGGCATGCTCCACAAATGTAACCTGCGAACACAGTATTATCTAAAGGTGGGAATTTGTCTGTGAGAATGTGTGTTTTCAGTGTTTCAAATATGTGATTAACATGTCTGAGTCTGTGTTTGATAGGAGTTCCAGTGTAGTGTGGTGTTACTGGAAAAATACAGTCTGGGCCTGGTAAAGCTCTGTGTTCTCTCAAAGTCCAGGGATGTCTAGAGTGACGGCTTTGACGATTGTTCGGCAGGGGAAAGGGACCTGACATCTGGTTTAGAAGTGGGGAATGTGTCAGTGGTGCAAAGAGAGGAAAGGGGAGGGAACGGGGGAGTGGCAGCACAAAATAAGCGTGAATAGTGGAAGTCCAGTAGATGCATTCTTTTGAGATTGGCGGCGCAACGACCAGAGCAGAAAGCTTTCCAACACTGTGTGTTCACTTATGCTACTCTGCACCATCCAGATAAGATGGATGTTGTGTTTCCTATAATGATTGTTTGCCACGTACTTGTCTTGCATCTGCAGCACATATTCAAATGCCCTGACGATTTAACTCATATAAAAATTGTAAGAACCTTAGCTTTAATGTCTATCAATATCAGTGTCTTCATTATCTTTTTCAATATCTTCGATGTTTTTGTTAGGCGAGGCGTAATTTTAAGGGTATACTATGAAATAGCATAGTAATAGCAAAATTTGTCGTTTGCTGTTTGTAAACACACCAATCAAAGTTTGCGCCACCCCCCCTGGCTATTTTTTATGAACTCCCAACCTCCCAACCTACGTGCTGTTACTGGTCGGGGGTTACACCAAGAAATTGTGATGTACTGCAGTTTACATACGTATAATTGATTGTGACAACGTCAAATAATCAAAACAAAACATATATACATACCTTGCTGAATGACTGTTTCCCCTGCAATGTGAGTTACTGGAAACATGGCATCAAATATGTCACTGAAGTAGAAAGAGACAGGGAAGAGGAAGAGGGGAGAGGGAAATAACATAGTTATTACCAACATACCTGCTATTATGGTGCATTACTCACTCACACAGACAAACTGTCCTCCGTCAAATTCAGTGAGAACATACACAGTTTACTTCAACAAATCCCCCACAGCTTCATTATTACTAGATGTCTCTAACTAGGTGTTTGCACTTAATGCAAGTACCAAACACAAGAAAACATCATCATTAGACAAATGAGCATAACAAAGCTTCAGCCACTTTCTCTGCATCTTTACATCCTATTAGTACTGCAGATAGGCTTAAACATAACTATGTGCTATTTCAGCACACGATCAAAGCCTCTATATCTGAGTGTATCTTTGGAAAGAGGTGCTGAGAAAACAAACAAAATGTTGGCTGTGCCTAAGCACTTAATTTCTGTTTCAGCCCGGCAGGGAAAGCGCCTGTTAGACTGTTCCTAATCGGGCTGTTTAAATGCATGAAGCCTGAGCAGATTAAAGTTCCTCTGCCGAGATGTGTTGGGACAAGAGAAAACTTTAGTATCCTTCCTCTCCTCCTCCTCTCTGCTTGTCTCTCACCTCCAGGGTATATTTATCTATCTAATCAGTTACATACCACCCGTCTTATAGAGAAATATAGAAAAAACAATAAAAGAGGGTCAGGCATATATCAAAGACATACAAGACCTGCTGAGTGAATGTGGGACAAGTTTGAGCCCGTTCTCTTTTAAGCGTGTATGTCCCTGAATGTGTGTTTGCACCAGTCGGCCTGCTTTTGAGTATATACTGCCTATGAAAACACACAGGTTTTCACAAAATGATGTGTGGGTCTTGAATATTTCTATTCTTGTGGCTATGCAGCACCTAGATATGAAAAGGCTTACACAGCCAAATAAACCTTGGAGCACACTGCTCACATAAATGAGTTGCTTTACATGAAGAAAAAGTGCAGGTCAACAGATGTTGAGAAGAGATCTGAGGATGTTATTGAGTGGTTTTGGAAATGAACAGACCATGCTGGTATTTGTTTATGTGACACTGAATAAAAAGCAGACTTGAGAAGATGGATTCGGGCCAACTATACCCACAGGTAGGCCCTGTGCGGTGCAGCTGGCCACTGACTCACACATTGCACACGCACAAACACACGTTGCAAGCGCGCAAAAAAACACATCCGCTCTTTGAAGTGTACAAGCACATGCTAAAAGATGCACAGACACACTTTGGTGATTTCATGTACAACGAGGCCTCCATGCGTACACGTGCTACTACGCATGCAACCGGTACATGTCAACAGACTCGCACACATATTCAAGCACATGAAAACATGCATATTGGCACGGTCTCATAGGACACGCAAACTCAAAAGGCTTTGATGGTGATTAGTCAGGGCAACATCTGCAGGAGCGCCCTCAATTCTCCTCACAGCCGCGACCACCTGTGCTCGGCATGGAGTCTGTTGATTCAGGGGGTTTTGGAGCAGTTGGTTTCAGGTCATGTATAACTAATAATGAGCGGTTCAGGAAAAAGAATTTCCTTAGCAAAATATTTTTTTTTGCAAAAATGCCACAGGAAGAATCAGCACATACAGGTCATTAACTTTGATTTAATTTCCTTAATTAATTAAATCAAAATATATTTCAATGCTTTCTAACTAAAGACAGGTTCTTCTTTAGTACGAGCTCTTTCTTGATGACGGTATTGATGATGATGATGATGATGATGATGATGATGCATCACGCAGCTAACAGGATGCTCATGACTGCTGCGCGGCAAGAGGATCAAAGGCGAGTAAACCTGCGTTTGGGTAATTGCCCTTGACCACCTCTCTCTTTCCATGCCCTGCCTCTCACTGAATGCATCGCTGAGCACAACAAAGACACTTGTGCAGGTAATTGCTTCCCCTCGTCTCTACCTGTCTCTCTTTCCCTTTCTTCGTCCCAAACTTCCTCCCTGTCTGTTCTCGATAACTTTTTCTCTTCCTCTCCCCTCTCAATTATCCCTTTCTTCCCCTTCCCTCTAATTCTCCCACCGTCCCGCCTATTTCTCTCATCTCTCGCTCTATCACCCCCCCCTCCATACCTCTCCCAGATGAAGTGATTAATCTTGTCCTTTCCGCTACCTGTAGCCCCTCTGACCTCATGAAAAGGCATGGCCACCCTCTCCAGCCCCCCCTTAACAATGGATGTGCTGTTCTGACAGAGACAGACAGAAAGAAAGAGGGAGACCCTGCAGACTCTGAAGGGGCTAGGAAGTTCAACTCCACCCTAGGGAGGGAGACAAAGCTTCTGTCATGGTTGAGATATGTGGAGGTACTTCCCTGCAACACATGCTCCTTTACATACACACATGCATGTAAAAACATCTATTGAAAACCCATATAACTGTCCAATTGCTAATTACTATCATATCTCCTCAATGACATCATTCTCATCTTACTTCTCGTTCTTACAATCTGTCCCATCTTTGCACATACTCAGTCCCTGCCCAGATGACATCACACAGGGGAGTACACTGCCTGTATGTGTGTTTGTTTGTCGCACAGGACGTAGCAACAGAGATAAAGGCATTTGTGTAAAAATCTAAGAAGCAATCACGCCAGTGAAGCAGCAGTTTTTATTTCAGGGGGGAAACTGAAGATGCCAAAAGACGCAGTCATCTCGGATGGAAGTGACATCAAAATGGAGACAATTAGAAAGAAAAGACACCTTTTTCGTAACGCCCCGCGTTGCATTGTGTTGAGCTCATCACGGAACTGTGGCTTTTGTAAAAATGCAAGTTGGATTTACCAAACCGTCTACAATGTGGCTGCCACCTCAGGTTGCAAGTTTGTGTGATAGGGAAAGTTTATGTGAGTCTTCGCTCTCTCACACACATGCAGACAACAACATAGCAACAGCCGACTATTGTTCTCAAACACCCATTAAACCGTGGTTAGCTGAGGGGATTTCAGTCATTAATGACATGAAATCAGGCCTGCTTGTTGTAGCTGGATTGCTTGTTGTTCTTCCTGGTTGGTGTTTGACAGCCTTCCTCGCTCAACTCTCCCCTCCCTGTTAATCTTTCCTACAACACAGCTGTTTATTTGTTCAGCAGCAGACATCTTATCTCTTACATTACTACATCAACACACAGCACTACCATTATGCCATTAACACCAAAGGACTCTTCAACAGCGCGGCGTGCTGCCATGTCTTTGTGTTTCTTAATGGGCCACAGAATGTTGGGTTACACAAGCCCTTCATGGGGAACTCATCCAGAAGGCTCGCTTGTCTGTTTGGAAGAGGTTTTGCAATAACTAAAGCAATCAACAACTGCACCGCATACGGGAACTTCCAAGCTCTCCAAGATGTCTCTTGGCTTGGCAGTGATGTGCCACTGGTTTGGCTGGCAGAGCGTTCATGCCTTAAGTGCTTGAAAGATTAATTTTCACTGCCATAGTTGATAGTAATTCCGATGGCTGTTTCTGGCTGATCAGAACAATAGCCTTTGTTTTGCAACTCTGCACAAGTCCATGACAAACATGCCAAACTTACACCTGAGTTCTATAACGTGTAAGTTTTGTCGGTTGACAGAAGCAGAGGGGTGATATGGTGAATACCGAGTATTCAAAAAAAATTCAACAAAAAACTTACAACCCTAGGTTTCATATTTACATAATAATTTAATAATCTTGTGATTAAGAGGGAGATTTTAGAATGAGTAAGGCATTGTGTGTGTGACATAATGTTTCCAGGAGTCCTGTCTGCACCTGAGTGACTTGGGAATGTTTAACAGAATTAATGCTGCATACTTACTTTAGCCCACCTTGAATTAAAAGCTAGATTGTGATTACTCAGCATAATGTGCAAAGCACAAGCAAAAACATAAATTACATTTTCACTAATGATTGAGGTTAACGGATTTAGTTTACAAGCCTATAGTGTGACTCATCATGGTAATATCAGAGTAAGATGGAAAAACAGCTTAATGAGGCTGACAAAGTGATGTGCAGTGTAGTGTCCAGAGTTTAAAAGTTGAGCACAACCACATGGAAGAACCAACTCACCCCACTGAGCTCTTTTAGTGTGGACACGATGAAAGCTGTTTTTCTAATTACATACACCAACACACATAGAAGCATGTACACACACAAACACATACCACTGACAATAGGCTGTAGTATGAAAGAGTGAGTAAGAGAGAGAAAAAAGAGAGAGATGAAGGAGTTATAATTATAAAGCACTGAAGCATTTAGGGAGGATATTTATGACATGAAAGCGCTTGGCACGCGCCCTGTCTCTCCCCGGAGACCTGGCGCAAAAAATGACGGGGCTGGTCCTGCCAGCTGCTGCCCAGTTCTTTCAACTGGCCTGAATACTCCGAGAGTCGTGACCACTAACATGGTCAAGACGCATCACAAAGATCCCACCAAATCATCAATAGCATACTTCTAAATGACAGTACAGTGTGGATGTTTCATAATGACAAAAGAGAAGCTAGATTTGAATTTCATTTCTTTAAAACTGCTTTTTCAAAGATTTTCATGGCTAATGATTTAACCAGGCACATCTCTGAGCAAATAACTCATGTTAATGTGCACTGTTAAAGGCAAGAAGATGATGGTAAACTCAGTTCATCTTGCATTATGAAGTCTTATTTGAAGAAAAGAAAAAGCTACAGTACATACTGTTATTTTTTATGTACACTGCTGAAGATTTACTTCACTGCTCCTCTCTTAAAATATGTTAGGTTGTGCTTATTTTAGAATGATTAAACAAGCTGCTACTATTTGTTCTTGCTGTTGAGAGCTGGCCTATACTGAGCGTACAGACAGCCACGCAGCACAGAGGTGGTCCTGGAGGTTTACAGGTGGACATAACAGTTTATGGCTGGTGGCAATGACCACTTAAAGATGGTCAACAATGTGGGAGGAGAAAGGAGGTCAGTCGCGGAGAAAGAGAACTCTCACTTTTCTAAAAACTCAACTGGCCCCTTAAATCCACTTGAAATTGAAAAGAGCTTTGGACTGATTTTCCAGTGTCAAAGATCAAATGAACGCTCTCATTCGTGGAGGTCCAAAGTTACAGTGCGCTGTGTGATTAAATGTTGTAAGTTGTATTTAACACCAGCAGAGTGTAGGGAGCACACTGTGTTAAACCCACACACCTGGACCTGGTGGGTTTATAAGGGGTGTAAACCTGCATGCATCCTGTGGCCTCTAAATGTAGATGTGTGTCTCACTATGTGTGCACCGTAAGAACAAATCACCTGAGAGCCAGGCCAGGTGATCTGTGTGACCTGGACACTGCTGCTAAAACCTGCTGATACAAACAGCGTCATTTATATGTACTGCAATGACAGACCACCGGAGAGAATGACAAGAAAGAAAGATGAGCATGAGACACTGAAGGTTTTCTTTAATGGGAAAGGATCAAAATAAAAAAGATGTGTACACTCTTGATTTACCAACTGGCTCTGCATACATTGCCATGTATAAATTGCAAGGTGCTGCCCTTTTCTGGACAATTTCTGAGGAAGACTTCTCAGATAGTTCTGTGTAACAAACCATCTGACATCACACTAAATACATACTGGGCCAGTCAGTAGACTCGAGGGAGTGCATAGCTGATGATCCCATGTCCCAAGCCTTTAATTAACTCTTTTCTAAGAATAAAATATGTAATCCTTTTTATATATATTTTGTGGAGTTGTGTAGCTACATTACCCAATATGTTTCCAACAATGAATAAATGCAGAAAAAAAAAACTAATTTAACTTAAGGTAACAGTGTGTTTCATTTTGCCATAACTAACAACAGAAGTTACAAAGGATATAGGCAAATGTGACTAAAATTAACCAGAACAAAACTTTACAATGTTACATCTGTGAACATTTATTTTTAATCAAAATCAAATATATTGATATTGCCCAAAATCACAATCACATTGCCTCAGTGGGCTGTGACTGCCCTAAGGGAGTTGGTTGAATATACTTTACAGCTGTGCTATAAACACAAACAGTCACTGATTCAGACAAACAAACACTTTGCAGCCAGTGATTGCCAATGTGGAGGAAAGACTAACTGACACAGTAGCTTTCCCGAAACCTTTGAGCCTATTTGAAGCAGTAGTCCTCAGATAAAATATATGACTGAACTACCACTGAACCGGCACTGACACCTTGGACCCTGCAACCTGCCAAAGCCAACTCCATGAGAGGGCAATTTGCCCTTATCACCTCCTCCTCACCATGCTCAGTACTAAGCACCAGTGTTTCCCTCACACTGTCTTGTTGCTGGCATGGCAATGGGAAGAGCAGGGTTGGAAATGTTGGTTTAGAGGGGGAGGAAAGTTGAAACAAAGGCAGAAAAAGACGAAAGAACAGAAATAGAAAGAAAGAGATTTCACTGGAAGGAGCACGGGGCTACTGAGAAGCAGCCAGCTGATGCAGCGAATACCAGACAGCTGAGACCTTCTACATGGCCGAGCTTAATGAACACCTTGTTCACATTTGCTTGTACATAAACAAATAAACACACGCTCACATATACAAGCTTAAAAAGGCGCAATTACAACATCTGCCATCAAGTTTAACAGCAGCGGCGATAATGACGCAGACCTTGTACATACAACCTCATTCCTCTGCTGTGACTACTGCTTGGAACATACCCCATCCAACACACACACACACACACACACACACACACACACACATATACACACACAGGTTGGCATCAGGGAGGTAAGAGGCAGAGCTGCATGGCAGTGGAAGAAAGGACCAGTCTGAGGAGGAAAAAAGTGAGAAAGAGGGAGCGGTTGATAGAAGGATGTGAGGAGAAAGGAGGATGTGCTACAGGGCAGAAAACAAATATCAAACTTTGACAGCATCTTGACTGTAAATAAACAGTGTACCACATCAGAATCTTTGATGTTCAAAATCACGGGATTACTTGTATGTCACTGAAGTGAACAACTGAATAATCTTCAAGGAGAAGTACCAGTAATACAGCTTATTGGCTTGTGGGTGCAAATTATAGTTGGGTGATTTTTATTTGGCTTGTTTCATGGTCTTCCTCAGAAGAACGAGTGACAGCCTCTTACATGGCAGCACAGTACACACCCACTGAGTTGATGAATGAGTGGAGGGAATAACAGCGTCTAGAGTCTGATTATTTTCACATCTAGCTCGGTGAATTAAAGTTTTATTTTGACCGAACAGGAGACTGTTATACTAACCAAGTGGGCTTCGGAGAGTTTTATTTTTGTCTCTGTCAAATTTGAATGAAGTGAGTTTTACAATAAAGGGAATTAAACTTGTCTCAGTTTGGTTCAAGATAGTAACTTGAGTTCAGAGGGAGTACTAAGGCTGAGCAGTACAATGATATAATATCTTCACCTTGAAATGAGACTATATTGTCCTGGTGTTGTCTTTCCAACGCACTAAAACCCAATACATCTATGTTGTATGACTTGTGATGAAGAAATTAATGAAAGCACACACTTCAGAGAGTAGGTTAACCACAAGTTGTTTGTCCCTCGATGTGGTTTGGTAAAAAGACACTCCCGTTCACAGTGTGAATTGCAGTCTCATCAGCGATATTAGTCAGACTGGCCCCGTTTGATCACGATATTATCAGCACTGACAATCATTTGGAGAAAAAAATCCCTGAACTTCTCTCTGAAGTTTGCTCTTTCATTTTTTTGAAGGCATTTCTTCATCAGTCAGTCATACAACATAGATAGAATTATATTGCCACAGGGATATCAATTATATTTGATTCCATCACCTAGTCCTGGTGTTTGTGTTGGGCTTTTGAGGAGATTTCAAAACACTGATATATATTGTGTATTGCAAAAGAGCCTAGAAACACCAACAATATTATTCTAAGTCCTTATCACCCAGCCCTTGGGTGTAAAGTTTGTTTGATAAGGAAAATAGGTGTAGGAATATTTCTTTGGAAAGTGTTATCAAGTCAGCCAACCCGAGTCGCAACTGTTTCCTCCCCCTCTCCTTTATCATTAGAAAAGGGATAAAAATAGTCTCACTCAAACATTCAGCTAAATCTTCTGGTGACATGGATGAAGGTTGCTCCCCACTTTTGAGACTGCTGTGTATATTCAGCGTGACAAGGCTGTTTAACAGGCCTACCTGATGATCCAACACACACCACCTGCTGATGCAGCCATGATGTCAGCCCACAAACATCACAAACATGTCCAACCCTGCATTCTCTCCCCTGCTTTCCTCTCCCTTTCTTCTTCTCATCAGAAGTCTCATACTGTTGACTAAGTATACTAAAACGTACTTTTTCACCTGTGTGCTACTTACTTTCCCCCGTGCAGTGTGTCTAGATTTCATTATTAGTACTGTTTTTCACACTTTCCTAATGCCCGCTGTCTTCGTGGTTTGTCGCCCCAGGGCAGGAAAAAGTGAGCTCTTCCTCCACTTTAAAAGGGTCAGGCTGGATCAGGCGCTGACAGGACTAAGCCTCCACCTCTCTGATGTGTCCACAGGCGACGTGTCACCGGAATAAGGCAAGGACACAGGGAGATAGAAGGACAGATAGAGAGGGAGACATATTCTTGTCCTCACCTGGCATGCAGGGATAGAAAAGATCCTCTGAATGGACAGAGTTATATTACACTCTGATAAAACAATCCTATACATTCTGTACAGAAGCCAAGAGTCATGCCTCTCCCTCGTTCTCACTCTCTCTAACATAGACACACACACACACACATATCCTGACACGTCGCCAAACATCACAAGACATGCCGCAGCCCCGCGGGCATGTCTTTTCCTCTCCTCTCTCCTCCATCCTCCCTCCCTCCCCCTGCTTCCCTCCCTCCTTCCCACTTCTCAGTAGACAAGCACAAGAACAAGATAAGCATTTGAGAAGCAGATCAGGACACAAATTGCCTTTTGTTGGGGTTTAAACCTGAGAGGTGTTTACATAACACGGCATATTATACGTGCATGCTCAAACACATGGATGTTTACAAGGAAATTAGATGGAGAAAAGTGAAGGACGAGGCATACAGTGGAGAAATGCTTAAGGCTAAAACTGTACACTGCACTTGTGTGTGTGAGTGTATTTAAACCTCATCCACCGGCACTCTGGGCAGTGAGGTAAGAGGTGCAGTGGGTGCGCGGAGGGGAGAGAAATAGTTGACATTCGATAGCTGACATCTGACTGACGTAAGGCCTTCCCTGCTGTAAACAGACAGCTTCATCAGACACACAGGCTGCAGATCTGGACAGTGTTGAGCAACCAACTAGCACCTCTTGTACAACGCACAAAGGAATCTGCTCATGTTAGCAATTTGCTAGATGGAAAGTTTACTTAACTGTAACATCTATATATGGCGACATGCTGGATTCAGCGAGAACCACAGTTTTTGCTCTTTGGACGAGCGTCATTCAAGACAAAAAAATACGCTCCTTCTTTTTCCACCTAGGCTTCGTGATACCTTGTGCAACCTCCAGCATGTCCTGACTCTCAAACAGAGTTTTCCTTGGTAGAGGGTTGCTGCTCTTTGTTCTGAGACTGATTGGTACAATGTATCATTCATTAATGAAGATCTAGGCTGATGCCTTTATTGAGTGACTACTAACACCATAATTACTGCTTAGCCCACTAAGCTAACCCTTCTAAAGCCAGAGCATCAGTTTACTTAGGTTCTTTGTTATTTACGCTAATACGCTAATAATTACTTCCCCAGAAAACTCCTTGAGATTTTCAGATATGGTTTGCACTATATAAGGCTCTTGTTATGGATGCTGAAACACCCTGATCACCTCAGTGGCTGAGCTTTTGCATCAAGATTTAACCAAAGTTACAGAGTGAGGTCTGAAGCGTATTCCTACACAGATCAGAAATTCATTGATTTTAACAAGCTCAACTGTTTCCTGACTGATGGAATACCTTCAGAAGCAATAGTTCTGTGGCATGCCATTACATTTTTCGGGAACAAAGCTCCTTTTGTCAGCTTTGAGCGCTAATAATTCATGAAAAAAATGGGAGTAGATACTGTCAAAACAATCTTTTATCCTTGAGGTTTTAATTACTGAGAAATCCAAAAACTAGAGGAGGAAGAAATAGAAATCATTACAAGATGTGGAGCAGAGTGATTCATAGCCTTTTCATTTCTGTTGAAGTGCCACCTTATGCCATAACTCCTGTTTTAGAGGTATGTGTGGTTTTTCTCTATCACTTATCCACGTTAAAGTTTGTTTAAGTTAAAGCTTGTGCACTGTTAACCAAGGAGTGCTCGGTGAAAAGCAACAGACGTCTCTGCTAGTGTAAATACAGCAGAATCATCATTTTGCAAGAAGTTCTCATAGAGATATGAATCAAAATAGCTATTTAAGTAAATCAGCAGTTGAGTCACTTTAGGTACTGTAGAGACCTAGATAGCACTGTTACTCTGTGACAGACTATCATCTAAAAGGCCAAATGGCTCTCTGATGCCCTCAATTCTATAACACAAGCTCATCACACATTCAACCTTCTCAGGCATGGAAATGGACTGAGCACCTCCAATTCAGATGAAACTTGACCAGAGTGACACCCATGAACCAATGAGGAGGTCATGGGAGAATTAACACGCTATAACGAGACTGTTGTCTGTGCCTGTGCACTGGAACCTATCACCGTAGCATAGACAAAGCAGACGGGATGTATACAATAGGAGGCCTTGGGCCGACCCAGGCTGTTCTGTAGGCGGCTGGGCTGCTCTGTCCTCGGCTAATGTGCGCTGGTCAGTGTGTGGGTTGTACTTTGGGCCCGCTTGAGCTAAAAAGGCACTGAAGGGTTGCAGGAACATCATGTCCTCACAGCGGGGGCAAACACAGGCTAGGAAGTCACTGTCATGCACACGCGCACAGTTACCCTACATGTTCATTCTCACGAAATAAGACGTGACACTGTCCACGATCTCAGAGCAGACATGTCTCAGGTTAAAGGTGTTAAAGGGACAGTTCACCCCAGAACCAAAAACACAAATTATTCCTCTTGCCTGAAGTGCTATTTATCCATCTAGATTGTTCACTCTAAATTGTTGAGTTTTGGAGATATCAGCCATGGAGATGACTGCCTTGTCACAAATAAAATGGGAGTAGATGGCAACTCGGTTGTCAGTAATGTCTCTTTGCAGGTTAAGACAACCCGCAGCCTGGCGTCCTCCTCAGCTTGGCCATAATGTTGGCTGGCTTGGTTAATTTAGCTGGCTAGATGTTCGGCCTTGTGCATCTTTTGTTTATGAATTCATCTGGTGGCCTTTCCACTAGTAATTGAGTAGTTTTTTTCTTTTCGTGCGCTTTTTTCTTTTTTTTACAGTTGGAGTTTACGCATGTCTCTCCACCTCCCAAGAATCGTATTTTGATATTTTGAGGGTCATTTATTAGTCAAAAGATACAAAAAACACAGTAAACAAAGTTGACGATACATTTGATTGCTAGCATTTTTTCCCCCAAGTTTCTATAAATATTGCAATAGTATGCTTATCGTGAATTTGTTTGACAATGATAATTGTGTTAAAAAAACTGATATCATGACAGCTGTAGTGATATGGAAAGCAAATAGTTCCTGCTCATGACAAGATCTGTGGATTACATTGAGTTAATGGCTCATATTTAAGGAAAGAGACATTGCTGTTGATTTTACAGATGTATTTTTGGATGCTTTGAGCACCACAATCTGAGTTATCTACTTACATTATATCAGAGCAGACAGTCAAGGCAGACATTTCTATGTTCGATATCTCCAAAACTCTGCGACTTGCACCAAAACAATCTAGATGGATAACGAACACTACAGGTAAGAGGAAAAAACATGTATTATTTGATTCTGTGGTGACGTGTCTCTTTCCCATTTTTTTTTCCTACAGTTTTTATTCTTTTACTGCCACTTGCTCCCCCTGACTTTCACTCACTCAGCAGTTTAAGCATTTCTGAGGGCTGTTTTATTATGAGCAATTAAGGTGATTCACTACTTCTCCCACTGTGGACATTTAATCCAACTACTGTTCAAATCCAAAGCGGAGGCCACTTTCTCTCCCTTTCCTGTTTACATCAGGACAAACACAGACTGAGGACAGACTGCACATGCATATATGTACAGAAAAACACCACTTTTTTATGCACTCATGTGCATCGATCTGCACATAAGTACCTGCGCAAACAGAAAAACATGTTCACACGGTTGTGCACAAACACACTTGTGCACACACACACACACACACACACACACACACACACACACACACACACACACACACACACACACACACACACACACACACACACTCTCACAATGATGGTATAAGCAGCTGAAAAGGCAGGGATGAATCATAGATGGCTGGAAAAGTGTCCTGAACAGACTCTGGGGTACATTTTGGAGGGGATACAACATTCTGAAAGGACTCCAGACTCAAACAGTACTACATGACTCACTAATTTCTTAAGAACTGCATGGAGAAATGGATGGAGTGAAGGATGACAGGGGCGGAAGAGGCAGCAGGGGACAGGTTGAACACAGCAGAGGGTATGAGAGAGGACAAAAGTTTCCAGCTATCTGTGCAGTTGTGCATGTGTGTGTGGTTGTACATGTGCACACTCATGTGCATGTGTGAATGTGTTTTTCTGGGCTAGTTTGCGAGCATGCAGCCTAGCTAATGTGAGCATCTTTCAAATTATGTGTTTTCTTGATTGCCCTGTGGTTTACAGAGGCATAGAGGTGATGTCGTCTGCGCTATGGGCAAAGATGTAGTGTGCTGGGGGAGGTGAGGCCATTGGGCTGTTAGTCCTCTGGATGGTGGTGGGGATGGTCGAGGTTCAGTCAGGCCTGCAGCTCTCCTGTGGAGAGTGACCTCATCGCCTGGCCCCTGGCATTGTGGCAGCAGCACAAAGCCATGCAGGGGGACACAGAGAGAAGACTACACATGACTGTGGGGGAGGGACTGGATGTGAGCGTGGATGTAGATGTGAATGAGCCTGCATGACTGAGAGAGGGAGAAGGACAGGAAGAGAAAAAGGAAGAGAAAGTTGTGGATTTTGAAAAGGGGGGAAAGAGGACCACCGGGCTCTCAGGAAGAATGGGAATAAGAACACACAGACGGTCAATGAGGGAATTAGAAAGACAGGAAACGCAAACACACACGCAAACAAATAGACCAAACAACACACAACAGAAAGCTGCAAATTTGTTCGTGCTGTCACTGCATAGCCCGCCGTAAAATACAAACCCCACAGATGCAAACATCCTCACCAGTCTTCCACCTGAACACAGAGACCTCTCAATGACGAGAAAAGCCAACAACACATGCACACTATGGAGACTACAGGATACTTCTTCAGTAGTCATCCCAATGTCACGAGAAAGAGAGACAAAGAGCCGTCCACTGCCATTCAGTGCTACTACATTCTGTTTCCCCTGCCAGGAAGGCCAGTCTGCAGACAGGGGGTCACTAAAAGCAAGTGTCTGAGCAAATATGCCTACAGGTGCACAATAACATTTGACGTGCTTGTTTGTATTCCAGTACAAAGACTACTGTTTCTGACTGACAGAAGCAACGACTCCAGAGAAAGTTAATGCTGTGTCATCTGTGTGTGGCAAAAACACCCCCTAGGGGCTGCTGTGTGGTAACAACACACTTTGATTGTCACTAGATGTAGAACATGATGGAGATGCAATCAGTGTATGGCTTTATCTGTGCATTTTAGCCAAACCAAAATTTCTGCCTGTACTGTTCATTTTGAGCTGCAGCTTGTTCTGTGTTTTCAAAAATGAACCCATTCACCAGAGCACGGAGCTCAAGTTCCAAATCTATTGGAAATGGAGCCTGATTCAAATGAGCGAGCTATCAGATAAAATGATGAGAGCTGTGCTCATCTGATACGCCTACACACAGCACACTATCTCACATTGCATCCTCTTTGTTGTTTTGTCCCCTTCACACAGGCCCTTAAATAAACTTCCGCTGGAACATGAGATGGGACGCCTCTCTCCCGGGCGGCTTCAGTATCTTCGCTAGTGTTTGTTTATTTAGTTTTCTGTCTCTCACTGATTTATTTATTATTGTTTTTGCACCTCTTCAAACACACATGCACACACACACACACACACACACACAGAGTGCCAGTACACTAAAGATGTTCCCTGTCCGTCGGCAGAGGCTAGTGGGGAAGGTGCAGAGGTCAGGGTTTAGGGGTCAGAGGTCAACTAATCGGTCACTTCATCAACTCATTACTCTGCTTGTTAATTAGAGGATTAAAGCAGGCAGGATGAGGTAAGCGCCACCTCTTTACAATCCTTCCCCCCATTGTATCTTTTTCTTATAAAATTGTTATTCGTACTTTCTGCCTCTCTAGATATCAAAGATAAAGCACTGTATTTGCATCATTTACAGCTGGGTCCCGACCTGACAAGATTTAACAACTCCTGTTACCAGATGGCAATGTTATTTTAGAATATTGGAAACTCCGCCAAGACAGCTCAAGGAATGGGATAAACAGGGTTTCCACATGTCTGCCAGACTATTTATGTGGTTATACAGAGAGCAGGGCTTCTCGAGTGTGTACTGTCCCCAGGAGAGTGTTTTGTGGTGTAGGGGCATTAGTGTAATGCAGGCGGACAGGAGAGCGTTTATATGTGTATCTATTTGTGTGTGTTTTGTTTGTGTCGAGGGAAAAATTACACTGACAGATTTCCCAGAGGCCTTTTCTTGTCATTAATCCCTCTCAAAATTCGACTTCAAAGAATTGCTCCTGTGTCCGTCCCTTCCATACCTTCTCTACATCACTGAGCTCAGGTGTCAACAAAGTCAGAGATCATCAAGGTCATTTATCCAGGTGTTCATAAAAACTAATAAAAAAACAGGCCAACATTAACACACTCGCTGCTATCAGAAGTCTCATTTCATATCACTTTGGTGGGAAGTTAGATAAGAAACACTTTTACTGTCGGAACTGAAAGAATGTGTGTTTAAACAGGCGATAGCGCTTCTGTTGAACGTATTAAACGACGGACTCTCAATTGGTGTTTAACAGGGGGAAGTGGTTGGGGAGATTAGGCTGGCAAATCTCAGCTGAGGGTGCACCTGGTCAAACAATTGATGTGCTCACACAAGCCTGTAAACTTGACAATTGGGCAGAGGCCCGATAGCCAAATTTGTGCAAAGCAGCCGACCTTATTCTTTCTGTTATCAATCCCGACATTTTCTTATCAATCTGAAAACTATCATCTGAGCTGAAACCAAAACAGAATAATCAGACATCCAGATGGTAAGACGAGATAACAGTTTCAGTCGATATGATAACAACTACAGTAGGGTTACAGTATTGAGACAGGTGGTTGCAGGCTGAGTTGGGTGTTAGCAAAGCAGGCTCAGCACAATGTGAAATCAAACACCTGTTCCTGGCTTATCTTGTGTGCTTGCGAGTCTATTTGTCTGGGCACATCATAATGAGGTCATTATGGCAGCTAATGGGCGGCAAATAGAAGGGTCCACCCAGAGGCCCGCTGGGAGCAACACCACGTCAGAGATTCAGACGTCAACTTAGAGACCAGCCAAGGTCAAAGAGATACTGTAAAATGACAGACATACTGTCTATAGTGTGTATTCCTAACACTCCATGGCCAGCATATACTGTGATATACATATGTGTGATAAATCTGAATAATACATATTTTAAAGACCATCAGTACAAGAAAAAGCAATCTGCTTTGATCTCTTTTTTCTTCCAACCTCTTCGGCTTTCAAAACAGGTTTTTAATAACAAAAACAGAGTTCAGTTGTAATCTGGAAGGCAAAATGTGGTGAGGTTTCACTTTCAGGCAGCTGGGGAAAGATGGACTGACTAACACACACACACACACACACACACACACACACACACACACACCCACACACACACACACACACACACACACACACACACACACACACACACACACACACACGGCTGGTGGAGCTCAGAAACTTTAAGGCCATAAAGTTTGACATATGGAATGGTGTGTTAATCAAAGACTCCATGCTCCCAGCTGGGGCAGCCTCACTGGGAACACAGTCTGACATGCACACATGAGAATGTACTGTGTGTGTGTGTGTGTGTGTGTGCGTGTGTGTGTGTGTGTGTGTGTGTGTGTCTGGGTATCTTTCATGATAATGTAATCCCCTGTCATCCTTTGTAGTGATGGTGGTATTTGTGTGTCAAGTTATATGCATGTGCGTTAGCTTCACTTTTGTGCCAGTAGAGGGGTTTGATTAGTTTGTTTTTTCTTAACCACTCCACACATTAGACTCTTTCAATCTCCAACATAACTACTGTTTTTAAGTTTAAAGGTAGATTCCAGATTTTGGGATGATGACGTCTTTACATTCTTGGCAATGGAATCAAATTAAGCAAACATTTACAAAACAGGATATCATCAAAGCGCAGAAGGCTACATGGCTCTGTTTTAGTTTAAGTTACATTCTGCTTGTCCTAAAATGACTCCCTGGATCATTTTTCTCTTGCATGGTAAGACATGTAAAAGTGGTGGATAGCTGTCAACCAGGATGGCAACGTAATCCTGCAGTTTTAGCTCTGTGCATAGAGATACCATGTCAACACATACACAAATGAATGTTGACCATTTACCAATAAGATTTTTTGCAATGTCATAGTTTAGTGATTCTGGGAAAAAGATCAGATAAATCGACACATGGAAAAGTTATCCTGTCAAACAGGTGTTTAATGTTTTGGGGGAAAAAAACTAAATAAATAAATTAAAATAATGAATAAACTTAAAGCTGCTTTAAGGGTTAGGTGGTGATATCACAAAAACCATCAACACACACACGGTCAACCCTTGCAGTCCAGAATTAAATACTATTTTAGAACAAGCCAAGGACCTGTATGATATATGGATACTAACAGCAAAGAAATGTATTTTGAAATCAAAATGTGTATGTCTGACACCATGGTGGTCCCAGCGTTTAAGACTGGCAGATCATGATACATACAGATAATGAAAGATTCTGGTAAGTATCAATTAAAGTTAAACTGAACACAGGTGTGCAAAAAGCCAGCACAATACATGACTTATGCAGGAGCAAAAAAAAGGAGGCCAGGGGAAAAAAGCAGCCTTGTCAACCAGTGTGTTATTAAGCTCAGTAAAAATGCACCGCTTCCAGAGCCAGTACAGTCCAGTGGATTCCTGGTAAAGATAAGTAACTTAAGAAGATGAGGTAGATTTTCAAGACAGGGTGAGAGAGGATAAGATAACAAGGAAAAAGGAGGGCAACAAAGAAAAAAGTGATGAGGGATAAAAGACTGCATTGGAGAGAGCTGAGAAACAAAGAGGGCTTCATTGTTTTCGATCTTGCTCATTACTGAAGGGGATGATAGCATAATATCGTGCAAATGGGGGAACAAATCGTGTGGTGTTCAGCTTACATAACTGCAGAGTGACTAATCACACAAGATGTTTCCTTGACACACACACACACAGGCCTCTGTTTGTTTCTCATCCCATCTCACACACAGCTTTTACAACAAAAAAAGCCATTTATTGAATGTTTCGATTCATTTATTGGAATAATATTTGACAATACCAAGAAAAACTAGTCAGGAGCAGTTTATGCACGTAACCGTGGTGTAAAGCACAGGCCCGTATCAGAGGCAATGGTCAAATGTCACTATTTTGTCACCTATTGAGACCACATGTGCAAGAACATCTGATTACCCAAACGGCCAGCTGTTTGCAAAACGAGAGAAGATCGAAAAAAAAAATGCGGGAGTGAGAGACTAAGAGAGAGAGAGGACAGTCAGGGCAGTCAGACGCCATCTGTTGATATGCGTCAGTCCGTGGCAGTTCTGGCACCTCTAAAGAGGCCAATGTACTTCATACCGTGACTTCTATCAACGCCAACAACAGAAGGCATCAACAAGCAGAAAAAATTACTCTGAGGCTGAGTTTGGCTTCATTTTCTGTTTTGTTGCCTGTAGAAGCAGGGATATATGCTACCGTAGAAGATTACTGATATCGAACAACGTTTAGAATCCCAGAAATGACAGGCATGCCATCTCAAGCAAAGTTTGGTGCTAAACCATACCAATAGTGTTCTCTCAACAACGAAGTCATGTGCAAAGGCCTGCTAGTTGCTGTGTGTAGTTTTTCATTAATGCTGGAAGACCACATTGGCTGGCCATCAATACATTTCTGTCTGTAGGGGCTCTAGGCACAATGACCGCAACATAACCGCAATGCGACCGAGCCACCAGCCAGCCAGCCAATGAGCATCATCATCTGGAAGTGAAGAGTGAGGAAGAACAGAAGGGAGTGAGGGTGACTCAAAGAGTCACGGAGAGAGATGAGGCCAACTAACTGCCACATCCCTGCACAATCTAGCCAATCAGACAAGGCTTTCACGAGCTATAAGCCATCAGCGCTGCTAGCTTTATCTTAACCCACAAATCCCACAACAACAAATTCCTGTGTGCACAGCGCAAACTTTGATGCTAGTTGTGTGTAGCGAGACAGCAAACATGACAGCCAGTCGAATAACTTCTACATTATGCATGGTTATAAGGGCTGACGACAACGCCATTACATAGCTTGGCATGCCAAGAGGCTTTCAGTACATTAAAACCGATGGTTTAAGGTCCACTGCCAAATATTTTTGCGGTGTAACTCCAATCTGCCACATCAACCACCCAAGTACATTGTCCAGATCCATCACATGTTGCACTCTGCTCGGGGCTGCTTCAGAGGCACTGACTTGCAATCAGAGGCCTGCGTGCCTGTGCCAAGGGTGCACGGTAAATTGTCAGCTGACGAAAGACTGGAAAGAGTATGTTTTGGGTTTGGTCCGTGGAGGCTTAAGCCAACAGGAAAGCTCCGGTGTTTTCCTCTCCATGGGGCATAATGGATTCTCCTCGCCAATGAAACACTATTCCGGCTGGCGGGCGGTATCGCCAGCCACCTGAGAGCCTTTCCCACAACAACACCCCCCCCCACCCTGTCAGAGCCAGACCGAGTCATCACTACAGATCTGGGACAGATGGAGGGATGGAGGGAGGAGGAATGTGAAAGAACAATGAATTTGAGCAGATGAGATGAAAAAAGGAGGGAAATTGGCATCCCTCCATCCTCAAGACTACTATGGAGAATCGTTGATTTCTGAGCACCACCGCCCATATCTGAATGCACAACATAATACTAACATACACACAAGTTACCATAACAACCAACAACACAACACAATAACGCACACACAGACACATCCAGTTGCCCCCTTACCCACCCCTCGCTGCCACATCTGTCGTGTTCACCCCTCCTTCTCGCTCCGCCGGTGTCTCCGCAGCTCCCAAAGCAGGCAACACTGGCACACAGTGGCCACGAGGGCAATACACTCAACGGAAACAAGCTTACAAACATGCACTCGTGGTCCACACACACATTTGGATCGCTGGCATCCCACTGGACATTGTGCAAAGCAATCAAAGAAGTCAACGTACCTTCTCTCATTGTCATCCAGGTGAGCAAATAGCACGTTCTTGGAGATGGCCTTGGCCAAGGCGGTCATGGTCTTGTAGTCCTTTGGGATCACCTGTGTAGACAAAGCAGTAATATGAATTACAGCCAAACAGACTGCAACAACATTGTGCAGGTGGACACATGAAACAAACCAGCACAAACACATAATAGGCCTGACTTCAAAAGCAGACTAAATGGAGTAATTAAAGAGCAGCGCATTGGCAAACTCTGAAAGGAATATCCAACACGTGTGTCTGTGTATTTTTGGGAAAGCCCATCTGTTCAGGGATTACACTCAAAATGTCACACAGCCCTTAAAAATTCACAAGAGGCCTGAACTCATTCATAAAACATGCATTTTCATGTCCCAGACTCTGTGGGGTGTGTGTGTGTGTGTGTGTGTGTGTGTGTGTGTGTGTGTGTGTGTGTGTGTGTGTGTGTGTGTGTGTGTGTGTGTGTGTGCGTGCGTGTGCGTGTGTGCGTGTGTGCGCGCGTGTGTGTGTGTGTGTGTAGGGAATGGCAAAATCTGTAGCCGCAACAAAGCCACAGAAGTCTGTATTTATAAGGAGGCACCCTAGAAGAGAACTTAGCTGCTTTACCAGCGGGTAAGAAAGGCAATAAGAGAAAGAATGAGGGAGAGAGAGTAATTTAGACTAAACTTGGTGATAAAGAAATAAAAATAATAAAAATAAGGAGAGGAGTGTGTATGTGTGTGTATGTGTTTTGTCTCTGGTAGAGGGGGAGAGGAGGGGGTAGGCTGTAATTACGTTAAAGCAACAGATGTCTCCACATTAAGACGACCACACAGCAATGTGCATGACATGCACACAGAGACCCACACAACCACATCACATATCAAATAAAAAAGGACCAAAATGTTTATCTATCTGCAGTACTTGGGCCTGGCTACTCAGTGGACAGAGAGCGGCTGGTCTCGCCTGGAAAGAAACAAGCGAGGCTCTGCTATAGAATTCATTCTCCAATTCAGATTTCAGGTCAGCCGCTTAACCAGCCTCCACCAGATACTGTTAACAGAAGGGATCATTAAATGTCAGGGAACTCAGCTGAATCACTCAAAATTATGATTCAGAGTCTGTTCTCACCACAGTTACTTGTCACAGTAATGTTAGGATAAGCTGCTCCAGCCAACTCAAAAAAATAGTTGGGGTAAAGCCACATGGGAAAAGATGGATTTCTAATGATGTAACAGCTTTGCCTTGAAGTAGTTAGAGGGAGCCACTCAAATTCTGTTGGTCCAAACCGCCTGAAGTGTTCTGAATGTGTTCATTTGAATTGACTTTAAACTGGATGATTAACCACTCTGAGCTTTTTCACCACTTTTCAAAGGTTTTATGATAGATATTTAAAAAAAATATCTATAATATTTTATCCACAACTTTCACTCTTTCACAAAGTTTTCCAATACTTTCACCAACTATTTCAACTGTTTCTGCTACTTTTTTCTGACCATTTATTAGGGATGTCCCGATCAGGTTTTTTTTACTCTGATCCCGTTCCGAATCCTTTAATATTTAGTATTTGCCGATACCGAGTGCCAGTCCGATACTTAGCCTAAACTAATATTTTCCTAGATAATACAGCTGCATTAAGACAAAAAATACCTGCACCCAAGCTGTTCCTTAATAGGTTTTTTTATTTTGTTGAAACAAAGTATATGCTTTCATATGGCTCTTTCTTATTCTGCATATGCTATTCCAACATTGGCCTACCACCTTCCTTGTGTTAGCAGGTGAGTCTGTGACGCTGCACTGAGACAGTAGACCCTTGTGTACAGCCAGCTGAAGTGTGTGAGAAGCAGCCCACGCTTGGTACCTCCATATCATCCACTGCATCGTACATATTCCTTACGTTACGTAAAGTGACGTGGACGAGTTGCTTGTCTATTTCACATGCGTTCAGCATCTCCTCGATTGCCTGTTTTACATGCTCTGCTGTATGAGACCCACCAAACTATTGCACATATGGCACGCTGTAACTCAAAAGGGGAATCAAAGTAATGTTATGCCGAGATGGTAGGGCATACCGGGGATTCAAACACTCCAGGTGACGAAGAATAGTATTATTTTAGTCGTATTATATTAGTAGTATTAAATGCACCTATTTTGTTGCCCTCTCATGAAACGGTCGTACATATATCCAATCCCTGGTCGGGATGTAACTTCCAATTCCGATCGAGTCTGAAACCACGTGATTGGCCCCGATATCCGATCAGGATCGGATTGGGACATCCCTACCATTTATCCTAAACTAACAACTATTTGAACAATTCATCCATGATTTCTAGCTTTGTCACCATTCATTAATTCTAGCTCGTTCAACTAAGCTAACAATTGTGACCACTTATAAGTTACTTTCAGCTATATATCTAACCATTTCAATGAGAGATGCACCGATTGGCCTCTTCCAATTTTTTTAAAGTCAGACCTCTCCACTGAGGCATTGCGTTTGCGTAGTGAATATTAGTATCCAGGACTCTTGTTGTCAAAGTTAAAAGCGTAGGTAGTCCATCTCAAATGCAGTTAAATAGTATTTCGACCTGGTTCAGACAACGGAGCTTCCTTGTTGTTATTTTGCATTTGTAACCCTCGACTATAATTTTTCACTTTCCCCAAAGGAAACAGGAGCAACTGTACAATATAACCAACTTCACAACTTGAGGTCAACTTGAATATTGCCTGTGTTTCTGATCTGCTGTGGACCCTGTTTGGAGAAGATTATGGATGACTTCTTGAAACACAACAAGTAGATCATTAGCTATCTATCTCAACTATTTACTCACGGTGTTCCGGTGAAGTGTTCCAGTGAAGTGTTCCGGTGTTACAGCTAACTCAGTAAATAGCTGTACTGTATACACGCAAATTAGTTAAGCGTCTCTTCATTCTTTTCCGCTTGGCAAGTGCAAAGTAGCCCCTGGAATACAAGTACCCAAGGTGGGGGACCACTGTATTACTTAATGGTAAAGAATCTTTGGGGTTTTTTTTTCAATGGCATTACATACAGTATGATATAACTTCTGATACGTCCTCAGAAATCCCAAAGTTCCCAATGCGATGCCTAAATGAACCCTTTCAAGGTGGGGAAAACATTTGATTTAATGCCCACTTTGTTCCCACCATCATCAAAGAGGTAAGGAGACTTTCCATCAGTCTGATGCCAGCCCTGCAATTCATTCTGTTAATGTGATCACCAGGCCTGACAGACAGGCCTCATGATTTGTTTAGACTCAAAGCACTTCACAGCAAAGCTCTTTTTAATCAGACGAGCAGGGTTAGCTAATTGATTGTGTTCTGTCAAACAGCTGCTGATTTCCACGGTGGAGTCATTAATTGAACCGATGATGTGTGCGTGTACATGTTTTAGTGTGTGTGTGTGTGTGTGTGTGTGTGTGTGTGTGTGTGTGTGTCTGTGTGTGTGTGTGTGTGAGGGGAAATGTTCTTACACAGTGACAATGATGTGCATGTTCTAATTCAATTTTGATTCACTTTTCTCTGATGGTCTGTTGTATTGAGCAGACACATGAATTAATTTTCTTTTTCAGATGCAGTTGTAAGGGTTGTTGCATGTGTAAGTCAACGTGTGTGTGTGCGCGCGCGCGCGTGTGTGTGTGTTTGTGTGTGTGTGTGTGTGCATGTGAGTGTATGTGTTTGTCATTTCGTGAGATAGCGAGGGACAGTGAGGAAAATGAGGCTGGAGATGGGTGCAGGCTTGTTACCATGACACGACTGCAGTGTGGAGAGAGGAGAGACCTCAGAGCCATAAACACAAATGTATGTAGACATGTGCACACACCTGACACACACACACACTTGCATGCTCCAGTGGCCACGCTATTGCAGCGTGGTGATGGGGGTTCAAGCAGTTATGTCATTACCCAGCAATTAATGGCGTGTCAAGTTAAATTACAACTGAACAAGCACAGTAATGATATAACGACTAGGGTGTGCGTGTGTGTGTGTGTGTGTGTGTGTGTGTGTGTGTGTGCATCCTGCATTTGTGTGTAAAGGTGAGTTACAGTTTCTGGCAAAAGAGCACCTTTTCCCATGGCTCCATTGAATTATGATAGGTTGCAAGATGACAGATGACAGATAACTTTAACAGCCACCTCACTGCCCACGAGACATGAACACAGTTCAAGTTACTTTATAAAACAGATCACTTCAGCTCGTCTCGCCCTCCCACCTCTCAACCATATTGCCTCTCATATTCTATCACAAACAAGAGATGTAGGCCGAAAGTCAATTCTCACTTAATTACAACAAAAAACATATTAATTTACTCTCAGATTCTGTGTCAAGCAGAGCATCTCCTTGCACAGCCATCTGCAAATTGCCTGATTTCATACACGGCGTGTACACAAGTAACCTACTTTCCTTGATCAGGGGTGGGGATTATAAAAAAACAATTTTTTCCAGCTTCAGTTCTGCCGGGGAAAGCTGCTTTGTTCTCCATGTATACATATAACAGGTTTCTTATCAGCATTTTATACATGCGCATATGTACACAAATAATTAAGGAAGGGGAACTATGCCAGGCAGCGAGATGACAGGAAAAATATGTAGTGTTGCATCTTCATGTTCAAAATAATTTAATTTAAATAGTTGGTTTGTGTGTTCTTCGTCAAAGCATCTCCTGTGCCTGTTCCCTGGTCCTCGTGTGTTCCCTGTGTCCCTGATTGGTTCCTTGTGGCTTTCTAGTTTGTTCCTTAGTTTTTGTATTACTTTAGTTTTTTCCCTTTGCCTGCCCTTATGTTATTTGGATTTTGGACTATGGTTATCAGTCTTAAAGCTCACTTGCTGCTCCTTTACCTGCCTGCCTCTGTGTGTGTCTTGTGTTTGGATCATTTAGTTTTCACTAATTAATCAATTCATCATTGCAGCTTTTAGTCTGCAAAACCCCAAGTGGGAGTTTGTCACAGTCAATTATCACAGAGTCGAGTTTCAGTATCTGTGCTCAACATCAGCTCAGCAGCTGACTCACAAACTGTCCATTTTGCTCCAAATAAATTAACTGATGTGTCTGTTCATGAATCGCTGTCATGAATTTTCACAGCTCGCCTACCCTCCAGCTTTCACTTTGTCCTGATGATATGTGTTTACATTCATTACATTAAGTGGTTGTTAAGAGAACAACAGTTCTGTTACCAGCAAATAAACGACAACAAACCTTGATGTCGGTTGATTTTCGATTACACCAGTGTATTTTTAATTTCTCATACTGAGGAAGACCTTGGTTAAGCCTCCTTTCCATCATCTATGCACATACTCATGAATGCTGTTTATTGGATGTAGGTTAATATGCGGTTTTGACTGTGCAAACAAATAAGAAATGGCTTTAAATTGACCTGTTATCATGTTTGTTTGTGTTTACTGCATGCATCTGTAGTTATCTGTGTGGATAACTTTGTCCATCTTCCAAGGTTTACCTTGCGAACGTAGCTGACGGCATCCTCTTCAGTGTAGACCTCGGCGCTGACCCCTCCCCTGCGGCGCCGGGCCTTGACGACAGGGTTGGGTGGTGGGGGAGAAACCTCATCATCGTGTGAGTCCGACTGGCTGTTAGACTTCTGCCTTGCCATGATCTGCTTGCATTCTTCCTGTAAAAACAAGGGCAGAGGCAAGATTGTGAGAAGAGTGTCAAGAGAAAAGTGTCGAGAGAGACACAGAGAAGGAGAGGGGAAAAAAAGCAGGTGATTTGTCGAAACAGTGCTGCTGTTGAGAAACTCTTCAAATACAGACGCAACTATTATTCTACCTTCAGGCTAGATCATCTGAAAGCAACTTTTATTCTTTTACCTCACAAACGATCACATGAAGACAGGCTGACAAACCTCTCCAAGCGCCCTGTTCTGACATCAAGCATCATGTGGATTCTTAACCAGGTCAGACTATAACAGAATGGTTAAAAACCTCAGAGAAAGCACAGTAGATGTGTCCCGGTCCTGAGTGCACGCTGTCTGGACATCTGGCTGCTATGGTATGAAGCGAAAGCCATCAAATATTAATATCTCCAGGCCTGAACATGCAGAGAGAGAAAAGAAGGCTTTGGCAGGTACTCGCCTTGTCTCACATAATGAACAACTAGAAATAAAGACATCAAAGGGGAGACAGGATGCTTCTGGCTGGCTGTTGTTTCAACTACCGACCACTCTGCAGGTGATGAATTATTGATCGCACACTTGATTAACACATTAGCATAAGTACACAATAAAACCGCTGCAGGGGTTGTTAAAATGAGTAAAAGAGTGCAGTAAGACACGGGTGATGTGGTAACAGTTTGCACAAAGGCAGCCAGCACCCATTGTTTTTAAGTGTGTGTACCTACTGCCACTGTGTGTTTCTTCCTTTATTTAGGGCAGTATTGTGTCTAAGAGCGCAGTGGGGATAATGCCGACAGCTGCATCCCCACTACACCAAAACATATTCTGGTACAGCAACAATTACTGCTTCACTGCACTGTTACTGTGAACTACTGTGTGAACAAAGTACATAAACACCACAAATAAACAGAAACTGAGAAATTATGTAAATGAGGAGGACTGAGTCATCTGGCAGCGGCTCTTGTAGAGTGTCATGGTACAATCCAAGTTTATTTCATTTAGTCTCGAGACAAACACTGAAAGTGTTCACTATCAATTCATGAATGGTGAGTTCAATTCATCAACAAGGAGTTCTCCTTCAGTCATAAACATTAAGACTGTAGTTCATTGTCAGAAATCGAGACAGACCATTTTACTTTCTACTCAATGTAGGAGTTAGTAGATAGCAGGTCTACATGTTAACATGGAGTTTAGTCAGGCCTCATGTCCTCCAGAAAAAAAAAAAAACTATTATGTTCAGTCATTTAATTGCTTAGTTGGTCATCAGAAAATTAATCTGCACCCATCTAAATATCATTTGTTTCAGTCATTTTTCAAGCAAATTGGCCAAACATTCTCTGGTTTAATCTTCTTGATTTTTCTGTGATAGAAAACTGAATGTCTTTGAGTTTCTAACTGTTGGTCGCACAAAACAAGAAATTTCATAATATTCCCTTTGGGCGTTAGCAAACTGTGATTGGCATTTTTCACTACTTTATTGAATGTAATTTAATTCTAATTCTATAGATCAGCAGATTGATCAACAATGTACATACTCAATAGTTACAGCCTGAGTTCACTCTTCTTAAAATGATTTTCACAATCATTTGAACTGGTAAATAAATCAAAATACAACAATTTACTTTATCTAAAGCAGTCACAGGCAACTTTATATTTTATTGATTTTGGCGGCCCCTGAGGACAAACTCTAGGAACATCACCAACTCCTGTCCTTAAGATCGTGATCTGGATAAAGCAACATAGTGCAGAAACAATATAAGGGGGGGGTGGAGTGGCTGCGATAGAGACAACATTCAATCTATTACAAGACACTGTACCATCAAAATGATTCTGAAGCTGTTACTTTGACGTAAAAATGCTACATAATGTTCCTTTAAAGCAGCTACAGTTATCTTTCTATAACCTTTAAATATTTAATCATATACAGTATTGATCATTAACAAGGACAGCAATCAATTAAGGAAAGTGCTTGTCCACACCATCATGCCACTATTGAGTTCATGCCACCTCTAAAAAATGGAGGACACTGTATAATTCAAGTACCACCATTTTCTGTGAAGTTCCACTATTTTTTCCTCTGCAAAACTGGAGAGGGGAGAAGGCAAAAAAAAATGAAGACCCAGAGGAGCTGGGAGCAGAGTCATTACTGAGGTGCCTTGAGCAGGGAGCAGAAATTGCTGCCACTTCTCTCTCGCTCGCATACAGACAGAGAGAGACAGAGAGGAAGAGAGAGATGACCTGTGACAGAGAGATAAGAGATAGAGAGAAAGGGAGGAGGAGACATAATGTCATAGTGCCTGAAAACTGAGGCAAACTGAACAGTCGAATCAAGACCTCACTACTCAGCACTTCTCCGCACACTCGCTCTCAACTTATCTGTTTCGATCCTCCCGGCAGCATAATGTAACGATACAAAACAGCAGCCAGTCAGGCGGCGTTCATCAGCTTGCAGAGTTCACTCATTCTCTGCGTTGGTATCATTTCATCTGACGGCCTTTTTTTTTTTTTTTTTAGTCACAGCCTCCTTTTCGCTCTCTGTCAGCCTTTGCCTCATTACATCCTGACGTTACTGTTTTGCTCTGTGTAAGACAGTGTGATAATGCAGATTACACACATACGCACACTTCTTGCTTACGCAGAGTCACTGCCTGAGGGAACACAGCCAGCAGGAAGAGAAGAGGGGTGGTAGAGAGGCAGAAAGCAGCATCAACACACACACACATACACACACATTTTCAAAAACACATGCACGGGCAGACTGCGGGGGGAGAGGAGAGCTCGTGTGCTCCAGCTTAATCAAGGTGGCAAGGTCTGCAATCAGGCAGTACACCGCACTCTCAAGCTGTTTTACAAGTGCCGAAAATACATCTTCTTCTCCTTCCAAGGAAAGAGAGATATCACAAGTCAGCCACAAACTGGCAAACACTGTCAACATGCTGCTGTCAACAACAATGGTCACACACAATCACTCAAGCAAGCACAAGCATCTTTATCTTGCTGCAAAACTCCACATGCTTCGACAACAAACAAAGGGGTGCATCATCTGTGAGAATGTGCAGGTTAGCTCAGGAGGCTAACTAGAGGCTGTGTTTGTTAGCGGAGGTATTTACCATGGCATGGAGGGCTCCTGGCCAGGCCTGCTGTGTGTCCCTCAGCCTGTCAGAGGCACCGGGCATCAAAACAAAGCGTGAGTGTGTCAGAGTGTGCATGAGAATCAACACCCGTGGATCCCCGTCTCATACACACCTGACACGCATGTCACACCGCAGCAGCATCTTGCCATACTGCCACAGCGGCACACACAGATTAGCAGTGTGTGTGTGTGTGTGTGTGTGTCTGTGTGTGCGGGCAGAGAATCCAAGTTTGTGTGTGTGTATGAAAGAGAGCGCGAGTGGCAGAATGTCTGCAATCCCCACGACACAGCAGCTGAAGAACAAGTCTACTGATGAAAACACTGATCACAGCAAAAAGCCGGTCCCCCCATCGCTCCTGCGCAACTCGCCGTCTCTGCTTTCCAGCTTCCCTCTCTCCCTCTCCCTCTCTCCCTCTCTCTCTCTTTCGCACACACTCACGATCAGGTGGCGCACTGAGCAAGCTCCCCGCTTCCCCCCCGTCACTATGACAACTGGGTCCAGTGAGCATCCTGAATAGTTGGTGAGTCTGAGCAGGAAGCAACGGTGGCTTGTGCACAGTTCTGACGCCTGTTGACAGATTTTGTCTCCGTCCTTCTCTCTCACTTGCACACTTACAGTGATTCACTTAACAGAAGGGAAAAAACGTCACTCGCCTTAATGGGCCAACTGGCCAACTGGCATAACTGGTGTTTTGCAACCAGCAAGTGGCTTCAGTTGTTCCCTCTATGGATACATCGTTGTCCTATACATTCCTTGCGTGTGTGCCAGACACTGGTCTGTACCATGCAGTGTCGTTCTCGCTCCCTACTATCCCTTCTATCGCCAGCTCCACCCTCATGTTTTCCTCTTAGGTCAGAGGGTCAGGCATCAAGTGAGGACTTTGTGTCTGGCTCCAACAAGTCCTCGTACTGTTCTGGCTCAAAGAAAGGGACATGGGAAACGTGCTTTGTGAGTTTTGATGGCTCTTAAGTGCAAAAAGGAGGCTTCATTGGTCTGAGGTGAGCTGAGAACTGCTGCAATGTGTCTATAGCAGCAGCAGCTTCTCTGTAACAACACACAGGCTGGGCAGTATGAGGCAGTAATGTTTAATGTTCCCAGGGGTTTTTACGGTAGCAAAACAAAACATATCTGCAGTTGTTTTTTTTGGCAACTCTTTTACTCCGATGACTGCATTAAAAATCTTTCCAAAAGCAATGTTTAATATATATGTTTACAAATATATTTTCAGCCCTTTACTCAGTGCTATCACTACACTGTGTTGGTGTCTCTCTCCCCTCTCTCCTTTCTTCTCTCCTCTGCTCTCCCTGCGTCATCATCGGCGGCTGGATGCCAAAGAGAGAGGACAGGAGAGGAGACAGAGGACACAGGCATAAGCAGGACACAGAAGCTGTGAGTGAATGACTGTGGGTTACCCGACAAAGAATGGAGAGACAGACAAAAGAAGACAAACGCTACGCCCTGCATGCTCACTCAATCAAAAACCAAACCATTATCATTTCCAATTCTGACCCATTTAATGAAAAATGAGTCATATTAAATAGGCCTCTTGAATGTTGTTCAATCCCCAAAAGTTATTACCGATTCTCATCTGAATAGCTATGACAAACCGATACCAAAAAATCAGTAGGCTCACGACGCAAAAAACATCAAAAAGTCTTCTCTTCCATGAAGTTCGCATCTGATATTAGAGAACGTGGAAAACATCCAGAAGTTGTTACCTTAGGTGGCCCTAATCCGGTGACGAAGACGATTTCACTCTCCACTGCCGGAGCTGAAAGCATGTGAGTGAACCAAAAACAACAAGGTGCCGCACAAACACTTGCACACACATACATACACACAGGTAATGAAGCATGGAGAGCTGATCCACCAGTGGAGCTAACGGTCTACTCATCACTTTGTTCCACACCATTTACAGCACCACAATGGGCAGAAAGTTCGTCGCTGTATTAGAACTGTGTGTACATGGAGTGCTGACCTCCTGGCTATGAAATCATGTTCACACACACACACACACACACAACAAACACAAACAAATTTGCCTTCATCTGCTATTGGTAATTCTTTACTAGCTATATTAATTCTCTGATCGTAACCCTCAAATCTAAGGCTCAACTGTTATCATACAGCAGCTCATACTTCCACTAACCTTATTTCTGGAAACAAACTTATGAGGCGCAGCCTTTTCATCCCTAAGTAATCATATGTAAACTGTTGCTACACTATGGGCTGACAGCAGAAGACACATAAGCCTGCTGATTAAATCATAGGTGCAGTTTTCTCACGCTTGCAGGATGTTCGTGGGAGTTCTGTCGTTCAGTTCTTTGAATGGGTTCAATCTACAAGATCAAGTTTCACATCGATCAAAGTACAGCATGTGAATCGAAATTGAAAGGGGAATTCTTTCAAGCTGAAACTCTGTTGGGGAGTTGGTTAGGAAATGATAATTAATCCATGCCATTTTTTTGTTGTTCGTGGTTCCAGCATGGTGTGTCGGTTTGGCATTTCAATATGCCAAATCTTTATTAAAATACAATCAAGTGTCTGACCATTCTCTATAAGTTATCAAAATAAGCTGAAGCATGCTTCATTTCATGTTGTATGTATTATTGTCCTTGTTTGAAAGAATCTAAGTTCTTATGCAGTAGTTTTTAGCTGCCATTGCACTTGTCCAAGGGATGCAGTTGAAAATTAGCCAAGATGGCTAACCTGGGACACTAACATAAAAATAAACATTCAGCAAACTGATTCTTTTATGTCATATGACACATATATTGCCCGCTAATAAATACCTTTCCAGTCAGACTAGAGTCATGCGACACATTAATTTTGTGTCTGTTGTTCTCAAACTTTCAGATTACTGTACTGTACTGAAATAAAAGTTTAAAATTTTGTGAGCAGCATAACTGTTATATACAGTAGTTGCAGCCTTAGAATTTTAATGTGATTTACTTGGAATAACAAATGATTTACCAATGCAGTGCCTGGATATAACACTGGTTAACTGCCCAGGAAAACATATTTTTCTAAAATCCTGTGTAGTTTCTTTACTGTCTCTGTCGCAACATCTTTTCCCTTTTTCTCACGGATTAATTTGGGAAAGGAGGAGGGATGCAACGGGCAAATGAGAGAGGACAAAGAAGGACCACCAGGGAAACGGGAGTCCAATTTACCTGTAGGGGCCCCAGGGTGGGCCAGGGAGGAGGTTTAGGCCCGGGTCACTGCATGCACCCCAGGCTGATTTGACTGAATACCCTGCTCCCAGCACGGTGGTGATGACAAACAAGAGGCTGGAGACACTAATTACACTTTAAAAACCTGTGTATATGGGTAGTGCTGTGTTTCATTTTTCTAGACCTGTGCTGCTAACATGCTGTATGCATTCACACATCCACTGGCACACACGAGTAGATTGATCTAGACAGTCATTAAACCAAACAGGAGGAAGAAACGGAGAAAGTTAAAGGCAGAAAAAGGAAAAGCAGAAGAGTCGCAAGATAATCCAAACCTACAACTTATTCTCCAATAATGCTCTTAGCAAACTCAACAAACAACCAAACCTTCATGACAAATTGTCAATCAGAGGCCTTTAAAGACACGGCAGATTTGTTATGATAGGTCCTGCTGAAAGCTGAATGGCGGGCAGCGCAGACAGGCTTCTCATCTTACAGGGGACAGGGAGACGGTGGCTGATTGACTGATAGACTGACAGACAGGGCGCCTGAGGAACTCTCCCATAATGCAATGTGATGGGACCTTTCACAAACAGAGCTGATGCAGCAGGGTTTTCATTTGTTTTACACAACATGCTTTATGATGTTGAGGAAAGCTGGGCAACAGTATGATCTTTGCAACACTGGCCTACATACAGACGTAGAGACACAAATAGACACATAAAACTAGTGTGTCCTGATTCTGCTGTTAGTTCTGACAAGCACATATGTTTAAAAAAGCAAAGATGAGAGAAAGAGTTAGGTTACAGGGATTTATAAATATAACTAATAAGTTTAATACTATTTGTCATGTTTCAATTCAATTCTTTATTTAAAGTTCTTTTTCAGCACGGGCTATTAAGTGTGATACAACTGCTGTTTTCTGGGGAGAATGGACCACTCTCACATCTCTATGGTCAGATCTAAATAATTACAAAAGGTATGCAAGCAATGGTGGAGAGTGAAAAAAGGGTACTAAGAGAATGTTGACAATTCCTGCTTTTGATTACGATAATTGTAATTAAATGATCATTTCAATAGATTTTCTATTTTGACTTGATGTGAATCGTGACATCATAGAAAGTCATGGCACTTAATAAAATAACCATTAATAAGATAAAAAATGAAATTATTAAGTACAATACATGTGTGATTAGCACATTTACTACATTTCTTTGTACATCTGAGCTTGAGAGTTAAATAATATGAGCTGTGTATAATACATTTAAACAATTAAATCTCATTTGAATGTATTCTTAAGGCAATGGAGAGAAATGGAGACAGTAAAGTATGTAAACCATAAAAGACAGGATACTAGCAACAAGATTAAGGGAAGAAAAAGTGGATTAAACTAAACTGGCATTGACATGGCTGCTAAGGACATAAAGGGGGGAGAAAAGATAAGGGATGAGAGGGAGAAACTGAAATCAAGGTCGGGAGTGAAGCACGAGAAATACACTTATGACAGCCCTGTGAGCGTGAAGAACACAGGGAGCATTCTTCTCATGATAACCACACACACCAACAGGCAAACACAATAACAAGCAGATACTCACACACACATACACACACACTGTGACGCAAAAAAAAAAGTTTAGCGGCTGTGAATGCAAATATTCAAGACTTGGGGTATATATTAAGGACCACTTGCATCAGGACCAAAGTATCAATTTGAGATGACAGAAAAGGTAAAGCATGTAGTCAACAAAACACGGTGCTCAAACTCATGTTCACGCACCAGGCGCATACTGTACAGATGGAGTTGAGGAGTGACGGTTGTCAAGAACATTTGGCCGCCAGTGCAGGTGGTATGTTACATACAGATCAAAGTGTTCAGGGAACATCACAGGGGGAGGAAAGAGACGTGATGATCAAATATGTTCCTACACGGAAAGTAAAACGAGCAATAGGAGAGCGGGAGGTAAAGGATCTTCTGTCCAAAAAGTGTTCCAAAAGGAACCAGGAATCTAAGAACATTTGTGGTCTTTGCAAGGGAATATTCATAAAATTGGCCAGGCAACACCAGCAATGTTAGCAGCGATAAAACATTTTCGGGCCTTGTGAACACGTAATGATTCAATAAAACATCTGCGGTGGCAGCTGCCCACTTGATATACTGAGTGACATACAGTATTCACACTCACATTCAGTCCTGGCACTTATAGCGGGTTCTGCCTGTTGGATAGATCTGGGACGATGCAGACCGATGAGAGAAAGTCTTCACTTCTGGGTTAATGCAACAGATATTTGTCTGTTTAAAACAGACTTCTGCTGGAAGGGCTTATTACACACATGATTGTGGTCAAAATGAACTGCCATTAGGGCTGCCTGATAAATCAAAATTTCATCATCATCGCGATATGAACATGTGCGATAAACACATCGCAAAAGACTGCCTGACATGCGATAAGTAAGAAAAATCATTTTGTTTACATGCGCCATGCATGCACCGTGAGCATGCCAACATTTAGCCTATCAGACGGAGCCCTGGATGCAAGGGCCAATCAGATGAAGCCCCAGCTAGCCGTTAGCTACCCTGACAAAATTAATCATCATCAGTTTGGTGGTGATTGCCAGGTTATGATGGCTGAGGGAGGAGAGAGAAGCCATGAAAATGTGGTCGACGAAGACCTTGTGGTGAAAAGAACCAGCACTGAGTGTGTGCTGAATTGTGTGAGTATGTATGTATGTATCCAGGAACTAGTAGGACGAACAAGTGTGCACCCTTGATCACGCTACTAAACAGTTAAGGGAATGAATTACGGGATGTTTTTAACTCCGACGTGAACGGGTCAGAGAGCTGTGTCAGTGTGTGTGTGTGTGTGTGTGTGTGTGTGTGTGTGTGTGTCGGAGAGCCGTGTGTCGGGCAGGTGTGTGTGTGTGTGTGTGTGTGTGTGTGTGTGTGTGTGTGTGTGTGTCGGAGAGCCGTGTGTCGGGCAGGTGTGTGTGTGTGTGTGTGTGTGTGTGTGTGTGTGTGTGTGTGTGTGTGTGTCGGAGAGCCATGTGTCAGGCGGGTGTGTGCTGCTTGCAGCCAGCAACACCACGGAGCAATATGCAGTGTGAGTGTGCATATGCGCTGCCCACAATTAGTGACGGAGCTGCTCCGTCACAATGCTATATGGACTTAATTTGGATTCAGGAGAGACACATTAACTGTATAGTTAATAATATGCAAACTTCAATATTTGTTCATTTATCGCAAGTTATATCGTCATCACAATATTGAACAGTGTTATCACACATTGCAGATTTTCCTCATATCATGCAGGCCTAACTGCCATAATGAACTTTGTGTGTAAGAAATTCATTCCATGTTGTTTCTCGTTGTACAGCTGTATATTAGCTAAAATCTCCTACATGAAGATTTTGCATTAATACAAAACAAATTTACAGCCTTATTTTTTAATATGAGCTTGATTAAAAGAGTTTTTTTAAAGTTTACCAGCACTGTAGAGTTATCTGAAATGTTTGGATCGCACAGCCTCCACTGGCAGCAAATGCTACAGCATTTAAGCATTGGTTTAGAATTAGGTACAACCTTAACAAACACACTAACAAATAGGAAACATCTGTTGAAAAGCAGTCCTGAGAGAGTACTTTCAAAACTCAACTGGGGAAACGTTGTACTCTACAATTGGAGTGCGCCAAAACTAAAGTTCAGCCTTGTGTATTACACACTGAGCTCAGCTGATAGAGACGGGGAGACGAGAACACCCATCTGAAGCTACTGCAGTAGTGATGAAAGGCATCATTACCCTGCATAAATAGGCACGATGAAAGGGAGTGGGATGCCTGTTATTTTCCCATTCACAGCATCAGCTGAGGACCAAAGATGTGTTATTATAAGAAATAAAAGTTAAAAAACAAACTAGTCAGACTGATGATTTAGCGTGCTCTGTAGTGTGAGTGTGCATCTGTGAGTGTGTAGAAAGAAAGAAAGAAAGAAAGAAAGAAAGAAAGAAAGAAAGAAAGAAAGAAAGAAAGAAAGACAGACAGACAGACAGACAGACAGACAGACAGACAGACAGACAGAAAAAAAGACAGAAAGAAAGAAAGAAAAAGACATTCATATGTAGGGGGAAAAACATAACATCAAAGAACAAGACTGTGAGAGCGTGTGATTCAGAGACGGAGAAAGAGATTTTCCAGATAAGACTGTGAATGCCGTATGAAACTGATCCTCTGTGTAGATATGAAATGAGGTTAGGTCTGGCAAAAGAATACTCCAGTGATCTCATTGGCAAAATCTGAAAACATGAGAGGAGAGCTGGAATAAACTTTGAGAATAAAGAGACTCATTGAACAGAGGATAGACTACAATCTCTCTGTCCAGTACTGTTGCCAAGGTTACCGCCTCTAGTGGGCGATGAGTGCTGACGAAAACGGCTGGGAGAGAAGAGAAGAAAGAGAAACGCAGACAAATACGTAGGGGCAAAAAATACACGACAAAATGAACACATAAGTGTCAAATCTCTTTGTGTTGACAGCCACAGCTCCATGAAACGAAATCTGACACTGAGAAACACAAAATTTTATGGATTTTATGACAATAAGATGAATATTTTGAGCCAGAGAACAGGGATAAAGCTTAAAAGTAACAGAACAAAATTTAGAAAATAGGGGAGGAGGAGGAAATCCAGATTAAATGTACTGTACATGGCTTGTTGAACCAAATATTGTCCCCACAGTTACCCTGCGCAGGGGGAAAGGAGCACAATAAGCCTCTTAAATAACTGGGACACCACAGAAGCATACATGACCTGTTTCAATTCCAAGAATGACTGACCTCACAGCACAAGCACAGATTTGGAAGGCTAGACTGGAATAATGTTGGGCAACTGTTGACCTTTGAGGTCTGAGAGCCTGCAGCTACTCGTATACACCAGGTGATTTTACTGACCACATTTTTGATGACATAGGAGGATGTGGGTGCCATAACATTGCACCAGGCTGTAGCAAAATAGGCACAAGAACTTGTGTGTTTTTCTACACATTACACTAGTAAAATCATTACAAGTGTTGGATGTGTACTTCCTACTCGCTATTTTTTTTTTACAGCAAATCCAAACCTCGTTTTGTCTGGATAGTCAAATAACATTTCCCGTTATGTAAACAGACATTACTATGTGAAGCTATACATTTTGTATCAGTGTAAGCAGTAAGATTATTGCTTTTTCAATGACTGTGTTTGATGTGTGCTGAAGCAGACGCCTAGCCAGCACAAGGGGACAGAAATTGTCCTTTGCTTTGAGGACACTGATCAGAGCCTACAGGTGGGGGCAGCGGTAGATGGAGTTGATTAAATGTTACACGCAGCATCAATTGCATAACTGCAGAATCAACGGCAGACAGTTTAATACAATAATTTAGTGCACAGGGTGTGAAAGATATAAATGCAGTATTTCACCAATGACAATCTAACCTAGCCATTTATACAGATTGCACTGTGCGTCTGGACACCAGGGTCCAGTTCGTTGCCCGTGTGTGGTAAAGCCGATTTATCTATCAGGGCTCGCGACTAACTTTTAACACTGCTGGCACTGGTACACCAAGCTTTTTCATTTAGGTCCACCAGCACATAATTTTGGTGCACCCAGTTTTACATTTTAATTCAATTTCTAAACACATTATGGACTGTAAATGATTGTAAACAGGAATACAGGAGCAGATAAAATACAAAGTGCTGGCTTTTATGATACTCAAATAAATAAATTAACCTTAAATATTATCAGGGTATTATAGTAAAAAGTTTAAACTCAGTCTTAACAATACATACTGAAGAGCTGTTTCTAATGTGTAGAGGTTTGGCAGAGTAATAATTTAGCTTTCTTTTCTTCCTTTTTTAAAATCAGAGCAGCTAAATATATGATGCACCACTCCAACCAAAGACCATTTTTTTCTTGTTTTAGATCTTTGGCTGCTTGCGCAACCAAAACAATCGCACCCTGGAGCCATGTCCATGCTAGCTATTCAGATTATATAATAATTCCCCTATATCAATTCTTCTTCATGGTCCCTTCTGAAATTTGAGCATGCTGCAAAATTCAAACCTATTTTTTAAGCAATACAACATGCATTGTCTTAACAGAGGGGGTTTTGATCGCGACAAAAAACCTCTGAGGCTCATTTGTTATGGTCATGAGATACACTTCAGGGAAAGTCTGTTGTATTTCATTTTAAAGAATGATGATGAATCACACAAAACTGGCTACCGTAGGCTTCTGCTGAGCTCTATCATCTCCATTAGTATTCATGCCGCCACTCTCACTATGCAGTATTACAGTCCCCACTAACAGCAGCAGTAGCTCCACTTTCAATGCCTTGCTGCTCATTTTGACAGTCTGTCACTTTGACCACAGGTCGCTGTGAGGGCCACTGCTCCAGATTCCGATGGCAGCCAGATGTAAACACATCAACAAGTGTGAAGAACAGTCTGACCTTTTTGTATTTTCTATCCTAAAATCTAGGCTTAATATGTAGTAGGTGCAGAATGTTAGTAAGTGTAGAATGTTTCTGACTTGTCTGTATGGATGAATACATCCAGGTCACATCATAACTTGTATATACACAATTTGTAATCTGGATCAAATCAGATGACCGTCACATGCTAACAGACTCGCATACATCACTGCAGCTGAGGATGGAGATCCTCCTGGAAGCATCATGATGGCAAACCTCAGCCCAGCCACATCTGGTGTTGCCTCACAATCACTTCTCTTGTTGGAGCCCTCTTACAGAGAGTTTAACTCTCCCCAGGCTACATCTCCACCTCATACACCTTCATGACTTATTTGTGGAGAAGTGTAAGAGTAGAGCCCATTGTTTAAACAAGCAAATCCTGTGATCCACTCATGAGCAAACCACCCATCTGCGTCTCTGCTTGACAAGAGACAAACGTTGGGTAAGAACATTCTGGGACACCCTTATTTGGAGACAACCTCACTCGCATATTAAGCATAATAACAATTCATCTGTATTTCCTATGATACATCAAAAAGGGCTGAAAAGCCCTGATGATCTTAGTTGAGTTTGCTCATGTCTTTGAATCTACAGTACGGTTCGCCGTAATTAATTTAGCTTATCACGTAGAAAGCATCTTGCCACTGAAAAGTTGGGATCACATTAGTTGAAAAGAAACACACAGCTACTGTGAGCAGTCGCGTTACTTGTGTGCCACAGGGAGTGTGCTACAGAGGTCGCCCCTGTTTTCTAGTTATGATCTTTCTACCTTTCTTTCTGTAGCTTTTATCTTGTAATGAATGTGTCACCTCTTGTGCCTCTCTGCCTACAGACAGACAGACAGTCAGACAGTCAGGCAGATACAGTCTGTTCCCAAAGCCTGCAAACACGACACTGGCCTTTTATAGGTGTTCCACGCACATTCCCAAATGGGTTCTCATATTATTGGCAGAAAAATGAAAGGTCTATTATAACAGCCTGAGAACAGTCTGTTTTTTTTCTAATACAGTGGCTAACGGGGATGTTTTCTTGCCTGCTCATATGCGATGCTCTTACAAAAATCAGTAGAGAAGATGCACTGTAACCAACAACAAAACTTGATGATATGGGTATTTTTACACAAGTATCCACAACAACTACAAAAAAAGCAATCCACCTTGTAAATGAGGCTGCACAACTCCTCATTCACAGACTATTTCCGTTGCAGAGGGTATATTGTGCTGCATGGTGAGAAAAGATTAATAACAGAGAAATCTCACAAGAAATCACGACTTGATGACGGCCACACACTGCAACGAACATTCATGTCAAACCATATTCTGTTTGAACGAACATCAGGCTCACCACACAAGAATTCAGGCAACACAGAGCTTCAAATTATGAGCCTCACACCAAGAAACCTAAATGACACCAACCTTCTCCAGCTTTTCAAAATGCTCCCGCAGGAACTTCATAGGACGCTCAGGCTTAGCGATGCAGAGGTTCACAATGCACTCTTTGAGGATCTGCTGGATGTTGTGCTTCTGCACGAAAATTTCACAGCCCTTCAAACTCTCGTCTTCTTCCAGAGTGGAGGAGGAGGAGGTGGCCATCTTATCTTTTATCTCTGTGGCAGTGGGGAAAAAACAGGGTGGACCATGAGAGGAGGGGAGGGAGAGCGGAGTAGGCGAGGGGGTAGAGCAGGGTGGCAGGGGGGGAGATGGTAGAGGAAACAGAAAGAAGGGGAAAAATGCAAAATGTGATTAGTGGAAAGTAGGATGGAGAATGGAGGAGCAATGGATCTTGGGAAGGAGGTGAGTGAACAATTTACACTATGTTGTAAATGTTTCCTGACATGACCTGTTATCCCTAAGCAGACAGTGTATGATGAAGGTAATTGCTATAAGTGTATGCTACCCTTCCTAGTTGAAGATGAAAGATCATTTTGTAGATAACTTGTAATTTGTAATCATAGTATTGGGCAATATGATATATGATATACACCTTAAGTGCGACTTAACACCACACACACAGTGCACCTGATATTCAACAGGTCATCAGATAAAGGAAAAAGTTTACAGATATTTTTGTCACTTCAATTTCTTGTTGTGTGTGCTGCTGACTTAACATGTGTTCTGCTCCCGTATTCCTGTTAACGAACATTCATGTGCTAATGTCTTGCATCTCAATTATATGCCGGTGCTCCTGAATGAAAATGTTAAGCACACCAGTGTAACCAGTGCAAAAAGTTAGTTTGGAGCTCTGAAATGTCAGTATGAATTGATTAGATGATGGGCATTTTAACATCTGCCATCGTGGGCAATGAGCAGGTCTGCTTTATGGCAATAATGCATTTTTAGGATTTTTGCATCAGTGTGTTTAGATCCCTTGGTGTGTGAGCTATTTAACTTGACCGTTCAGACAAAAACTCACAGTTCATATTAAAGCAAATGACATTATCAAATCAAACATCCCAGGATCCACGGACAAATGTGCATACGTCCTATTTGGGTCTTTGATTACAGGCAGGTGACAGAGGGTGAACAGTATTGAACATTTACATTTAATAAGCATACACACACAATAAATGCACTACTAAAGTATGATCATGCATGCCCTTAGTAGGCGTCTTTGTGGATGAAGACAGCTGAACATGAACGTTTTGGCAAATGGTGCTTTAATGGACATGTTATCTGTGAATGTAAACACTTGAGCAGGTGAAGGCAAAGCAAATTATATAGCAGTGTATGACAACAGACAACAGCTATTATTATGTCAGGCTACAGTTGTGTCAAAATAACAGCAGTGTGTCTCATTCAGTAGCAAGACAGGAAGCTGAGCAGGTGTAGCTAACTGTTAACTGCCCTGGATCACTTCCTCAAAGGGGGAAATCACGTCTACGATTTGTTTTTTGTTTTTTTACTGCATAATAAATCAAAAGCAGTCGTGAATTCAGGACATGACATCTACCGAGTGCAGTTTCTCCGCAGCAACTAAACAAAGCAGTGCCCACATTGACAATTTAGCCATGGTTTACTGCCTTGCTAGTGATGACACTCGGCACCTGTTCACTAGCATTCAATGGACAGCTAACCCTGCTAGCTTTGCTAACCTTACAATGACAACCAAACACGAGCGAAGGGGAAATTACTGCGTCGTGAATCGAGGGCCTGGTCTTAATTGTTATCTTGTGTGCGATCTCTTCATTAAAGCACGGTGCGGTCGGTGCTCTCGCTGGTGTCCCTACCGTTATTTGCGGAGGATGCTCAGTGAGAAAACACCTCGCCTTTGGTGGCAGAATGGTGAGGTGCCGTTTGTCTGATGGGATGCTGCCGCCGCTGCTGCTGCCGCTGCTGCGCTGCCTCTCTGCTGCCTCGGCTCCGCTCTGCGTCAGTCCCGATGACGTCAATCTGTCAGCCTCCCGACCGCAACGGCAGCAGGCACGCGCCGGCCATTTGCAGGTAAGAAACTACTTTAAAGGAAAACATCCACCCTAAAATAAAAAGGTGGAGTTTGTTGTGTGTTTCGACTTTCTACACGTTATTAGACTGGAGACATATGCATAATGCAGTCTAGGGAGAAATCCTGAAAGTGACGCAGATGTTGGTCCCAGGGTTTTAGAAATACGTCATTAGTCTAACCCAAGAAATCAAGAGCTTCAACTCCCCCACCACCACTCAAAAAAGTCAAACTGGACGTCATAAGAGAAATCTCTTTATTTTTGTTTTATATTATTATTTCAACCATTACATTCATGGCCTACACACCATTGAGGACACTGAGGTCATGACCTTGATATCTTAAAAATATACCAAATATACCAGTTTTATAACATTTGCCATTTATTAATGATAATATTATAAAGTGTTAGTTATGTTAATAATTTCTATTTAGCATAGAAAAGCTGTTACAGACAACCTCGTCAGTAGCCTTATCTTTAATTCTGTGACTTCTTGACATCCCACTACGTCGCCATGTCACACATTTGCATTATTTGTGCCTATATTGATGCTAGAAGTGAAATTAAAAGTAAGTTGGAAACAAGATAGAGCCTACTGGAAACACAGTGAGCGGTACTGGCTCTGGCATGTGTGAGCTGACTAATCAGAGTAGACTCAGTATTTGGAAGGTAACAGAAGCTAAAACTTAGCATCTCAGAGAGTAGATGCATTATGTGAACATTAAAGTGAAACTCTCACCAAAAAGTAACTGAGGCTTTTTTTGTGAATGTATATGAGTCAAACCTTCATGTAAAAGCATAATTACGGCGAAAGAGGCACTTTTAAGATTTACCGTAGTTTCGTTTATGGGCAAGCTCATTTTCAATGGGGTACAGGGGCACTTTAGCATCAAAATAGCTATTTTTAAAACACTAAGAGTTAAGGCTCGACACAACACAACACTTTGCTAATAGTATCACCAGGATCCCTACACATGAACACAAGCATTGAGAACATTGTTTGTGTATACAGAGTTTACTAAAAAGAAAGTTTTTGGACAACTCACGTTAGTAGAAACAATTGTCGATCCCCGAGTGCGACCTAACAGGCAGGAGAGTAATGGTGGACCGCTCCTCAAGTCTGCTTGTTAGGCCGCACTCGGGGATCAACACTTTTTGTCTGCCATGACGGCGCACGCCGGAGATGCAGCTACTAACGTGAGTTGTCCAAAAACTTTCTTTTTAGTAAACTCTGTGTACACAAACAATGTTCTCAATGCTCGTGTTCATGGGTAGAGACCCTGGTGATACTACGAGCACAGTTTCATGCTGTGTCGAGTCTTCTTTGTGTTTTAAAAATAACGATTTTGATACTAGCGTAAAAGTGCCCTTAGCACTCCCATTGAAAATTAGCTTGCCCAAAAACGAAACTACGGTAAACCTTAAAAGTGCCTCTTTCGTTGTAATTATGCTTTTACACGAAGGTTTGACTCATATATAATTGCTAATAAAGCCTTGGTTGCTTTTTGGCAGGTGTTTCACTTTAAATCATGTGAACGTATTCTACTAGTGACCTTAAATAAAGTCATGAACCTGAAAAAGAGCACATGTCCACGTTAAGTCACCATTTTTTGTCTTAGACACATGTGATAGAATTAGCATTTTTCATTACCACTGTGTAGCCAGAGTATGTACAGGGACAAAATGAGCTATGGGCAGATACAGGCATAAAAATCAGTCAATGAAGAGCTTTCTTTTCTGATTAAAAATGTATTATCCTAAAAGTACATAGTGCACCTTTAATATCTTGTGGGGGGACCCTCAGACATTGGTCAGTTTCTCAGTTGATAATCCAAACTTGTTTAGATGTCAGATGACAATTTACAGTAATAATCCTTTAATGGCGTGTATGTTGTAGCATACTCTGCTTTAAAGATTTTTACATTTATAACTCTTAGTTGGCAAATTGAAAGTGCTAATTCCATGTTTTTGGTGTGAAGCTCGTTTTGTTTTCGATCAGTAAACTCAAATGGGAACACTGACAGCACAGTGCTTGGAGCCAGAGTCAAGTTTGTTAATGCGAATAAAGTTCGAGATTTTGAACCGGAAGCTATCGTAAAGCAGCCGTTTGTTTGTCGTGCAGCTGCGGGTCGCCATAACGACTGTCAAGATGGCAGCGATGGCGGCTGGAGACCAACATGCTTCCTCTGAAGTTTTGAGAGGACTCGCCCGACATTTAAACTGTCTAAACGAAGACAACAAGTCGACGAGAAAGAGAGCCCTGGAGCTGATAAAGAGGGAGACCGTGGATAAAGGACTTTCCAGCGGCGTCTTACAGGAGGTTTTCTCCGCCCTCCTCAAGCCTCTCCTCAAATGCCTGTCAGACCCGATGGAAAGATGCAGAGAAACTGCCATAGCGACATTAACAGAGTTTATCCGTTGCGTCCCCAAACCAGAGGAGTCACTGCCTTATCTCGTGCCCTGTCTGGCACAGAGGCTCGGAGAGAAAGACATCCTGGAGCCGGCGGAGGAGCTTCGGCTGTCGGCCGTGGAGATGTTGACTCTGGCGGTGGAGGTGTGCGGGAGGCATTTAGCGCCGTATATGAACGAAATGATGAACATTCTGCAGAGAACCATCGTCGACCCATTCCCAGATGTCAAAAAAGAAAGCTGCAAATGCACAGTAATCTTTGCTAAGAGTGTGCCAGGTTCGTGAAAAGTTGTGTTGTCGTTGTAGATGGAAGTCTGTTGCCATGGTTTCGAGGCAGGCAGACATGTTTGCGATAGAAAAGCTCGCTTTCCTGCCTACCCTTACTTCCCACTTACATTAAAGAGGGTCATGAGGCTGTGTTATTTCAGGGATACATGAAGGTATTGTGTCTGCCCTGAAAAAATAGAACAGCGTTATTTATAAAGAATAATGTTTGAATTAATCCCAGTAGTTTTCCTTCCCTCATCTGTCTCCAGCCAATACATTTCAACAGTCAGTTAATCTCTCAGATATTGTTCCCATTAATCAAACACCCCAGCAGTTCTCATCCTTGCCAGCAATCAGCTTTTGACCTACTGTCACCAGTTGCAAATGTCTGTGATTTATGACAGGTCAACCATTTTGTGTCTCCTCGGTCTAGCTGAATAATTTGCAGATGCCTGATGAGGTAAAAGAGTAATGTGTTGTAACCTCTAAGATGGATGGGACAGCTGGTTTAGTAATTAATTGCCTGTCAATTGACTAATGCCTAAATAATGTCCTTGGCTCCAGTCATGTCTTTGTACAGTACTTGGCTTGCCCGACATTCTTCACCAGAAAGATGAGATGCTCACCATGTGTCTGGTCGGCTCTAAAGTGTTTTCAGCTTGCCGTTGACTCCTCTTTTAGTGTCAAATTTGGCTTAAATTACGCAAATGTGTGACATGGTGACCTAATGTGATGTCAACTACTGACAAGGTGTTTAAGGACCAGTGTTTTCTTTGGGAAAGAGGAGCTTCTTTTGGCGTGAAGTGGACTATGGGCTTTTAAATGCACAAACCCACACAATACACTGGAGGAAAAGGAAAAGTGGAAAAAGCGTAGTAGGTGTCCTTTAATCTATGTGCCACCCAGCTCTACAGTAATTGAACTGGATGGACTGAAGTGCATTTCCCCTCTTTCTCTACAGAGCACTTTCACATGCAGGCTGACAGTCTGGTCAAGCCTCTCATGCAGACAATTGCTCATCAGCACTCCCGGGTACGAGTGTCCGTCATTGAAGCCACCGGGGCTGTCATTCAGCACGGCACTGGGAAAAATGTGGACGACGTACTGTCTCACCTGGCACAGAGACTGTTCGATGACTCACCACAGGTTACTGCTTATTCCAGGGCTTCCAGGGCCTACCCTTGTCCTCCAAATCAAATGATATTCTTTCTTTTTGCGTGAAATAGGTTCAGTTCTGCTTTCTCTATCTTGCTCTCTTTTGTTCCAGGTGAGAAAAGCTGTGACTGTTGTTGTCGGTGATTGGCTACTTCACATGAGAGACAGATACTCCTATTTCCACAAACTCATCCCACTCCTGCTGAGCAGTATCACTGATGAGATCCCAGAAATAAGGTAAAAGTGGACATGGCATATTTTGCTCTTTGCTTCATAATTCAGCATAGCATATCACATACTATATTTTTCTCAGATTTGGGTGCTCATATTTTTTCAGATTTCTCACAATGGAAACATCACCTTAATTTTTCAAACATACATGTGAACTAAAAGGCATGATATAATAATGATGATGATGATGATGATGATGATGATAATAATATCATTCTTCTGTAGTCTGTTAGCAGCTGATTTATGGAAGCAGATAGGTGCCCAGTGGGAGAAGGAGAATGAGGAAGACATCAAGGATAAGATGGACTTTCTCCTCGCCCCACCTCCCTTCTACCCACCAGGAGGTCAGTCACAGCTGGAATTGTTTTCTTCTTCCGGGTGGTTTGATTTGGTTATGACACTATCAGCTTTAGCAGTTGCAAAGAGAAGTGCTGTTAGTATTCTGTGTGCACTGTGCAATGCTGGCATCATTGCTCAATGTACCATTTAATTTTTACTTCTTCATCTAATGGCTCCAAAAGTTCCTCGTTTTTATATGGGTCTGTACCTCAAGGTCTTAAAGTATCACACTTAAATTAACAGAATTTGCTCTAGAGCTGCAATAAACGATTATTTTCATTGGCAATTATTGTCTCGATTAATCAATCAGTTGTTTGGCGTATCAGACATTAGAAAATGCTAAAACTTGTCGATCAGTATTTCCTAAAGCCCAAGATGACGTCCTCAAATGTCTCATTTTATCCATTACTAGTATTGAGGATAACTGTGATATTAAAAAAAAAAATAGATATTGATATGGTGTTAACAATACAAACATATGATACCATCATGAATCCAGTGCGTCTTAAATCGTTTCTATTTCTTTCCAATCTTGCTTTGTCATAGTCGGTGGCACCAATGTAGCGTAGCGCTGTTTGCATTGTAATTTCACTTCCGATGCACAATGGGCTATGGGGAAATCCACCAGTATTGTAGCATTAAATACATTATGTATCTGAAATTACTGCCCACCCAAAGAAATGCAATATGGTAAATGGACTGGATTTATGGAGTTATCTTACAAAAGCACTTTACAACATACCCCTCATTCACCCATTCACAGACCAATAGCAGCAAGCTTCCACGCAACGAACTGAAAATCATTCCCAGTTAATCTTCTAACTACTAGCCATGTGTTTGATGCAGATTTTCAAATGTTAAACAGAAGAACTTCTAGAAAATAAAATGTAGCCTTTTGAAGTGCAATTTTGAAGCAGAAATGCTTTTAAATGTAATCTGCTGACCTGAGATATATATATATATATATATATACACAAATCCCACAAAAGCTTGGGTGTTTCTGGCACCCAAGGAGCAACATATGACTCACACACCCTTCTAGGAGAGTTAAAAGTAGGAGAGTGCACCATAGGGTGGTAGCATCCATTGTTGCTATGTTGAAACGTGGCAGTGTGGAAGAAATTATGTTGAACCTGGCTGATAAATAAATAGATATAATAAATAAACTTGGCATATTCCATGTTAGGATCAGGCTCAAACCAACTCGGTCTCTCCTACATCTTGTAAGATTATTTCATTGTTTTAGGATTCATTTAGATGAAATAGTAATAAATAATAATGGTGTCTGAATAATAATGGTGTCAATAGAGGAACGTTTCCAGGTGTGTATGCGTCAGTCATCTCTCCCCATGCCTTATAGGTCAAATGTACATTCTCAATGTGAATATAATCGCTACGCTGTGCTCCATCAAATCATCTCTTTTTATTACAGCTGTCCAGGGTTAAAACATACAGTAAAAAAATTATGTTGAGTGTGACAGCTTAGTTGTCAGGGCAGGCACTGGCTTGGAAAGATAAGTGTCTGCCTTGGGGCTGGAAGAGTGAACCTGAACATGGTCACCCATCATGAGCCAGGCTAAGTGTGTCAGAGGTTCCTATGCTTTTGGTTGTAGCTACACTTGTGACAGTGTGGATGAAAACAGGCTATGCCTAGGGACAGGAGAGGGGCTCTCTTTGTCTCTTTCGCTCTCTCTGTCTCTCTGTCTCTCTCTCTCTCTGTCTCTCTGTCTCTCTCTCTCTCTCTCTCTCTCTCTCTCTCTCTCTCTCTCTCTGTCTCTCTCTGTCTCTCTCTCTCTCTCACTTGCCATCATAAATCTGCCGGGCCTCCCAGTGTGAAGAGGTCACTGTCAGGCGGTGAAACACGACCAGAGACGGGGCTTGTTTTGTCTTGTCCTGCTGTGTTTCTCTGATTTATGTCTGTCTTCCTTTAGTCCTCGCTTCCTCTCTCATTAGTGTGCCTATAGGACAAGAAGAATAAGGTGGGGCAGAGAAAGAGAGAGGGACGCTGGATTTGAAATGTATTTGAGAACGTATTTTACTTGCTCTGACAAGTCCCTTGTGAGGAAATCTTAATCGTAAAAAATGTGATGAGTTGGAACCAGTCACAAAACATTTAAAAAGCTATAAATGGGGAATATTTATTGTTCACAAAATGCAGTTTCTTAGTGTTAAGATAGTTCATTACAGTACTGGCGAGAGCAATGAAAGTAGTTGGAGCCCTACGAAGGTGTAATGGAGCTAGAGATTAAAACCTTTTTAACTTTCATACACATGGTGCTGGATGCTCTCTAGCTATACCTATGTTGTTCAGATGCTTGTATTGAAAATCAGCTACTTCAGCAAAGTAATTAATCAACTGAAAGAGCTGTGATATCTGATAGCTTAACAATGGAAGAGTATGCACGTTAAATGTTCTTCGTTTTCTCCTCCAGTGGAGCGTCCAGGGCTTGGCTGCAGAGAGCTGGTAGTGAGAAACTTGGGCAGGCTGGTGCCGGCCATTACTCACGACGTGACCGACTGGCTGGTGCCCACACGGGTCAGAACTTCTCAGCTGCTGTCTGTGCTCCTGCTCCATGCCGAGGACCACAGCACCCAGAATCTGCAGCCCCTCCTAGCCACCCTCTACCGGGCCTGCACTGACACAGAGAGGGACGTGGTCAACAACGTGAGTCTCAGAGAGAGAGTCGTCAGATAAGCTGGATATTGTCATACTGTATTTCCTTTTTTATATATCAGGTTCGGAATTGAGAACTGAGTTGTCTTGTGATATTTCAGTTGTTACCCAACAAATTAATTTCAGGACACATTACATCAGTGTTTTCAGTGACTGGCCTCGGCGTGACTGAGCCGAGCAGGGCTCAAGGACTTGGGATGCACCTGTTTCTTTAGATCTTTGATGTGTGGCAGATTGAAAAAAGAACTTCCTGTTGTTCTCATCCTCCTGTACTCTCCCTAATGCCTCCGTTTCTCTCTACACTCTCTTCCCCCTTCTCTCTGTATCCAAATCTAGTGCCTGGCAGCTGCTAAACTGTTAGGGACCTTTGTCCCTCCTGCCGCCTTCCTCAAGCTGCTGCTGGATCATGTGATGACGTCCTCATCTTCCTCTCGCCCCTGGGCTCCTCTTATGATGCTGGCTGCTGTGTTGGGAGGTTGCCCCAATGCCCTCCTTAAGCCACATCTCGAAGAGATCGCCAACACGCTGGTCCAGCCCGACGTCTGCCAGGAATATCAACAGGTCAGCAGAGAGATGCCTGGATTTGGTTGTGGTTGTTTTTAACTTATTTACCTCTCTTTGCCACTGACTTCATTGAAACCCTGTACAACCACATCTTTCTACTGTTGCTAACTCAGTAGCCTCAAGTAAAGCAGCAGCTCCTCCGGGAGGGAAAAGCGTTGCTGTTTGAATTAAAACATTGAAGTCAGACTTGTTTTGATGACAGCTCTGCCAGATTTTCTCTGCCCTCATACGTTGCCATGTCTTGATTTTCCTTCCTGATCAGTGTGCACCAGCTGTTTTTCTTTTCCAGTCTTGTTAGGTGATCTTGGCAGTGTCATAGAAGGTCATTTTCTCCTCACCCCCGTCTACCTCAACCCTCTTATTTTTGGCAGTGACAGCACGGCAGTCACACTGTATGTTTCGTGCCTAATTTGTCCCTTATGGAAGCAGGTTTTGTGATAAGATGCCACATCTCTTGAAAGGGCTTCAGTTGAGGCGTCTTTAAGAGTCTTCAGTAGCACTACTGTACATGGGGAGTTCAGCAGGTTTGCTGTTGAGTGATTGACACTTGCTGAAGTGACAGTCCGGCCACATGGTGTTTTTCAAATCTATAATTTCAAGTCGATGATCAGAATGGCTGCGCTCACACGCAACTGTGAACTCAACGCTGCAAGTATGTTTTTTTCTTTTTTACATAGCAAAAGTGATTATAAAAAAATCTTTTCAGTTTCTCTACAAATAACAGTCCGCTGGTGGAAAAATCCCATCAAGTCCAGAGCAGACTCTTCCCCGCTTCCTTTCCTCTTGCACCAAATATGTTTCCCTTTCAGAATCAAAATAACAGTTGTCTGGCAGAGGGCTATTTTCTGATCCTGCCGCACTACTGACTCACCTATACCCCTGACCCCGTCCCCCTCCCTGTGAGGCCTGCAAGAATTTCCTTCCTGGGATAATAATAACAAAAATCCACTAATTTCACGTGACCCCTGCATGGCTACTCTGACCCCTCTGGGCAGGCAAGGCAGCACATAGCCTTTGTTTTTTTTATGGCCATGTGTAGCGCCCGACTGTGGTCCAGCTACCACGTTAAAAGAATCCCTGAAATTTCAAAGCCTGTCTGGTCAAGGCCGGTGATAAATGGGGAGGGAAGCTGACCCCCGTCTGTCCTCCCTCATCGCTTTCCAGCAGGACGGGACGGTCACACGTTGTCGCACAGATGGAGGCAGACCTCTGCTTCCTCTCCGTCTATCTCTGTTTCTGAGGGCAAAGCACGCGTTGTGATTTGAGAGCTCAACCAGACAAGGCACCTGCAAAATTCTCCAACAACAGGCAGGGTTCATAGCAGGGGAGCGGGGGCCAGAGCACCATGTAGCTGTAAATAACACCACTCGAGACAGGAGCACCTGCATCCCTCTTTCTCTCTCTGAAATGCTAACCTAGAATAATATGCAGTCACTCACTGTACATTTGCTTAATCCAAAGTGTTGGTGGGCCCTCAGATCGTTCATACGGGGCTGATTTACTTTTATTTGATAATGGCTTCATTGCCTGCAGACACTATAAAGACAAATAGCAGGTGCATATTTTATCTAACTTTTTAAAAATAAGGCATCTTAAGAACTCTAAAGATATATGTGTTTGGATCCAACTGGAGAGAGTTATGTGCCACTTTAAGCAGAGGCAGAGAGAAAGAAAAAGCTAAGTTTGCTTTGGACAAAATGAAGCCTGTAAGAAATGAAATATAAATAATCTTCAAAGTGAACAGAGGCAGGGGGAACGGCATGGCCCCGTGGGGAGTTCGGGGGAACATGCTGAAGATCTGGAAGCTGATATATGATACTCCTGCACAACTTAACCTCGCCGGCTCTTTCAAGTTGCTGTTTTCTTTTCTTTATTTCGGTCCGGGAAAAAAGACAGCTTGCAAAAATAAATGACAGATGCTCAGCGAAAAATAAAAATATTGGTCGTAAACTGAAGATGATGTCAAGGTTTCAAGGGAAGATGAAACTCAAGCCAGTGGTTAGAGAAGCCGCTGTGTTCTTAGGTGCCTTGTGTTGCTTAAATGGGGTGTTTGCATATTGGTTTCTTTTTAAAGGGGTATTCCATAGAGGATCAACAAATCTCCATCACCACACACACCACACACAGCTGAGCGCGGCTGTGGATTGTCATGGTGACAGGGGCATCACAACATCTGCAGGGCTGGAGCAAATTGGTTACGATGGCTCCAACAGAGAGAAAGAAAAGCATGAAGAGGGGGCTGACAGTGAATTAGCATTAGGCATATTTACAAGCGGGCTTGTGACTTCTCGACTGGTGTTCTGCTGAATACACAAATGTGCCGCCATACATCAGCAATGCTGCCTTTTGTCGTGAATGACAGCTACATGCCGCTCCCTGCTCTACTGAACGACAGATGAGGAAAGGAGAAGAAAGGCATGATAGCAAACTTTACCTGAGTGTGAGGGGTCTGCATCCCATGCGTCTGCAGTGTTTGTTTTCCTGTTGCCGTAGCAACATTAGTATCTGTCGGGGTTGGGCTCTCCCACATGATAGGAATCCGTCGCCTGGTATTGCTCCTTAAACTGGAGTGAAGTTGTGTGTGTAATTGATGTATCCAGCGGTGGACCGACGCACACACTTTGTAACGAGGCCCCCGGAGCGTGCCCAGGCCAATGAAACCAGGTGTAACTCACCCAGCTCCAGGTGTCCACCTAGTCATTACATCGCACCACTTTTTCCGCTCTCCCTCTTTCTCTCCCTCAGCCGGCCCTAATGGTTGTTTTCTGGGCATGTATAATGTGCTCGTCCGTGTTTGGAGAGGCTAATGTTTGTGTTTGTCACATTTCCACTACTGCCTCCCTGGAGCTCCCGCTGTGTTTATGTGGAGTCAGTGGCTCAGTTACAAGCAGGGATTTCCCCTATCAATGACTGTGTGAACACATTCAAACAAAAAGGCACTGTGCAGTGTTATGAATCAAGTTGTACAGGGCTGTGTGGAAGTTTAGTTTAGCATCAGACTGCCTCCAGAAAATGTGGTTACAATCTTAAGCGACACCCTGAACTCAAGATACATATAACAGGCTTTTTTTTCCCAGTGTGTGTGCTCAATACTATATTGCAAAATAACAACATTTGCTCAAGTTTCTCGCAGACTGGAAGTCCCTCAGCTCTCCTACCTCCTCACAAGCCCTGGCTTCTTCTTTAACGCTCTGAGCATCTTTTCTTGGCTCAGCACTTGTTTTCTCTCTAGACTAATGCCAAGCTCTGCTGCACAATAGCTACTGAAGTTTGTGAAAAGACAGTGCGCCCCCTAGTGATAGAGCTCTGGCATTTGTCTGCATGCTCACTATGCAAGTGTGTGTTTTCAGTGAGGGAACAAACAAGGGGGTTTCATCGCTCACACACATTCGAGTCCCACCTCACCACCAGCCAGCTCCTCATCACCGGACCAAAGCAAACACCTGGAGGGCGCTTTTCCCGCTCTAAACCCTCCACATACAAAAACACACACACACAAAAACACACACACACACACACTTGCTCTCTTTCTCTCGCTCACACACACTTACACCATCTCCCCTGCCCTGCTGTCCCCCCTCCTCCCCCATCCAGCCCTAATGACAGGCTGCAAGAAAACAGGAAAAGAGGCCGTGATCCCAGTGATGGCATAGAAATTAGCCTGAGCCACAGGTCTTTGTCTAAACATGAGCTCACCACCACAACACTACCTGACAGGTGATACACACACACACACACACACACACACACACACACACACACGCACGCACACGCGCGCATGTAGAGATGGAAAGTTCGCGTTCGGGGAATGGCCATGGGGCCTGGGTGGTTGCGACAAGGAGGCAGGTATTTGGTTGAAAAGCAGAGTTTCCACAAGAATGAGTGTGATGGTGTGAAAAAGTGAAGAGGGACAGAAAAAGGAGATTTAGAGATTCATCAGTACACAGGGAAAACCTTCAAGTCCTTCTCACATCTGCTCTAAACAAGACAAGACAGAACCTTACAATACTTCTCCCTCTTTCCCAGGTTATGTACTTGGAGCAGTTGTTGGCCTGCGTGGATGTCCTGTTGCGTCAGTGTGAGTCAGACTGTGGCTCAATCAGTCTGCAGCTGCTGCAGGTGCTGGTCACCGTCCAGAGCCTCTCCACCACACCATGTCTCAGCGAAAAGGTGAGAAAATAAAAGTGGGAAGATGCAGTCCCAGAATCAGGGTGAAAAATAAATTTAAGATAAAAAAACACATCAAGTGTCCTTTGTACCACTAGAGCTTCAGCACCTCTTGGCATTGATTCTAAAAAGTCTGTGGAATTCCTCCAAAAGATATTCATCATAGAGAATAAGTGATCATTCAAGAACACCTTGGTATTGATTTGGCAGAATGACCCCCAAAGTATAACAGACCCATTGTTTCTTCAGTCTTTCACTCGTCTGTACATGCTCTCTGCAGTTCTGTCATCGCTTTGTTCCACATGGGCAAACCAACATGTCACCTCACTTGTGTAATACTTCAATTTCAGCTTTAAATGGCCCTTTTTTTTCTTTTACTCTTTCCCCCCATCAATTTTAGTCGTTCCATCCCTTTTTATTAGAAAGGTAAGCAGGTTTTATGAAGCTGGAGAGCTATTTGAGGTATGTGAGTATTTGTACAAGTTCAAAGTGGGCATGACCAACAGTATAATTACCCACTTAAACAGGGGAGCTGAAATTGCACCTTTGGAGTGGAACTTTAAATCCAGTCCTGGGTGAAAGGAGGCGGGTGAAAGGTGGAGATAACGAGAGAGAGACAGAAATATAGAAAAGAAAAGAAAGAAACCAGATTCGGAAAAGGCGAGTTGTGTTTCCTAGCAGGTGTGTGTCATCAGCCCAGGCCCATCTGTGGCTCCATACCGCCTCCTCAGGCCACAACTGCCTATGATGTGCAAGCAACAACTTCCATGTTGTGGTCATCCTCAAAATGCAAGGGGACAAACAGGAACAGTGACAAGCCGACAGTGTCTGAGGCCGGCGTGTCGCCGAGCTGCTCGTCGCCTTGGGAGGGTAATGACAGGGAGGACAAGCGGGAAGGAATTGGCGTCGATGCTCAGCAGACACCACATGGGCCACGAGAGTGTGTTTGTGTGTATGTGTGTTGTTAAGTCTGTCTGCATCAGTGTATATGTCCAGACAGGGAGCAGAGTTAGAGAAGAGATGAGAAAGATTAAGAAACAGAAAGGGAGGGTGAGAATGGCCTTGGGCATTCCCGAACCCAGAGAAAAAGCTTTATTAGTTTTCCCAGAAAAGGGGGCACATCTTTCCCATCAGTGGACAGCTCAGGGTTGTCTAGCTCTCTTCTGAAGGGGCCGATCCGTGACTCAGACATTGTCTCCGTCCCCATCCATCCCTGAGGGACTATGAAGGGAACTATGAAGTGCCCTTAAGGTCAGTTCCCCTGCCCTAAAGAGTCAGCTAATTATTTACTCTCCTATCTCTCATTCCTGCCCTTTTTTCCTCTCAGCTCAGCTTTATTGTGTGTGTGTGTGTGTGTGTGTGTGTGTGTGTGTGTGTGTGTGTGTGTGTGTGTGTGTGTGTGTGTGTGTGTGTGTGTGTGTGTGTGTGTGTGTGTGTGTGTGTGTGTGTGTGTGTGTGTGTGTGTGTGTGTGTGCCTTTGTGACATCCTGTGTATCTGTCGGGAGTTTTTGTTTCTAAGTGGTTTTATGTGTAAGACCTTGTCATGTCTGCAGTGTTGTTCTTCCCATGGCTTCACATGATGTGTTTGGTGCCTCTCGTGTGAGCCTGACCTGAAGAATTCCTGAAATTACAAGAAAGCAGCTGTAACTGTTGAACTCGAGCACAATACCCTCTGCCTCTTTTTCTCATCCACTCCTCATTTAGCTCATCCCCACCCCGCCCACTTGTCCCTGTCTCTTTGTTAAATGTAAAATGTTAAAAAGGTTGCAAGTTAAAACGTGTCGAGATCATCTTGTTCCGCTTATCCCTCTCTTTACCTCAGGCCTTGGAGAGTGCACAGTTTTTGTGTAAGGTGCAGGGCCTGGACTCAGTGACGGAGCTCTATAGACAACATATGGGCCAGCTGCTGTACTGGCTGTCTGCCTCTGTCAACACCTGGTGCAGTTACTCCCCACAGAGACTCCAACTGCATATCATAGTCATGCAATCAGGTGAGAAGTGAAGCCTGAATATGTTCGAGACATTGCCAAATTATACAGCAGGTGCTGGAATTTGCAGATACAGAGACACAATAATGGTCCAAGAAGTATGGTAAGTTTTTTGGGGGGAGAAATTGGCCCGTCAAATGAGCTGTTAATGATGAGAAAATCACTACATCAGTCATCAGTCTGAACATGCTCTGTGGGTCCATTTTTCAGCCCAGCAGGTAGGTGAGATTGTTTAATGTACAGCATCTTTTATTAAACATTACTTCATGGTGTGGGTTGTGAAGGCGTTCTTTCCTCAACCTGTTCAGACACACGTTCCATCGTATTTCAAGCATCAAGCTGTTCATCCTGTTCACACACGATCTGTCATCGAGGCAGCGGATCGAAACCAGCAGCTGTCAAAGCAGCAGCACAGACTATCTTGTACCAAGGATACAAATAGTTTACTGATACAGATTGCAATCAGTTACACAGTGGAAGCCTTGCATAGTAATATTTTTTGATGTTTTTTTTCATAAATGACAAAATATTCAAGAACTAGAATGACACTCAGTAGAGCGCATACCTCCTTCATTCCTACTCACTCATAGATAGCAGCCACCTAAATACACCTGATTGTTTTTTCATCAAGGTCCACGGATTATTCTCTGTGAAATTAATGAAAATGTCAATCGCAGTGTTAAAGAAAGCAAGAAAAAATCTTGGATACGTCCCTTTATCGAGATCAGCACCAAAAGTTAATCGGCTGAGACACATTGTCCATCCAAGTTTCATGGACATCTGTTCTGTAGTTTTTGTCTAATCCTGCTGACAAACCAATCAACCAACAACTGACACGGCTGAAATTATAGCCTCCTTCAGGGACGTAAAAATGGAAAACTGCAGTCATTCTTTCTCTTTTTCCTTCACCTTCATGAAACTTTACTTTGCCTGGCCCATTGGCTACCTGAATCTGGTGCTGTATACACTTTGAATCATGATGGGGGGGAAAAAATGTCATTTTTTTACTACTCAAACAACTCATAACCCTCATAGGTGCTAGGGGTGGAGACGGAAAACAAATGTACACCAGGGAAAGCACCTGTGGTTAAAGCTGCACTCATCCAATTGATTTATAATGCCCTGTCACGTAATACAGTAATTTCATTTGCAAAGTAAATGTCTAAAGTGTTTGAAACAGCTGTGCTGGATTTAAACAGTCAATAAACTCAGTAAATAGTGACGCTGCCCATTTAATTTCTTTATACTCATGTGTAGGGCTGCACGCTAGGGTAAGATGTTGACATATTTAACGATTGTTACATGAGTCATGATTAGTGGGAATGATCATTTTTGTATCTCAATATTTGTTTTTCACTGAAAAAACATATTACAGAAACACTGTGTGACTTTTTTTTGGACCCATATTCTTTTCCTGTTGGACCTCTAGGCAGACAGTGGGCTATTTTTGATCTCACCCCACCAAAACTCAAAATACACGCCTGTCTTTCCCTCAAATGTTTACTCCTGCAAATGTAAACATATGACTTTCAAGTACATCTAGAAACCAGATAATCGGGGCCGAACAATAGTACCAACTGCGGTCCCAGAGCGGATTTCTCTTCCAAGTGGAGAGAATTAGGATCAAATTGGCCTTAAACTTCTGTAGTCTGAGCCCAGCCTTAGCTCTTGCAAACTGCTATTCCTTGGAACAAGAACTCTGTCTCTGTTTGCCTGTAAAAAAAGTTGCATAGTGCTAAACTAAACTAAACCAACATGTTTTCTCACATCTAGAGAACGAGGTTTGTCGTCCAGGGTGTCTCTGCAGTGCTGTAGTTCTTCATCATAATGGTGTTTTGTTACATATTTTACCTTTTTTATATTTACTAGAATTACAGCTTCTGTGATTTGGATATTGCACTTGGCCAATTTGCATAAAAGTAGTTGTTAAATTATTATCATACGCTTTAAACTAAAGTGATCAATTCACATGTACGTCGTGATCAGTATAAGAGATTCCACTGCACCCCGAAAAATCATCCTGAGAGCTACGTGTACATCGAAAGTTGGACATGTGTGTCAACAGTGGTCGGAGAAAGTGTCAGCACCACTTGATAGATATGAAGGCTGTCAAATGACGCAGAGGTTTAGGTTAGATCTGTATGATTTATTGCTGAGCGTATACACTGGATGTGTCCTGTTCCATTGTTGATGTCAGAGACAGACGTCCATCAATGACCCTCACTTTGAAACATGGTGGAATATTTTTCTTTATATTCTGTTGCCCAAGCAGACAGGCTCACGGTCAAACACACCAACACAGAAAAAGACTGTCATTAGCACCGGGTGGCTTGCTGACTTTTGTAAATCCCTGTCTTTACCTCAGTTTGTCAGGCAGCCAGTGTGTCTCAGACTTCTTTAAAGGGGTGTGTGTGTGTGTGTGTGTGTGTGTGTGTGTGTGTGTGTGTGTGTGTGTGTGTGTGTGTGTGTGTGCGTGCGTGCGTGCGTGCGTGCGTGCGTGCGTGCGTGCGTGCGTGCGTGCGTGCGTGCGTGCGTGCGTGCGTGCGTGCGTGCGTGCGTGCGTGCGTGCGTGCGTGCGTGCGTGCGTGCGTGCGTGTGTGTGGTGGGTTAAAAAACTGTGACCCTGTCTTTGGTGCTGAGACTTTACCTCACCCTCCCTCAATACCATATAATCCTCCATCATCAGCACCTCTGTGCGCCACACTTTTATCTCCATCTCCTCCCTCCCTCCCTCCCCTCTCTTTGTAATTGACTGGGTGGTTGGGTACCCGTCTAATCCCCCCACCCATACAAACACACACACACACACAGGCTTTCACACACACTCCCATGGCTAACTGACCAGTCCACTCAGTGATCTCCATGCAGGTCACTACATCAAACGGCACCACAGCCGCCTGCTCTTGACCTTCCCTGGGATCAAGGCCTCTTTGAAGCTGTGTGTATGTGTGAGTGTTTTATATGTGCATGTTGAATGCTGCTCTAAGCTTCCCCCAGTTTATCTTTAGTCTATTAACAGGACACAGGGACTTTATTACGGGCAGACAGCGCGTGGCTGCATTGTTTGATGTGCACATGATTCGGGGAAATCGGCCATCTGCTGAACAATTGACGGGAGTTAATTTGACAACTGAGTATTGGTCATTTCGCTTGCTCATCAGCTCTTTCACGGCACTCCGTATGTGTTTGTCGGAGACAGGAATGATTATTGCCCTCTCATATCCTTGTGACAGGCTTTTGTTCCACAGCTGGCATTAAAAATGTCTGTATTGGTGTCGCTATCGCCTGTTAAATCCGGGGTCAATGTGCTGCAGACGTCTCCAGCACCTCTGGTTAAATGACACACCCATTTGATTCACACATTCCCGCTGGATGAAAGACATCTCTCTGTCTCTGTTTTCCCATATCTTTTCATGACGTTTGCCGCCACCCTTGGGGCGGTCTCCTCCGTCTCCTTTCACGTCTGTACGATTCAGAGTCCAAACAGGGCACGGACACTTATCACTCATTACCCACACACACATGCACACAGATTACTATATATAGCTCTGTAAACACGCAGTCAGACTGTTTGTGTGAGGGTGTGTGTGGACATGAGTCTAACTGGGAATGCTTGCACTGTGAGTTTCTCATTTTTCCTGCAATAGACTTGTATAGAGACGATCTGTCACACAAAGACCTTTTTTATGTCTCATTTCCTCTGAGCTCTGTGTCACTGTCTCGCCGGTCTGTTGAGGTCTCAATGACTTGAGCCCTCGGGTCAGTGCTAAACATAAAAATGTCTCGGAAGTCTCGTGGGGTTTTTTCTTGTTTTCCATTAAACAGTCCTGACAAAGAAGAATTAAGAAAATACATGCATAAAAGTAGTTTCTCTCAAGAAATGGAAAACTGGTGTTTTTTAGAATATGTTTTGTGGTAAGGGACTGGAATTTGTCCGTTGTCTCCCGTTTTCATTGTTGAGATTGTGAGACCCCTGGCAGCAGAAATTAAATACTGTGCAAACACCACACCACCACCACCTGGTTTGATTCTGGCTGGGGAACTGTGTTGCATTTAATCCCACCTTTTCTCCTCATACTCACTGCCTATACCTGCACTGTAAACTGTCCAATAAAGCCACCGAAATGTTTTATAAATTGTCTGTGTGTTACAGGTCCAGTGATTGGTGAGTTTGTGAGTCAGTTGATGCCTCTGCTTTGCTGCTCCCTCCAACCAGACAAAGACCCAGAGATGAGGATGAGCGTCTTCACGATGCTTGCTAAGTTGCTACTGGATGCAACCAACACATTGGATTCCCAGGGGTGAGGGGGACTTAAGCGCACACACGTTTAGAGCTCGGTTCACAAACACACAGCGCAAATGATCTCATTAAACCAAACTTAAAGCAAAACTCTCACCAAAAAGCAACCGAGGCTTTATTTGGGATTGAATATGAGTCAAACCTTCGTGTAAAAGCATAATTGCGATGAAAGAGGCACTTTAAAGATTAACCGTAGTTTCGGTTTTGGGCACGTTAATTTTGAACTTGAGTGCTAGAGGCATGATACGCTAGCATCAAAATCGCTATTTTTAGAACACTAAGAAGGATCGACACAACATGAAACTTTGCTCGTAGCATCACCAGGGTCTCTACTCATGAACATGAACATTGAGAACATTTTTTGTGTACACAGAGTTTATGAAAAAGAAGGTTTTTGAACTACTCACGTTAGCTGCTGCATCTCCTGCGCGTCGCCGTCATGGCAGGCAAAAAGTGTCGATCCCCGAGTGCAACCTGACAGGCACGCTTGAGGAGCGGTTCACTATGACTCTCCTGCCTGTCAGGTCGCACTCGGGGATCGACACTTTTTGCCTGCCCAAAACCGAAGCTACGGTAAATCTTAAAAGTTCCTTTGCAATTATGCTTTTACACGAAGGTTTGACTCATATTCAATCCCAAATAAAGCCTTGGTTGCTTTTTGGCGAGAGTTTTGCTTTAAGAAGGAAGTGTTTCTGTGAAAGAGAAGCTATACAATGTTAATTTTCCCTCATTTAGTCACTCTGTCGTGACACAACGCTTTTCACTTGTCTGGGTTGTCTAGTTTAGGTTTTCCAAGTCATCATGAGAGCACAGCTCATATTTTTAGATTCTGCTACATCAACCTGCAAATTAGCACCCCGCCCACGAGGGGCCATGATTAGAAGCACACACACACAAAAACACAATAGTGAGCATTTCCATGAGGACATTATAACCCCATCAGCTTCTTTAGGACTTGCGGTTAATTCAGGTACAGTCATGTTTTTACAGCCTCTACTTCATAAATGGAGGAAGGAGTCCCATTTGGATTAACGTTGTCTCAATGATACTCCCACAGAGACCATCTCAAATTAGCTAATCACTCCCCAGCATGCAAGCTCCTCAGCAACTTTTTTACACTTGGGAATGGTTATTGACTGTTGAATGAGAAGGATAGGAGGGGATGTCTGACACCCAGAGAGGAGCTCCTGTTCGTGGTTGCTTCCTCTCTACAGCACCCCCCTCAACGTCGAAGGTCCCCTTCCCGAGCCCTTAGCTGTGCATCCTTCAGCCCCGGCTCAGAACTCTAATTTGAGGGAATGCATTAAGCCTGAGGCGCTCTCCGGGTCGCAGCGATCATGGCAGCTGCTGCTGTCGATCACACAGCCAAACCTGCAGTGAAGACGTCTGTGCAGCTTATGACGAGGTCCATAAAGGTTGGGAGGATTGGTTAATCTGAAGGATAGACTTGTAATCTTTGTGCATTGAGACGTTGCTTGGCAGCAGTGTAAAGAACACAAGATGAAATGATACCATTGACAAATGTTGCATAAACAACATTAAGTGTTCTCAAGCCAAAACATTCTGCCAACGATTGCCAAAAAAGTCGAAATTGGAACTCTTGCTTTCAGCTTTCGTCAGATTATTTTATCCATAAATGTGCCTATGAGACAAAAGACGCCTCTGTCTCTTCTCCATTCCCAGCGCGGCCACCTGTGCTGCTAACTGCTCCTCTCATTCCTCAGCGATGTCTCCGGTAATCACAGGACCGTCAGGAGACAGAAATCATGTTGCACCTTCAAAAGGTTTCAAACAAAATATTTAACTTGCAGTGCGTGGGGCTGTGCGGTCTGCCATAATATTTCCATTCATGCTCATCTTATGCCTCCATTCATGATTTATGGCCTGATCTTTGCACACACACACACACACACACACACACACACACGCTATATGTCATCTAGAGGACAATGATAGTCATAGAGAAAACCTCTTCTCTTTGTTCTCTAACCAAAATGACATAATGACAGCTCCGCCATAGAACAAGCAGAAAGGGAAAGTGGTGCACATGTAAGTGCCTTTCATCCTCACACACACACACAATCTTTTGTTTCATGTGGATTTGTGTGCTGTGATTACAAAGCTGCATCTGAAACTTAAGTAGAAGTTGATGTGTGAGAAATGAAAGTTCATCCTTTCTCTCCCTGGATGTGGCAAACCAAAATCATGTGCCACTAACAAGGGATGTGCAAACAGAATCCATCTTTTAGGCTTAATTTCAGCTTTCAAAGCAAACTATCAGAACGAGATCTTCCTCTTATTTCAAACGTGTTTTCCCTCATGTCAGGCTCTTCCTAGATTCTTCAAATTGTCTGTAATGCCTGTCAAAATGATGATGTGTCAACCTGCAGGTCTGAAGAAGCATTTCTGCAAAAATATGCCTTTGAGGCCATTTTCTTGCTTGCCAAAGGTGCTAATGTTAGTTATAAAACGTTTTTGTACCTGATTGCAGGCCTCTAGGTAGACTTTATTCACCTATAATCAAAAATTGGGACAGTGGATGGTGCTGCAGGAGGCTATTTCATCCATTTTAGTGGAGTTTCATTGCCAGAAAGCAAGTCCTGTCATCAAGGGCAAGTGCTGATTTTAGCATGACTTAAATCATCACTTTGTGTCGGCGAGAATTAAAAAAAATATACTGCTGCGAAGTACTGAAAAATATGATACTATAATTATTATTTTATTCCATATCAGCCCCTCTAATCAGTTTCTTTCACCCTTTGCTCAGCTTGGCCATGAAAACGGTATTAAATTGCATTCTCTGTTACATTAAAGGTCTACATTAAAGGTTAAAGGTCTTTAATTTAAAGGGGCACTATGTTTTTGAAATGTTACGTACATTATGAGATCATAAAACGATTTCCCTGAAATGCGATAATTGATCGTTCCTACTTGATGACAAATTCATTACTTGTAAGAAAAATCTTGTGAGAAAAAGAAAAAGCAAGTTGTTCACTCTGCAGCTGCTTTGTGACCATTTTGGAAACACGACTCCATGTGGTGTACAGTCAAAATTCCCTGGCAATTCTCCGTCTGCTGCACAGAAATACAAGTGAAAACCAACGTCCCACTCTTCTGTCCTTTGGAAATCATCCCTGTCATGTGGAAATCTATCTTTCCATCCCCTGGCGTCATTCATGATGAGCTGTCAACACCTGTCAAGATGACTGAATGAAGGCAGCAGGACAGTTCGGGCTGTTTGAGTGGCACACAGTCTCCCTCTACTGGCACTGAGTCACTACAGCACATTTTAGCAAACATGTTGAGTTTGTTGTGACACCAGCTGGACGGCCAGAAGATACAGAGGCAGCTACCACAGCTGGTGGAGGACACGAGATGTTGTGCTCGTCTCGTGCATTTCTTCCACTGCCTGGAAACAAGTGTGGGAAAATGACTGATAAAACCTTTGTGCTGTTTGCGGCTCCTGTTCTGTCTCCATATTTTTAGGCATTTCCGTGAAGAGGCAGAGAGGTTCCTGTGCGACATCTTGCTTCCCAACCTGGTGTGGCACGCGGGCCGCACTGCCGCTGCCGCCCGCACCTCTGCCCGCAGCTGTCTGCTGGCCCTGCTGCATGGAGGGGCCATCACGCCTGGACAGGTACACACACACACACAGAAATTACATCTGCACAAAAGCACACATGACACACAGTTGTTGCATCTCCACCTGTGCAATAGGGACCCATAAGCATTGGAAACGATTACCGGATATTAAAGGTCTCCAGTACTACAAACTCCTGATCTCCAGTCTGCAGAAACGCTTCCTATTGACTCAGCTGTAAAGGAAAAGATGTGGTAGTGAATTCTTTTAACCCACCAGGAGCTGACATCTACTTCAAATTTTCTGTTTTGTCCATTCCACATCAAAATAGATGGTCCCACTTGGCCTTTTAGGAAAATATATCATCCGCCATCTTTCTCCCCTTGGCTGAAAGAGTTGGCCACGTCAGGTAGCAGGTGTACGTGGGGGCAATCGGGTTCACATACTTTTGTCCCTGGGGAACAATGCCTCTGCTGTTCTGGGCCCTTGTTATAGGTACAAACTATCACCGGGACATGCCCTTGCACCTGCCTGTCGCAGCATGTGCCCAGTTACACTATGCACGCGCACACACACGCACACGCGTGCACACATACACACACGCTCATCTGGCAGTGTTTGCCCCTCGCGTGCACAGAGTGACCAGTCAAAACCGGCTTTAACTACAAGGCAAAGCAAACAGCTGGGTGACAACGTAAGCGTGGGTGTGGGTGCGTGTGATCGAACTTTTAACTTTCTAATGGCACCCACTAAATAGGAGAGTGTTACTCTCTGCGTTTGGGTTGAGATGAAATTAAACAACATGTCCTGACGGTGTAACAACAGGCGGTTATGTGTGTATTTCCACAGGCAACTCAAGCAGCCTTTCATTTTGAAGGACGTTGTTTCCTCTCGACTCCCTGTGAAAACAATTAGCAGCTCCAGTTACACTTGGCACCATCAGATTGTCACTGATGTAATGCCGGAACACTTCTCAGCCAAAATTTTCTCCTCTTTCTTTCCTTTTTTTTTTTTACTGTTTCTCCTACACTGTTTCGATAGCAAACAGACGTCATGACAGAGGTTTTAGCCATCACCTCTTGGCCTGTGACTCAGTGTGCTCAGCCTCACCTTGTTTGTCCATTTCCTTCTTTGTACATCTGTTGGTGTGATGAAAACATCAGTCTTCACTGGACTTCTGAAGTTCGGCACCGTGCCCATGTGTCTGTACAAACTGATCCAGACGTGATGTGAATCTGTCATGCTTCAGGTGGTAATTCACCGTCGTGGAAATCTTCATGAGAAACTAAACAGAAACAGAAATCAGACATTTGTCTCTTTAGAGGTGGGTGATTTGGACAAAACATATCATAATCTGTTTTGTCTCAATCACAGATCTTGAATCTAAATTGCTTACTTATTTCTCAGTTTCAAAATATCCTGTAGACTATGAATTTATCAGTTGGCACCATAAATACAAAGTATTGCATTTGTATTTGTTAGTATTGCAGGTAGTTCCTTTATGGCACAAGCTCTTCATCCATCATGATGCTATAGCCCACCCAAGGAAGAGCCATGTGAAATAATTGGTCCAATCAGTTAGATACGTGACTTTATTGGTGTATTCATGCACTGATGGACTTAGGATGGACCCATGATAAGGAGCCCCCTAGGGTCCAGTGGACAAAACGTGGTGAAGTGCCCTTTCTGCACACTGGTACCCCTCCGTTTACAGCTGATGCTCTTTCCATCATTTTCGCCCCTGCCCCTCAAACATCCTGAGTCAGCCACTGTGCACTGTGCATCTGCAAGTCAGGTTTGGAAGCACAAGTAAAGGGGACATTCAAAATCAGAGTCTCTGCAGTTTGCTTAGAAAGTAGATCATGGAACCAGCCCAATGTCTTCTTGAGTGATTTTGAATTGAATTGAACATCTGGGCAGACTTTGAGCATTTATTATCTATGTGCAGCTGCTGTGTCTGGAGGAGAAGCTGAGTCCCCTGGTGTTGTCCGCTCTGGATGAAGACTCTCAGATGGCGAGACTGTTTGCTTGTCGTTCTCTCTCCACCATACTCCAACTCATAGGAACCAGTCTGCACCCTGAGGCCCTCAATAAGATCTACCCCGGTAAATGAAAAGCACTCATGTAAATGAATGCACTACATTTATTTAGATTAATTGCGTCTAGCGTTATCAAAGAATAGTGCCATTAAGTAAATATTTCCCTAATAGCAATAATTTGTAATGTCAAGTGTCCACATTAAAAATCAAGTGAACAACCAGCTCAACTGCAAACTTAACAGAAAATTGTTTTGTTTTTTTTTTGTTCTTCTGTGAATCAATGATCACGTCCACGTTAGAGCTGCTGAAGCGCCTGGATGACAGCAGCGAGGAGGTGCGCAGCGTCGCCCTTCAGGCCCTGGGGCTGTGGCTGTCCAGCCTGACCGGAGACTACAACCCTGAGTTCTTCGCTCCTCATCTGCAGCTCCTCTTCCAGCAGCTCCTCCTGCATCTGGACGACCCCGACAGCTCGGTTCAGGGACGAGTGCTTGGTGAGACTGGGTGGGATGTTTAAACCTGCACCCTCAGAAATAAGGATGCAGGAGGGCTTAACAGGAGGATATGCACATGTCCTGCTTAGGGCTGCACAATCATTTGGAATATTATTGGCCATTTGCAATGAAGAGTGATACAAAAGTTATAATAATTCTGATGATACGTAATGAAAAAGAGCTTGATTATCTGACAGATAGTAAAGATGGTGAATGTGTGTGTGATGATCTGCAGACGAGCCTGCTGAGTCAGACACACTTGCAGAAGGATGAGAAGAATTAGGGGGTATCCTCTATCAAACACTGGATTATTGTCTGGCACGCTGCCAGCAGATTCCTGACCGTCCTTTATTTCAAAAGCTCCCCGTGATCCTTCTTTTCCACACAATCCATCACAGCTTCGGCAATTCCCCCCCTGCCAGAGTAAACCCTCAGGGGCCGGACTTGGAGGTGGCCCTCAAGAGTGAAACACAAGATCCAGAGTGAGATAAGCACCTTCCTGAGAGACACTTCACAGGTTGATATTTGAGCCCTGCCAGTACACCTGGGGTACACTGGGCTGTTTGTGTGGCAGATCTCTGCCTCTAATGACAACCACATGGGCAGCCCTTCCCTGCACCACCTTTTCACATGTGTCCTCACACGCATCCCGCTTAATCTCCTCCTCTTTTATCTGCCCGTCTTCTGTACCCAGTGTTTTCTGTGAGAGCCTATAGCTTCACGGCTGCCTTTTATCGATGTGGAAACTCTTGAGTGTGTAGTCGAGGCTCAGCTGCTCTGGACTTTCACTCTCTCCCACTCTCATGTATGTTAGCTGTATTACTTCTGACAGGACGCAGGTGAACGCTGATGCCAGAGGCCTTGCTGCAGGATCTCTCAGCTTCATGCGGCTGGAGTAGGGGGCGGAGGGCATTCACGCACGCACGGATACACACCAGATGCAGTCATACCGTAAATACTGAAAAGGCTTTTTTGTTATTGCCTCTAGATACAAAGTGTCTGTGACATTGCATGCAGAAGGCGGAACACATGTAATTCAACTTTATAAATCACCCTTCGCCCACATACCGTACAAACTGTACTGGGATGTCTGTATTTCTTGTTGTTCAGGATTCTCTTTGAAAAAGTACACTGTAACGGTGTATGCTCCAGTTCAAGCATGAAAGGAAACAGTGATTTATCTTGAACTCTCCTCTGGAAATTAGTTACGCATCAGCACTGACACTAGTTAAAGGAAAAGTCTGGAGATATTTTTTTCTTCTTCTTTTCTTCTTCCCACGGAAAGAACAAAACTGACACTGAATTGATCCTCCTAAGAAGAGATGTCTGTAGGCCAAAGCCTGATGTATCCTATGTGTCTGTGACATGAACGCCAAATCAAACCAAAATACCATCAAAGAACCAAACTGTTGCACTGGGTGACATCCAACATACAAGATGCTGCTGCTATAAATGCAAAGACAGCTGAAAATCATCTCCAACAAGTCAACTTCAACAACATCCATCAGCTATTGTCAACAACTATGCAGCTATGTATGCCAAGACTTACTCTTCCATGTATTGTACAATGAGCAACTTCAGACGCAAGAATGTAGTTTGAATGTACAGACGACGCTAGTCTCTAAAGATGTAAATATGTTGGAGGATTCGGCCTCGCCATATTGGCCCAAGGTTCGAGTCAGAACTGTTACCCTCTTTCTCATCCCATTTCTTGTCAACTCTCCGGGCTGTCCTAACTGATTCATCCATGAAAAGGACAAAAATGTTATAATTTTAAATAAATAACTTTATTGTTTAACAGACAGTAGCCAGTGGGCGCTAAGATTGCATTTCGGTCACCGCGTTCTGCGTCTTCTGTTTTCCATACGGACTGTTTACCTGCATGCAACCGACACTGCTCAGTCGTGATTGGTCCATATAAATCTGAGTACAAGCAGAAACCAGACGACTTCTGATATCAAAATGTTTTCCCTTACCTACAGATTCTGCCATCAAATCAGCCCAGTCGCCAGGATAAAATAGTTGCATTTTACGTTTTTGCAAATCACAAATGCGTTCAAAGTTAAACGTATCATACTGACTTTACAGCTGGGTGGGACAGCTGCCAAGCCAGAGACCACTGTCCACGCATAGGTTTCAACTTTTGTGAGTCTGAACCCTAACCAAGTGGTTTATGTGCTTAAAGCTTACAAGAGCATTACCACAGTCACAAACGGGGAAGACCAGTTGTCAACCCTGAAAAATGTAAACTAAAAAAATATTCATGTACTGTGAGAGTGTGTCAGTGTATCTACCCCACACAGAGTAAAGATACAATTATGTGCAGTGATTCTAAGAAGTACAGTGGAATCATAGACAGCTCGGAGTCTCTTTGTGAAATGAGATGACCTCACATCTTGCTGAGTGATCGTCTGTATCTGACAGCATCCAGAAACTGCCTGTGCCGCAAATGTGGAAGCATTCTTCACTCTCATGCACGGCTCTGTTTGAAGCGCTCTTTTTTCCCCCTCCCCGCTCCCTTTCCTCCTCTCCATCTTTCTTTGTTCCTTTAATAGTTGATCTCATTCTTATGCTTCTTGGATTTCAAACGCATATCTGTGAAGTGGCTTGATGTCTGCGGCATGTCCTGACAGCATGATGGACAGCACCGCCACCCTCCTCCGCTCCCATCATCCCTCCATCTCTCACCCCTCCAATCCTCCACCCTGATAATCCCACCGTCCTGGCAGCACGGCTGCTACCTGCTCAATCACACAGTCTTGGCATGGGTATAAATCACTTCTCACAAGTCATCATTGTTCTCCTTTGAATTCAAAGTCTCAGCACCCCACCTCCCTCCCAGCTCAGTGCAGTATACACAAAAGCTAAAAATCCCCTCGATCTCCTTGAAGAACAAAGGCGGGTATCAGATGAGGAGTTTACATGAGCTAACTCATCCGGAGTGACGGCATGTCACCACTAGAGCAGCACTTCTGCATTGTGGTTTCCGAAGCATTTACCCATTGACAGCAATTCAAGTAATTCAATATTCGTCTGAAAATCAGCAAAAGCTGTGGGAACTATGTGTGGGGAAAAGGATTTTGATGGAGAATTATTGCCTCCTAGTGGAAGGAAAGGACACTTGCACACACAGTGTTTGAGTTGCAGAGCTGATGTAGTCCAGTTCATCACTGCCATCTGCTGGCGTACTGACTGCTTTTTGACTGTTACACTATCCTGCCATGTTTTCTGTATCTGTCTACCTCTATACCCCATGTTAGAAACCACACACTTAAGATCTATGGTGACCATTTGAATTTTAGAGAAACTCTTCCGAAATGAACATGAGTTAAACATGGAAGAAGAATGTTTTTTAAAAAAGCAATCAAAGCAGGTGTAGATAAACTGAAGATCACAAGCTTAGATACTTAACAGCTTAAGTAGGCCTTAAATCTCCTCTGAAGAATTAAACTCAAAGAAATAAGCTTACTGCCCTTCTTTTATAGAGTTAAATGAGAAGATCCATAGCTAACGTAGCTTAACACAAAGACTGGAAACAGCTCATGAACATGTTGTATCCAGTAAGCAACAGAATGTAACCTTCTGGTGAAATGTAGTTTATCGTTGAGTCTCATCCCCAGATGGTCAAATACAGACGCTTTGGGGTCGAACGCCATATTCCCCCAGGAGGTCACATGTTTGCTTGTATGCTTTAATCCGTTAGAAACCAATGTGTAAAAGTAAGTTGTTGTGTGTGATGAGTGGGGGGTTATGTGCCAGACCATCCTGGAGTCTTGTCATCACCAGGGAGTTGATTGGTAATCAAGGGCGACTTCAGGAAGTTGTAAATGTAGTTGATAAAATATAGCTATTCTTAAACATATTTGCAAGATAAAATGACTTTGGAGAACTATACAGTACAATTTTTTTCGATTAGGGAACACTCAGCCTTCATATTATGCAAACTACTGGAAGTCTGAGAAAAAGGGGTACCCACAATAGGTTTGTTTATTTTAAGGGTCCAGTTTGGAAGATTTAGCGGCAACTAGTAGTGAAGCAGAAGACTATGTCCCCCTAAAAAACTCCTAGCCTCACCCTGCCCTATGGCAGCTGCTAAAAATAGGGAAAAAGGCCCCACTAAAGGCCTTTCAGTATTTTGTTTGTCCGTTTTGGGCTACTGTCGAAACATGGTGGACTCTGTGGAAGAGCACTCGCTCCCTCTGTAGATATTAAAGGCTCATTCTAAGCAATTAAATCCTGGACCTGAAAAGAAAAAAAGATGATTTAAAAAAACATGGAAGAAGAAAAAGAAATAAGGATAAAATAAGGCATTACTAGATAGTCAACCACTGAAGATCACAAGTTATCTCAAATGCTCAATTTTGTGTTCAGAATGTGAGAGGAGTAAGGCTTCGATGTCAAATCTTCCTCTCCCACAGTGTTGCATGTACAATATTTATGTTTTGGCACAGAGTGTTGAGTATGTCTACTTTTATTTGCTCTTTCTTTCATCTCGTATCTTGACATACTGTCCCTCTTCTGTGTCTTCGGGTTTGGTTCACATCCGATTCTTGTCCATGTGTGTCCAGAGGTCCTGAAGAAAGGCAGCTCAGTCCACCCGGCTCTTCTGAAGAGGGAGGTGGAGGCAGTAAGAGACACCCAGCGGAGTCCTCTGTACTGCGACCAGCTGCTCCAGCACATCAGCTCCCTGCGCACAGAGACTACAGCCGAGTGTCCCGAGTGACGTGAAGTCCCTGCTCTCTCTTAACTTATACAACAGACCTTAATGAGCAACCTTGAACAATGTGCTGATGATAATACAATGGAGCATTTGTCAGTGAAGGACTTGATCTCTCTAAGATGGAACTCACTCCTTCTGTCGCTACTTGCCTTAAATTCAGTGGAGATTTACTTACTTTTGATGCAGGTTGCCTCTGTCTTTTCTGCATTCATTCCTTTTTATTCTATTTGTTTGATTCTGATGTTTGTTTTTAATGAATTTAATATTTTATCGCACTGTGGTTGTGTTTTAAATGTTTCAGTGATAAACTCATAAAATCTCAGCATCCCTGGCTCCGGATGGTGCTGAGCCTGAGAGAAGCTGGGTCAAGTGATGTGTTTTTTTTTTTTGGTTTTTTTTGTATTTGATTGTTGAAGAAGGTGTTTAACTGTTGAGATGTGTAAATACAAAGCACATTAAAATAAATCTGAATCTTTGAAACATAAAACCACTTTTGAACACTGTATGATAACACTCACGGGTAAATAATGAAAAGAATGTTGGAACCAAAACAGAGTTTTTCTCCTAAAACACATCTATGAGCTGTTTTCAAACACATGGCACTATGTAGGATATTTGTTTTTAAATTTGAATGTTGTGACTGGATGATTTGAAATCCTTTGTATATTCTTCAAGCTTGACATTGATACAGAAGCTTATGGTATGGTTAATTTTTAATTTTCCATCTCATAATTTTCACTCTTTATTTAATCATCCTTATTTTGCTGACAATGTCGACTTTCTCTCTTATAATTGTGACTTTCGTCTCAGAATTTTGACTTTTGATCTCATAACTGACATTTAGCTCATCATTTTGCCTTTTTGTGTCCTAATCTTTAATTTTCATGTCACAATTTAGACTTTCAGAGAATTTTGCATTTCCATCTTATAATTTTGACTTTTTGGCTCAGAATTTGTCCTTAATCTCATTGTTTTGACATTACATTTACATTTTTCTGACATAATGTTGACTTTCTATTACGAGATTTCAACCTTTTTGTCTCATAATTTGTTAATTAATTTCGACTTTATCCCTGTAATTTTGACGTACCATTGGGATATTTTTTTTAATCAAGGCTGAATTTTCTTTCTTTACTTCTGTTTTTTACTGGCGTAATTGGGCTTCCATACCCTGATTTGACGCCACCTCTCCTTCCTCCCATCCATCTTCTGCACATCACCAAGTGAAACTGCTGCTGCTCTGCTCTGATCTGATCCTCCACCATGTAGCACGAGTGCTGACCGCAGAGCTCCATCCATGGCACCTCTCTAAACCACGACTCTTTCTCCTCCTCGGGTCCGATCGTGACGCACACATCTTCCGCTCACCATGCTGCAGATCGGGGATGAAGTGGTGTATTTCTCGGCGGTGTTTCTGCTGGTGGTGCTGGGGACGAGGAGCGCCACGGCCGCCTCCCTGCTCACAGCGTCCCTGTACGTCTTCATGGTGATGTTCCGCTTTCCTCCGGTGCCCGCGGAGCAGGCCGGCCGCGTCCTCCGTCCCAGGGCTCCTTCAGGCGGCGTGCCGGTGGTGGCGCACCGCGGGGGAGGCCACGACGCCCCGGAGAACACACTGGCAGCGATCAGAGAGGTGACATGCAGACATCACATCCACATGTACTGTACCAGATGTAATACAGTACTGTACTGTGTAGAGATGTATGCTACAGATATATGAGACCCAAATTTAAAAAAATGGTGCAAAAACAGTTTCAAAAGGAACATTTGGGTGATTTCATACAGGATTTCCTGCGATAATAATTCTATTGATAGTTTGCTGCTGAACCTTTGCCTGTCGTGACATCCCAGTTATTTTGCAGTGTAAGCAGAACACCACAGCCTCTAGTGTAGCTGGTTAGATCTGAATCAGATCAGAGGTTCATCTTTCTCTTTGGCCTTGAAAATGAACTATTTATAGTTTTCATATTTTCACATTGATGTCTGATCAAATCCGTTCTTTCCCATCACTGTGTCAATTTTTACACACCGAGGCTGCTGAGTCAGCAGTGCCTGTACTGTCTCATGTCTGTCCCTCATGCATCATCCCGTGCACTAAAAGTCCCTCTGATGTTTTGCATGTCCTTCAGATGTGGATGGGTTTCTAATTAGTTATTAAAATTTTAGTTTTTGTGTTTATGAAATAATCACAAAACGGTGGAAAATGTCAACGGCGTCCTCTTGTTATGTCCACAACCTAAAAACATCACTTTAAATGTCACAGAGGAGTAAAGAAACGAGAAAATATTCACATATTAAATATCACATATCATCACATAAATTATGTGATTCATGCTGGAATCACAGAAGTTTGACTTTATTTTTTCAAAATAACATCTTCAGAATCAAGTTGATCTTGTAATAGGTTGTCTCAGCCACTTGTTTCTGCACTATGTAAGTTCAGTGAGGGGGTAGGATCACAGCGTTATACACATGTTAACTTCATGATACAAGTTTTCAACACACAACATTCTTCTGACATCTGACAAACTGGTACAAACCTGGGATCTCTATGACAGTGGCGTTGCCCTCAGAAACTGTGGGGAGTGCTTCAGTGTGTCCTAGAAACAACTAAAGGTATTTTAATGCACTGACTGTCTCATGTTAACACATAGAGAGCTTTTTCTTTGCATGTGTCTGCAGTGTGGACAATATAAACGCTGCCCACAGAGATGGAGGCTAAAGTATCTCCTCTCTGTTAAACTGTAGCTCTGACTCACTGCGTCGCACTCTCTCCTTTACGTGGGCTCATTTTTTTTCCTGTTCAAACATCGCAAGCCAAAAAATGTTTTTCTGCCTGTCAGTAAATTTCTGTTTTGCACAGAAAGCTGTCGTCTTGTCTTTTCCTGCTCCAGGCTAGTAGGAACGGGGCGACCGGAGTGGAGCTGGACCTCAGCTTCACAGCCGATGGCGTGCCCGTGCTGATGCACGACGAGACTCTGGACCGCACCACCAACGGTTCGGGAAAAGTCAGCAAAGTGCAGTTCGTCCAACTTAGGAGGCTGGATGCTGCCGTTCGTCACAGGCTGAAGTATGCTCCCGGTCAAACACTCATTTGAGCTGAGCTTGTGATTTCATACATAGATAAAGAAACTAAGGACTAATTGTGTCTATTTAGAATAATATGAGTGATCTATAGGCCCTTTTGACCCTCTTTCCCATCATCTTTCATCATCCTATTTGTTTAAAAATGTCACTTCAGTTTGTCTGCACCAGATGTCAGTAGTGGAAAGTTAAGTTTATTCATGTTGAAGTTCAGTTTCCTTCACCTGCAGGGACAAGTTCAGTGGAGAAAAGGTCCCGACTCTGCAGGAGGCAGTGGAGGAATGTATCAGACACCAGCTGACCATCTTCTTCGACGTCAAAGATCAACCTGATAAGGTTCTGAACATACTGAACTAGAGACCATTATAACAATGTTTGGATACATGCTATTAGCCTGTAGCAGTGTGTAGGCTGTGGAGGACTGAAACTGTCACAATCCAAAACTAAAGAAAGAAAGAAATAATGCTCCAGAAAATAAATAGAAATGATGATGTCAAAATAAATGTAGACATTGATACATTTATAATATAATATATATATCATAAATATGATAAACTGATTTTTCTGTTTGAATTTGCCTCTTCAGAATACATATTTTTTAAAATGAATAATCATTTGATAAACTGGTTTCTCATCATATAGTCAAATGATTCTCCTGTTTTCATGAAATACAGTTTTCCTGTTTTCCAGGCTGCATCGGTGCTTCATCAGATGTATAAGAAGTTTCCCGTCCTTTACAATTCCAGCATTGTTTCCTCCTTTGAACCCAAAGTCATCTACAAGGTAACAAAAAAGTAGGATTAAATATGACTTGATCTGACCGAACCGCCTCCGTCCTCTGACAGATCTCTGTTGTCCGGTCCACAGATGCGTCAGACTGACCCCAACGTGGTCACGGCTCTCACTCACCGGCCCTGGAGGCTGAGCCGCTTCGGCGACGGCACGCCTCGTACCCTGTCGACATGGGGTCAGATGTGGACGTCGGTTCTGGACGTCTTGTTGGACTGGGCCCACCACCACATACTGTGGAAGCTCTGCGGAGTCTCTGCCATCCTCGTGCAGAAAGACTTCGTCTCACTGTAGGTGAAATTCAATCAGTTTTATGTCTGTGTGTAATTTACAGAGTTTAAGAGATCATCCACATTTATTCGATCACTTTCCAGGAAATTACAAACATCAATTGTAACTTCATGGGAACTTAAAGACTGATTAAGAGATTCAAAAGGACTCTGGTGTGATTCAAAGTTGACACTGTTTCACTATTTTAAATGCATAGTTTTGTAACCGAAAACGTTTGTCTGGCTGTGGGTCTTGTTACTTCCCGACTGAGCTTCATTGTAATATTTTTTTCTTCCTCCTTCCACATCAGGGACTACGTTCAGTTCTGGGCGGAGCGGGGCGTGGAGGTGGTGGGCTGGACTGTTAACACCGCCGTGGAGAAAGACTTCTACCAAAACCTGCTGAAGATCGGCTACATCACCGACAGTCTGCTGGAAGACTGTGACTCTCATTACTGAATGACATAAGATGATATTTTACAGCTTCTTTATGAACATGTTAGAGGTTAGACTCCATTATTATTACTTCTTTCCCCAGTTCCTTCTCCTTAAGATTAACATAACCCACTTAAACATGTCGATTAAGTTAATAATCATGCAGAGGGAGGCTAGAAATCTGGTGCTAACTTGCTCTGTAGTCAAACAACTGAAGTTTTATAGAGTGACGTATGATTTACTGTAGAGGTAAGATAACAGAGTTACCTGTAGCTGGCATACAGGTAATGTCCCTTGAAGACGCAAAGGTAAACTTCTTTGTCTTTATCCTACCACCAGCAGCAATACATCCAACTCTCCTGGACCCGGGGATTAGGATTACGCTACCTTAAAGGTCTTTTCTACCTTCTGTGCTGATCTTTCAGAGGCTTGGATGCACCTTTAAAGGGACATCTGTGTGTATAGCTGCAACATTAGGGAATACCGGCAGCGTATCGATGATATGCTATGATATTTATTCACTAATGGACCCCAGAATATCTCTTAGTGATATTCCAAAACTAGACACAGTGATGCTTGAAGGTGAAGCAACTTGCCTTCTGTCATTAAGTGCCAGAAAATACAGATTTTGAGAGATCATAAGATCTGATTGTATCCTCGGGGAAAGTGAATGCACCAGTGGCCCTGAGTCCATTTTCTTCTTTAATACCCTCGTTATGAATCATCGGAGAATAACTTTTCGTTCTGTTGCAGCCAGAATTGTAAGAAATGTCGACATCTCGAATCCAAAATCCACCTGAGAAATGTTTGACTAGATACCAGAAAACCTGTAAGAGTGATTATTCATTTAACTTTTCAGTTGTTCAGTTGTATTTTTCCATCCACGTCGTCTCCTCACATACTGTAATAGCATAATGCTGCGCAGATAATTTGACTTGTAGAAAAATAACTTTGAGGGAAAAGCGCTGATTTTAATTTCACTAAATTGTTTTGCCTGGTCATATTTAAAGATAAGTGACTGAAGAGTACAGAGATTACCCTTAAGAATACAACTATGTCTTATTTGAAGTTAAAGAAAGTAAGTCAACAAAGCCTTTCAAGTGGAAAACCCAGAATTAATTTAAAAAATGTAACATATTCATGAGAGTTTTTGTACTGATTCCACGAAAGACGCTACAGGTTTAACTTCCCCACTTTATCACTAACATTAAGACAGTTCATTTTTCTATAACAAGTTTTCTGATATTTTATGTTTAAATATAGAAATGATGTCTTATCTTGTTAAACTGATACATTTTCACATTGTAGAGTCAAAGTTTGGCTGCCAAAAGCCTTAAGATAATCAGTTTTCACTTTGCTTTTAGGAGGAAATGTTGTAAAGAAAGCTGTTATAAATCAGGCTGGGTGATATGTGAACACACCCCTTGTCAAAGACCCTTCAGAATATAAATACAAATAAAGCTGGAAAGTTTGGTGTTTGTGAGTGTTTCTGAAATGGAGATTTCAAACATTTTGAAGCAAAGTTCTCCGGTATTTTGTGTTAAATGTGCAAATGAGTCTGTCTATTTTGATATGAAATAATATGATACGTCCCTAGAACAGAAATCTTAACCAAAGGTCAGACCTAAACATGCATTTTGGACGTTATCAAATCACGATAACAGATTTTCACTACATGATTATCTTGGACAAACAAATACACACATAACAGATTTACAAGATATCAATGTTTAATTTTTTAGACTATCATGGCTATCGATAATATCAGTGTACTGTGGCACCGCTAGTCTAAAAGAAAACATTGTTATTAAAGCAAAAAAAGCTCAAAATCTTAAAAAGTAACTGGTATTTTCTGCTGTGCCATCTCTTTGACACACTCCTGGTTAGTATACAGTAAAGCTTGAGTTGCGATATAAACACGCCTGTGTGTACGTGACGGCATTGTGCGCCTGACCTCACCTGTGTGTGCTGTAAACACAGGGACGTTGGTGGATAAGGGGCCACGTGTAGGAGCCGACAAAAGACAGACCCCTATTGAATAAACTCACAGTTGAACTTGTCTGGGAGAATTGTATCTGTGTAATTTATGTCACATGAATGTAGAGAGGGAGGTCAAATAGGTAATGAGTTTATGATTACACTAATAAGACGTAAAAAGCTGTACGTTACCATCAAATTAGGCAAAAACTACTAACTTTAATACAAAAAGAAATTCAAAATTGTAGCCTAAGTCAACTAATAAGATGTGTCAAGACAAATTACTTGTCAAATTAGACAAAAACTATAAAGAAGAGTGAAAAAAACCTTAATAATCAGGGTTAACTGGGCAATTTGTTGCTGTAAAATAAAGTCAAACAACGTGTTAGTGTCCCTCGTAGTCTCTGGGTGTTCTCTGGAGTCCTGTGGAGTTTGTCGGTAGACTGCTAGTACGCAGCTTCACGCTTCCTTGGGACCTTATTAGACTTTCTTAGAGGTTAATTAGTGATACATTACAAGAAAACTGTACTGCAAAACAAGGTAAAAGCCATCTTTGCTTCCTACCCGTTTGACTCTTTACACGTTACAAAACACCTAACAAGGAAGCATGAACAAGCAGCCTCTCTACAAGCTCTGGAGAACATCCAAGCAACGAGAGACTACCTGACTTTTATTCTATTTAGTCCAGCTTTCTTGTTATTAGCAACAAATCCCCCTGTAATAACATGACAATATGTCAAATAAAGCCCAGATTAATAACATCATCCTTCGAGCATTGTTTGTCCCTACGTTTGTCAAATTACAGCCTGTGTGTTGGTAATAAGAGTCAAGTAGCATCTCATTTATACATTTGATGATTTAACATTGATTTTGATTTCTGCTGGGATGATCTTGTAAAGTAGTGTGAGATAGTGTATAAGGATGTCCTTTTTAGGAGTATACTTCAGTATAAAAGTGTAGAATATTTTAGCTCTAATGAGGCATTATGCAGTTTCTAATTACAGCATGATTTAGATGGATGATTTAACAGTTTGTTTACTCATTTCTACTTTTTTGTCTATTTTTATTTTACATTTCTTTCCTTCTTGGAGGTTAATTGGCGACACTTGGATCTGATGTTAAGTTGCATTTAATTTCAGCTCGGATGAGCTTGTAAAACAGTGTGTCATAGTGTATTCGGATGTCCCATTAGGCTTCTAATGAGAGTATAATAGTGTCTAAGTGTAGTATATTTCAGCCCTAATGAGATATTAAATGCTGTGTCTAATTACAGCATGTGATTTAGGTGGATGGTTTAACAGTTTGTTTACTCTTATTCTTATTTCTTTTTTTCATATAAAATTCAGCTTGTTACAGCTTATTTGTTCACTTAGGGTACAACTTTGTTTTTTAATGTCTCTAAAATGACATATTATTTCAATTTTTTGCCTAATTTGACATAAATACGTCATATTAGTTTGATCTACAATAAAATGCGACCTAATTTTTCTAAGAGAATTATTATTATAACGGTAGAAGAACGTGTGATTGTGTGGATGTGAGGCTCCAGTAGAGGGTCCCTCCTGTGTTCAGCGCTGGCTCCGGTCCGGGACGCTGTCTCTTTAAAGCGCACAGGGAGGCGTGTGGGGACGTCGAGCAGCGCCGCGCTCTGACGGCGTGCGTGCAGTGTGTTATGAATGACAGCCGCTTTAACAGGTTATGTGACATTGTGGCAGCGCAGGACACCTCAGCACCAAAGTGACTTACGTGAAGTGGCGGATTCTCTCGGGACGGTTTAAAGGCTTCCTGAAGGAGATGCGCGCCGGCTGCTGGTTTTACGCGTAAAGAAGGAGCGCAGTGCTGCTCTGCGATCTGTGAGAGGTTACCCAACGAGCTGGATCTGGACTGCACCGTGTGCGAGTGAAAATCCAGCCCGATCAGCTGCGAAGGCGACCGGTACATCTGACTTTTTTTTTTTCTTCTTCTCCTTCACACATCGTCGGGATTGTCGGAAATGCGTCGAGCCTGACGCGCCGTCGCTCCTCCACCTCTCTCGTCCCTCCAAAGTGCCAAACTTCCAGATAAAGTTCACAGGTGGCCTCCCCCTGCTGCAGGATGTACACAATTACAAAAGGTCCCAGCAAACTGGTCACCCAGAGGCGGACAGGTGAGGTTGCACTCTCTCAGAGATCACAGCAGACATTCATCTTGTTGTTGTTTTTTAATCAAGTTAAAGTGAATTTTCCTCTTATTTCTTCTTTTCAGGACCAACTCAGCAGCTCGACAACAAAATAAACGATTTCAAGCACAAACAGACGTCCTGGAGCATCCCTAAGTAAGTGCAGCTTTTGGGGACCCCTCACACTATTACTAATACTACTACTGAGAGTCAGAGATGAGGCTACTTCTTGCAGGAATCAGACCCTCTTCAGATTGATTGTGTTTAGTGGCATAATTGGACGTCATCAGCTTGAGACGGGCAGTGTTAGTTTGCCCCAACAGTGCAGACCTTAACGGTTGCGTTGCGGCTGCCTGCTGGGTTGCTTTCACGCCTTTCGAAGCAGCCGTGACCTTGTGGGAAGGCGAGGTGGCACATGGTCCTTCACTCAGCTGTTGCGGTCTCTGACTCCCCGAACAGAGTTGGGGCCCAGAGACACTTTGAGTCACTTCCTGCTTGGTAGAGCCGCACGATATATCACGTTATAATAATTTTGACAGATAGTTTGTTGTTTCTCCTTTCTTCTACCCATCAGCCTCCCCGCGCCCAAGATCGTTTTCAACCGCCTCAACGGCAAGAAGTACCACCACCCTGCCCCGGCTCTCCCCGCAGACGAGCAGCAGGAGGAGACCTTCACCCCGGCGCACGAGGAAAACGTCAAATTTGCTTACGAGGGTAAGGGAACGAATGAGCCGGACGGTCTGACCGGAAATGCGAGAGAGGACTTTCCATCGTCGTCCCCCTCCCCGCCGCCAGCTGTTTTGTGAATGACATTGTTTCACTATCCAGAGTTTATTTAGAAACCACAACCTCCCACCCCTCCCAGGCCTCACCCGCACAGCTGCTCCGGCACTGATAGCCGTGATAGGCACCTGGCAGAGAAGCGCTCTCACACCCACGTTTTTCTTTTTTTTTTCTTCCCTTTGTCTAGCCCCAGACACAGAAAGAGAGTGAGCTTTGAAAAAAAAAAGAGGCACCCGAGAGCTTGTGACGGGACGGGACGGGGGGGGGGGGGGCGGGGCGGGGCGGGCTCTGCTGGTGCAGCTCACACACACTGACCCACATTCAGAAGCCTCGCTCGGCCCTCTTCTCACTTTTCTCCGCGCTGTTAGTTGGCCCGGCATTGAAGCTCAGCCACAGCGGCTCATAAACAACTTGAGTGACCTTGTGGTTGAGTGCTCAAGGACACAGAGACAAACCCCCCCAACCCCAACCCACCAACCAAGCAGCCACCCCCACCCTCGGCCTGCTCTGTTCAGGGTTGCTTCAGTCTCTTTTATACTCCCTGACATGCTTCCAAACATGACAGACATGCCTCTCCATTAGAGTTTTCTGAAAGTCATGGCCCGGAGGCAGCTACATGGATACATTCAGTCCACACTCACACACACACTCACACAGGCCACATGTGAGCCGTCCACATGTTGCATTATTTGAAATGCAGACGCTTGCCAGGAGAGGCAGGCCTTTTCGAAGCAGTCGCCCTCATGGACTTTGCCCGTTTGACCCTGTGGGTGCCAGGCGAGGTCAGATAAGGATATTTACTTTCACTAATTGCACTTCAGATCTTCATTATTAGTATTTTGATTCATTGCAGCACAAAGAGCCTGAGTTCAATCCCCCGTTCGTTTCCAGGCTCTGATAGTTAAAGGTGCAGCATGTTGTGAGTATATGCTACAAAAAAGGAGGCTAGGTCTTGCCTCCTTTTTTGCAGCATATACTCAAAACCAGTAGGTTGGCAGCAAATCACAAGGGTGACCCCTAACTGCTGCTAATTGTAGCTCCCATTGGCATGTTAGCTCAGTTAGCTGTGCAGCTAGCGGTCCCGACTAACAGCTCAGAGACCAAAGGAGCTTTGGAGCTGGATGGGCTGCGGCTAGCTGGTTAGCGTACTGACTTCACCAGATATCTCTGCAACACAGAACATACAGAGGACGTCACAACGTCCAGAATGTGTTATTTCTTCACATCTTGTTGAGAATTGTATTTAATTTTAAAACGTTTTTCAACTAAAGTTCCGACCTGTTGCGCCTTTAATCAGAGGTTTAGTGAAACTAAATTGAGGGACATATTTAGGGCTGTTTATCATGACATAAACTGCCTTTACTGGTCACAGATTATGATTTCCTAGAGCCTGAGGCATTGTCTTCAAATGGTTTCTCTTGTCCTCACCAGGAGCGCAACTAAGGATCATTTCATTGTTGATTAATTGTCAGAAAATGGTACAGAAAAAAGTCATTGAGTGTTTCCCAAAGCCTGAGATGACGAGCACAAACATCTTCGACCCAAAGATATTCAGTTTACTGTCATAGAGTAGTAAAGAAACCTGAAGAAGATTTACATTTACATTTAATCAGAATTTTTAACCTTTCTTTTTTCTTACAATGTTACCCAGCCTGAGTAATCTATTATTAAAGTAGTTAGCAATTGATTTAATAGGTAATAGCTATTTGTTCAATCAATTAATTGTTGCAGCTTTAGTCTGCATATCTCAAACATATTCAATTTACTGTAATAATAAAACAAGAAAAATTAAAATCTGGAACAAACAAAACTTCAGCAAGTCCTCCGCAGTCTTTTACTGACAACTGAGAGAAACAAAGGAGATCTCAGTTCGCACGTCACGTTACAATCCACTCGCATGAAGCCAATAAAGAATAAGGAATACACGTGAATTGCTACAAATTGTAAGCATGAGTAGCAGACGTGCTGACAGAGTCTCTGTGTCTTCAGCCTGGCAGGAGGTGATGCAGCAGCAGGAGGAGCAGGGACCAGAGGAGGCCCAGGGAGCAGTCGCCTATAAAGAAACCACTCCCAGCCCACACATGGACAGTGAGTACTGCTTCTCCTCCTCTCCACAGTCCTCTTCACACCACTCCACACCAATCACACCATGTGAGTTATGTCTGTTTTGAAGTCTAAGCTTCGAGTTTTACTGGATATGTGATTTGGCGCAGGCGTTCCTTTTAGATTTCTGTTTGTAGTCGGGTGAATTTTTATATTTTTTGTTGTTTAGTCTGTAATGCTGACAGTCCACAGGCCATCAACTACTGTAACCTGGACACTGACTTGTATTGGTTTATGACAGCCAGCCAATTTAGGATTAGTGGACCTGCTCCTGATCCTTCCAGCTGGAAGGAAGCTCGCAGGTGTCACAGGCCGGTCTCTCCTCATAGTCCAAATGAGATGTGCCAACTATGTCGAAAAATTTAGAGATACAACTTTAGGATGCACACTTTATTGCCAAATCAACTAAAGCGATTGGAATTTGCCAGCTTGGGTTAAAAACAAAGCATATGATACATGGCAAAGCATGGGTGAAGATCAAGAGAGAGTTTCCATTCTAAATAAAAATAGTAAGAATAATAATTATATTGATAATGGTAGTAGTAGCAGTGTTAAACATGACTTTTAAATTGAACATCTTCGTTTTAAGACTTTACGACTTTTTTAGGCGGATAAGTTTGCCCGTCTTATTTTGAAAGTGTGTACCGGAAGCAGTCACGATTGAATGCGCGGTAGCTTGACAGATGTCGATGCTGCAGTTCCTCATTGTGACCGCTAGAGGGCAGACAACCTTCACATTTTAATGTCAACGATCATTTAAACGGGATGTTTACCGGGAAGTTTTTGGACGGCGCTAGCTAGCATGCTAACACGTCTGCCTTGTCGAGTTAATGCGGACATTACAGGCAGGTTCAACTCTCCATGACATCAAAGTGTAGTTATCAGCTGTTAATTATTAAATTATCAAAGCTGCTGTCACCGTTCTTATTTGTAGCAAATATACTGATGAGTCTGACATTTTAAAATAGGTAAAGATACAAATATGATATTAAAAACAAGTTTGAAAAGCGTTGCAGTTCCTCACTGGGACCACCAGAGGGCAGTGAAGCGTGATAATGGCGAATATAAGGGTCAAGTCTGCAGAGCGCAGACACACATTACCATAAGACTTCCGGTTAAACCTATCAAATTAAGACAGTCAAAAACTGTGAATGTTTTTCGTCATGTTACATTCATATAACGTTACAGAGAATGGACTCAACTTATTTAATGTGTGATGAGCTAATAGCTAAATAAAAATATGACATTTATTGATAATTGTGCATATTCATGTCTGAAATGCATGTTTATTGTGTCCTGGCGAAGTTTCCCTAAATATTTCATGTTTTCAATGACCATAACAGCCACAGACTATTATTTAATTGTTTGAACTTCATCTCCTCGTTTTCAGACTTTGTGCCCATCGATCTGGATGAATGGTGGGCCCAGCGTTTCCTAGCCAATATAGACAAGCTCTCCTGACACTCTGCTGGGATTTGTGGATCTTGACGGACGGTCAGGAGGTGAGACCTGAAGCAGGATGGCTCACAAGAGGAGAGGACGCCTGGGCAGGAGGTGCGACGGGTCAAAGTGTGATTCACAAGGACTGACGGCGCTGGGACGCCGACACAGAAAACCACAGAGAATCACTTCAACTTGAACTTGGCAATCCAGTCTGTCAAAATTCAGTCTGCGGACAGACTGGACACTGGAGGAGGACGTCATGATGTTGAGGCTTCTCTCATCTCATTGCCTCCAACAACAGAGATGTTACGTTACTTTGAAATGCAGTAAAGTTGTGTTTTCAAGAAGCTCTGTTTTGGCATCTTTTTAATTGTCACAAGAAGGGGATTGTTTACTGACCTTACTGATGATGCACACAGGACACCAACAGCTCCATAAATTATTGTACAGTATTTTTAGATGCATTTTTAGGTTCACTGATATTTTTAATACAAATGAAACCTGTTGAGAATCCATGTTTGACCACTGACGGTCGACAAGCTACGTTTGCAGCAACAAAATACAAATTGTGAAATTATATTTTCCTTCCGATCCACATCTCAGATATTCAGACACAAAAACAACACAAATAATAACTGAAGTGGGAAAAAAACATGATAAAGTTTGGAGGGCTCATTCAAAAAGGACATTTTTTAGTTTGAATAAACCTTCATCAGTCTCTGACCACTTCAAAGCTCTAAAGCACACTTTAGAAGAAAACTCAATGTGTGTTCAGCTGGTTTTACACGTTATTTCAAGAGGATTTTTGAAATGTGATTCTAAAAATCAACAGTTTTTGGCCTGACAAACTACAAATCGCACTTTTTCCAGCGTTCCTTCTTCATTCTTTGTGGTTGGCAGCATCCACATTATCCAGGACGATGACGACAACGAGCCTTAAAGATTATTACTGTAGTACAAGTCAATCTAAACCTCATTTATCAACACCACATGAGACACGGAGCGTAATAAAGACATAGAAGTGTTTATAAAGAAGCATCCAGCGGTTCATCTGAGCTTTTATGTGCTCTCCTTGAGGGGGGGATGATGAGGCCCGTCGCTCTCCTCAAGAAATCTCCACTTTTGTAGTCCACTTCAGGCCACTGTGATCAAAACCACGACAGTCTGCACTGTTCATGTCTGCGAGGAGCTCTCAGTGCTTCTCCAGAGCTCGAGTCAGCAGGTCGTTCAGGCGGGAAATCATCGGTCGGGGGTCGTCGTTCAGGCCCGCTGTGATCATGGCGTTGTCGTAGATCTTAGAAGAAAAAAAAATACAGATAAGAGGGAAAAACACATGTATTAAAACTCAAGTGGACAATTTACTTTTACAGAGAATAACATCCGATGAAAAGTCGCTCGCATGCTGCCAGAAAAATATATTTAATTATCATAACTGGTCGGATTTATTTCCCACAATGGTTTCTTCTGTGGGCATAAATTACTGGGAATGTGCCGGTGCTTAAGTAATGAACAAGTCTCAAATAAGAGCGGACACAAATACTTTAAGCCTGATATTGAAAGAAGGTGCAATTACCTGTGAATAAATGCAAGCATAAAGGTGCATTTCAAAAACAGAGTCACTTTTCTGCTACGTTGAGTTTCCCCCCTTTTAACTGAAATACTGCTTTCAGTCATGTTACGCTCTTGGCAATAACTTTAAGTCTTCCTGAACTGAATGCAAAAAACTGTGATACCGACAGAGAAACATTATGTCGAGACCTTATCCAGACTTTGACAAGACAAAAGGAGATTAAAGAAGTTTTTAGTGATCAGAGGCAGATCAGAAAACAGTGAGGTCTTCGTACTCAAACTCAGGGTTAGGGTTACAAACTCAAAATGTGACTGGTGGTACCTGTTCCAGCAGCAGTCCAGCCAGGTCAGGGTTCGTATCCTTCAGTGCCTGCAACTTCTTGATCAGATCGTGTCTGTCAGATGGGGGGAAAGAGAGGCACAACATGGACACTTGTAAAATGATTTTAAGTACTAATTCCACCCAGTAAAATCCATCCCACAACGCTCTGTCTTACCCTGCGTTGATCTCCAGCGTGGGCTGCAGTATCTGAGCTCTCTCCTCGGGGGTGCGGGCCAGCTGCTGGGTGCGGAGGAAGTGGCGTGCAGCACCCATCTCCAGCACCGTGATCATAGCCGGGTGGGTGTCCAGACGAGGAGTCAGCTGGAGGCCAGATGAAAAGAAAATGTACATTGGAGACATTTGTGAGACCGTATTTCAAGCGTCGGACATGAAGAATGCAGCAGAATGATCTGAATTAAAATCGAAAATTCAGAATCCCGGCCAGTCTTTGTCTTTACCTTTATGTTGGTGACTCGGGGACCCAAAGCATTCTTCATCCAGGACATCAGGTCGTCGGCCTGCTCCTGCGTCAGTCGCTCGGAGGCTGCGGAGGAGGAGATAAAAACAGGAGTCAGGACTACAGACGTGTCGGTGAGTGATGTCTGGTTTTTAACTGGAGATATGAGAGCAGAAGCAGACCCGGCTTGCTGTCCTCAAACTTCTCCTCCTTGTAGTGATCCACCACGATGTCGGTCTCCACGGAGATCATCTTCTTCTTGTCGAACTCCCGCAGGTGGAGGAGGGTCAGCTCGTCGAACTGCTCGTAGCAGAACAGCACCTGGAGAAACGCACGCGAGCCGTGTACAGTGTGTATGCAGGCAAGATCATCATGTTAGTTTCTATCATCGTCGTCCGTCTCACCTCCATGTCTTTCTGCTTCATGGCCTCAAAGTATGGCGAGTGCTCTGCCAGGTGGCGGTTGGGGGCGCACAGGTAGTAGATGTTTCGTGTGCCGGCCTTCATGCGGGAGCCGTATTCCATCAGATTGGTCTGCTGTCCCGCCGGCAGAGCGGAGGACTCGAACCTCAGCAGTTTTGCAATGTCCTCCTGCGCAGAGACAACATGGGGGGGGGGGTGACATCACATTCCAGACACCGAATTTTGAGCATTTATTCTCTTGCTCTTATTTTTGTAGCTCGTCTCCCTTCGAGAAAAGTCACCTTGACGTCTTGTTCCTGCGTGGTGACGATGCCCTCCCTCATGAAGAGACCGTAGTCATTGAAGAACTTGCTGTACTTCTCCGGCTCTTTCCTGCTCTGGTCCAACAGGAAGCGGATGACCCTCTGCTGCAAAACGTCACGGAGCTTCCTGAAGTCAGAGGGAGATGGCGCAGAAATTAATCAGCGGATCGTTGTTGGAGCACAAAAAGAAACCCGAGAGGGTAAATAGGTTTAAGCGGTTGCGTACCTGATGAGGGCGCTCTCCTGCAGCAGCTCCCTGCTCAGATTCAGCGGGATGTCCTCACTGTCCACCACACCTGCAGAAATACACTTTTTTAACACTCTTTCTTCCTTCGTTTGATCAAATCAGGGCAGAGTAAAATTGAGCGGCGGACCTCGGAGGAAGCGCAGCCACTTGGGCAGAATGTCGGTGGCTTTGGTCTGGATCAGGACCTTCCTGCTGTACAGAGCCACACTGGAGCCCATCTCTCTGCTCACGTCAAACATGCTCGGCTTCTGTTGACGGAAAAAAACAGTCAAAAAACCTCAAGAAAACATAACAGCTTTTTTTGTTCACTCTCAACCACTTAAAATGATTCAGTTAAGCGAGAGAATTTCATCATGTGATCTTTGTTGCTTCAAGCGGAAATGTAATGTTGCTGGTGAGCTTTTGAGGCTCAGCTCAGCAGTGAAACTCCACTTTATATAGATCTGAAGTGGTCCTGAGCTTCTCACGTTTTCAGGGACGTAAAAGATGCTCCGGATGTTGAGCGGGGCGTCGGCGCGGTAGTGCAGCGTGTAGCGGGGCCTGTCGTAGGACTCAGCAATGTAGCGGTAGAACTCCTCGTGCTGCCAGTCACTAATCTCTTTAGGCTCCATCATCCACAAGGCCTGATGGGAAACAAGAGGTCAAACGGCAGTTAACAAAAGACAAGAACTACAGCAAATCCCACATGTGAAAACGCAAAGCATGTAAAGATTAAGACCGAGACTGAGCGACAGAACCTGAGAGGCTCACCTGCAGAGTGTTGAGCCTCCGTCCGTTCAGGAAGATGGGGAAGCTGACAAAGTTGCTGTACTTTGTTACGACCTCTGAAAGAGATACAACAGCTGGTGATCGCAGGCACTTTGCTCTGATGTGTTTTTATCAATGCAGTTATAGTGGCAGCCACTGAGGCAGCTCCAGCGGCTCTACCTTTGACTCGGTCCTCGGCGGAAAACTCTTTGCAGTCGTCCTTGAGGTGGAGCACGATCTTTGTTCCCTGTTGAACGCCGGTGGCTTCAGCGATCTCGAACACTCCAGAGCTGAGGGAGAGAACGACAATCATGACTGTATGCACTCTTTGTTCTGCTGTAGAACGATCACACTGAGGGGCATTTAGCTTTTTTCAGACTCTTGATGTCAAAATAAAAGACTCATCCCCATCCCTCTCTCTCACCCGTCTGAGGACCACTTGTATCCGGGTACGCCAGGCTCGGCGGACTGGGAGTAGACGTCGACGCGGTCGGCCACCATGAAGGCAGAGTAGAATCCAACTCCGAACTGACCGATGATGGTGCTGCTGGCCTCTGCCTGGTTCTGCAGGGCATCCAAAAAGGCCTGTGATGACAGGGAGAGACGATCATTATGACATACGTTATAAAAACATGTGTGATGTGTGACGTAGATGTTGGTCACAGAAGTGGAGTATGCAGTCACCTTTGAACCGGAGCGGGCGATAGTTCCCAGGTTGGCCACCAGCTCCTCTTGGTTCATCCCAACTCCTGTGTCCTGTTAAAGTACAGAGAAGCCAGAACAAACCAAACCAAAATCATCAGCTTGTTGTGTAATATTCATCCACCAGGGGGCGCATTATCACAAAAACAAGACAAGGAACCGGAGTTCACAAGAAGCCCTTTTTCACTGCAGTAACCTGGTTTTTCATTGTGTTTGACGCCCCAGGACATTTTGGATAAATGACACTGATCAGTGATGCTGGTATCGGTCTCTGGTTTGCTACTAATTGGTCCCGCACAAGTCACTCTGGAGTCAAAAACAGCTTCAAGAACACTGAACGGATTGCGATTCTTCTTCTCCAAAATCATGTTTCCCCAATGTGTTGAGGGATCTTTGGGGGCCGGCTTTTCATTCCTAACTTTATACTCCAGCTCCCTCTGAATGGCCTCCTCTCCCCCATAAATACTAGTCAGGTCCTAGAAACCTTTGTCCAACAAGTATTTTAGTATTTTCTGAATCATTCCTTCTTTTTAAAGTAGTTGTTGGCTGCAGTAAAATGTTGATTACTGTTGTTAAACAGAAGTAAAAGTAAAACAGAAACAAAAGCAGAAGCCACGACATGGGTTGCACATTATGCTTCGTTCCTGCGGTGAAAAAGGGCCACGCTGTTTTATTTCTAACCAAAAGTCAACACCAGGCCGAAAAACACACAAAACTCACAACTTCACAGTCGCGGGTATACCTGAATGGTGAAGGTGCCCTTGGCGGCATCGGTCTGCAGGTGGATCTCCATGGAAGCTGTTTCACCACCAGCTGTCATCAGTTTGTGGCGTAGTTTTTCCAGAGCGTCGCTGCCGTTAGAGATCAGCTCCCTGATGAACACCTGCCAGCAAGAGAAAAGAGTCAGCGAATCAGTCAGAAGAAACGATCGAGTTCATAAACTGAAATGGTGGTGTAAATAAATTGTGGACTCTCTTACCTCTTTCTCTGAATACAAGGACCTGGCAACGATGTCCAGCAGTTTCTTCGTTTCAGCCTGAAATTCATGTTTGGCGAAGTTGCCTGCGTGGATGAAGGTTGGAGCATCATTCAGATTATCTTAAATCGACCAAATGATGACGGGCTACGCACTATTATGTCTGCAGCTGTTACAGCACCTTGTACAGCCTCTGTATCACTGATGATGGTGTGCAGAGGCTCCTCTTCAGGCTCCTTCTCAGGCTCCTTCTCGGGCTCCTTCTCCACCTCCTGCGTGCTGTAGTAAGACTGCTGGCTGAAGCCGAGGCAGCACCGCTGGGAGCTCCACACTTTGGGCCGACTGCTCCACCTCTGCTGCTGGAGAACCTGCGAGCCTGATGACAGCAGGAGTCAGCTGGGACATTTTTCTCTCATGATTGACATTTCTTCCCCGTCACGCGCAGCCAGTTTAGAAATCAAACTTACTTAAACAACAACTGGAGAGGGTCAATTGTTTTGAGTATACTGGGTACTGATGACAAGCTCAGTCTCACAGACAATGTTGATTTTATAATAAAAAGCCAGTCAGAGACGGTTTCAGTTTGGAGGTCTGGGGTCAGTGTTGACACCCTGGAAAAGCTGTATGTGAGTGTGGTGGAGAGTTTCCTCGTTTTTTTATATTTCGTTTGTGTACAGGCACCTGACCTTGGTAAATACAGACAAATTAAACAGGATTTTAAGGCAGAAGGAAGGATAACAGGCCTCAAACAGAAGCAGTTTGCAGATTTATATGAGCCACTTTATTTTGGATTTGATGCTGATTTGCTTGATGACTTTGGGCAGATGGTGGCCAACAGACAGGTGGCATCTCAACACAGCCTGTCTGATTACTACATTAACACAGAGGAAATGTGATGAACTTGCAATCAGTTATTAAAATCATTATAATGGAAAATACATGAGATAAAATCACTTGACTCTTAACAGTGTCTGATGCAACTTAATGATGTAACAACTGAGTCTTGTAAGAAAAAACATCGATTAAAATTCACCCGTAGCTGTCAGGCAGTTTCTAAGTGAGCCACCAGACTAACACACCAGCCTGCGGTGCTAAACTTCAGGCTGGTTTATGAAACAATCAGCCGCAGCACATTATGTGCCTATGATCTTGTGGTTGTCAGCTAGCCGGCTAGGCTAACTCAGCTGGCTAGCAGCTTACCTCCAGTGATAGTCCGCGAGAAAGTTCGGCAGCTCAGCCCTCGTGCACATGACATTAGCCGCGGGTTGACCCTCTGAGACGTACCGAGGGCGAACCGAGCCAGCGACAGGCAGCGGGACATGTTGACAGACGAGGGGGATACGAGGACAGGACAGGTCGACTGACCGTGGAATACACGCTGAGCGACGGTGGCACAGGAAGGACCTGCGGCAGCGCCTTGTGATGACGTCGGCGGGGCGTCCATCACGCTGCCTGATCGGAAGGGGTTTTTTACCCCCGCTGATTGCCATGTTAAAAGTATGAAAAACCATGGTTTCATTTTGTTTTGGGAAATACATACAGCAGTGGCCAAAGGTTTTGAGAATGACAAATATTATTTTTTACAAAGTCTACTGCCCCAGTTTTTATGATGGCAATGTGCATATATTCCAGAATGTTATGAAGACAGATAGATGAATTGCAATTAATTGCAAACTCTCTTTGCCAAATGAAAATGAACTTAATGCCCCCCAAAAACCTCTCCACTGCATTTCAGCCCTGCCACAAAAGGACCAGCTGACATCATGTCAGTGATTCTGTTAACACAGGGGAGAGTGTTGAGGAGGATGAGGCTCAAGATCACTCTGTCATGCTTATTAAATTAGAACAGACTGGAGCTTTAAAAGGAGGGTGGTGCTTGAAATCATTGTTCCTCCTCTGTTAACCATGGTTACCTGCAAGGAAACGCATGCCATCATTGTTTTGCATAAAAAGGGCTTCACAGGCAAAGATGTTGCTGGTGGCAAGTTTGCACCAAAATCACCACCATCTATTGGATCATCAAGAACTTCGAGGAAAGAGGTTAAAATTGTTGTGAAGAAGGCTTCAGGGCACCCAAGGACCATCTCCTAAAGTTGATTCAGCTGCAGGATTGCAGATTAATGACAAACTTGTAGATTAATGACAGAAATTATCATTAGTTGTCTTACGCTGACCTAAACAAGAGTTTTCTCCACACAGAAAATAGAAGCAGAGTCTGTGGCACACAGGTTTATTTAACAATATGGTATATAAGTACGAAATGAGCCATTTGAACCAGTTTGTACAGTGATTTCATTCTTATTTTCTGCATATTTACAGTACTGTCTAGCTGCATGATTTACATTAGAGAACAGTTCATCATCAATTCAAGTTTAATGCAAGAGAGAAAATGATGCACAAAACTCTCTCTGAACACAAATCAGCAGTCAAACAAGTTAACTTCCCACCACAGGCAAAAGAAGTTCAGGATTTTATGAGAACTTCTTTAGACTGAGGGAGAGACAAAGCAATTTTTTTTAAACATTTGCAAGACAATTTCTGGGTCCTAGCCAGTAAAAAGAACATTCCGGCACCTGTGAACATTACAAGCTTTGATGCAGGTTTCTCTTACACCTGCCATCTGTGTTTGGGTGTGTGCGATAGTTCCTAGATCTATACAAATACGTTAATCTCCCATAGACTCTGCAAACGGGAAAGAAATTAAGGCTTTCCCAAAGGCAGTCCTTTTGAAAAATGGCATATTAGAATAAATTAGCCAGGGACAGAGACACTGAGCAAGAAGTGAAACCTGGCAAAAAATTCCCAGACAAATAATTTTACAGTCTTCTCAACACAAATACGATATTAATTTGCAAAGGTACAAAATAAAAAAAAATTGAATAATAAAATGAAATATTTTTTGTTTTGAGAAGTTTTGTTAAAAAAGTCAATACCAGAGCATAACAAATGAAAAACAAATTAAAACACAAAGACCATGGCAAATTCTTGCACAACTGGTCTGAACCAAAAATATATTCTTTGTGTCTTTGTTGTCTTCTTTTCAACAGCAATTATTAAATCACTCTGTTTGTTGGAAGAAAGAGCAGTCCCTTGGTTTAAGGAAAGTTCACAGTCTGTAGGCCTCATATGACTCATTTGTTTGTATTTCTTTTAGCTTTTTACACCAGCAAGTACAAAAATGTCTCAGCTGAAAACAGAACAAGGCCTTTCTTCTGTCACAAAATGCTACAATCCTTCAACAAATTTCTCCAGCGTGTCTCCCGTCGTGTCACCCACCATACCCATGTCATTACTCAACCCCCCTCTGTTTGGTGTGTTAAGCTGTGGGAGCATGGCACTCTGCTCTGGTGTTCCCATGTGTCCCTGCTCCATGGAGCCTGACAACGGGCCTCCAAGGCTGGGGTGGGGAGAGCTGGAGTGGAGGGCGCCATGCTGCGGTGAGGGCTGAGGCTGTATCCGCGGGGAGGGACTGGAATGCGGGGGCTGCTGCGAAGGCGGACGGGGCGATTGCACTGGAGCTGGGGAGCGTACTTGGTTTCCCAGGGTGTTTGCCATTGTCTGGCCAGGTAAGTGAGCTCCTCCCTGGGCTTGGCCTTGGAGCATGTGGGGCTGTGGACTCATTGAGTTAGCCTGCACTGGAGAGCCCATCTGCTGCTTTAACATCTGCTGCTGCTGAAGCATGCGCTGCTGGAGGAGGTTCTGGGGCCCGTCCATGACCATGCCAGGTTGGCCCATTTGGGATGTGGGAGGGAGCTGTCCCATAGGCCCCCCACCTCCTTGCATAGCCATTTGCTGCTGCATCCGGAGCTGGGAGTAGCTTGCTGGCCCTGGCTGCTGCTGGGGGAACTGACCATGGCCCTGAGCCATGCCTCCCTGCTGCTGCTGTGCCTGCTGCTGCTGCTGCTGCTGCTGCATCTGCTGCATCCTGAGCAGTTGCTGTCTGCGGTACATTTGGGGACTGCCGTTTTGAGCCGCATTCATCATCTGCCCTTGTGGGCCCATGGTTGCCATGCCCTGGGACCCTGCCTGCTGAGGAGGCTGCTGCTGAGGTGCCATCACTGGCCTCTGCACCTGGCTGGCCATGGCCGCAATGGCCTGCATTCCTGCCTGAGACCCCAGCATGGCCTGAGGGTTCTGCTGTGCCTGCTGCTGTTGCTGCGGCTGGCTTGCCTGGTACTTTGCTGTTCTCTGTTTAATGAAGGCGGCCATGAGGTGGGGGTTTGACTTGAGGATGTTGAGGACCTGCTGTTGCTGCTGGGGGGAGCTGGGAGATTTGAGGGTGCGCAGTAATTCCTGCAGGGCGCTCGGAGCAATGTTACCAGGCATCCCTCGTGGCATGTTATGCTGCTGTGGTGTCATGCCCTGCTGTGAGGTTCCTTGGGGAGGCATGACCCCAGCCATTTGGAGACCCGGTTGCTGGGGCATCATGGGCCTCTGCATGAGCTGGCCCTGCTGGGGCATGGGTGTTCCCTGAGCCTGCTGAGGGGCCATTGGGCCTTGTTGAGGAGGGACCTGTTGCTGATGACCCTGGGGATTCTGCATGGGATTCTGTATCCCTGGACCCCACTGGCCTTGCTGCATAGCCTGCATCACCTGGGGGCCCCGTGGTCCTTGCATCATCTGCATCTGGTTCTGCATGGGCCCCATCATTCGTGGGTGGTTCATGGGCATCCCATTCATGGCATAATTCTGCTGTTGATGCTGCTGCTGCTGCTGCTGCTTTGCCTTGGCTACCATCTCGATCTGTCTGGCCACTTTCAGGGCTGCCAGCAGCGGCTGCTGCTGCTGTTGCTGCTGCTGCTGCTGCTGCTGTGGTGGTGGCTGAGGCTGAGGCTGCTGTTGGTGTGGCATGTTAGGTAGAGGCGACTGCTGCTGATGGAGAGGGGATGACTGAGGCCCTGGTTTGCCTTGCGGCACTGGTGTTGGTGGCTGGCTGCTGCGGCCATTGTTGGGGAATCCTTGGGCAACATTGGCAGGGTTTGGTGGCGGCTGCTGTTGTTGTTGTTGTTGTTGTTGTTGTTGTTGGGGTTGGTTGGGCATTGGCTGGGGTGTCTGTGGTGTATTAGGCTGCTGCACAGAGTTGGGGGTGTCAGGGGCAGCTGAGGTAGGTGGAGATGGCATGGGCAGACCCCTTCCAGCCATGGTTGCCATTCTGCGGCGCATCAGCTGAGCCTGCTGGAGCCTGTGCTGCAGCTGCTGCTGACGGAGTTTGTGCTTGATGTTAAGACAGAAGGGAACAGGACACTTGTTCTCCTGACAGTGCTTAGCATGATAACAACATAAAGCGATGAGCTGCTTGCACACAGGGCAGCCACCATTGGTCTTGCGCTTGCAGCCCTTGGTGTGTTGAACCACCCTCTTCATCTTCTGGCATGAAGGCAAAGAGCAATTGGCATTGCGGCATTGGCAGGCGTGGACCAGGGACTGGATGCAGCGCTGGATGCTGAGACGTCGGCTCTCCTGAGGGCTCTTGGAGGCTTCTCCACCCTGACCATTGCTGTCGTCGTCTAGACCCAGACCCCACTTTACCATCTGGTGCTCATGGCCTTTAGCGTTGTAGCAGTTAATGCATAGGTCGTAGTCCTGTTGATAGGGAAGGAAGACCACATTAAGGTCAAATCAAGATTTAAATTAAAGATGTAAATTTCAAAACATAACTGTGAGGTGCCACTTTTCCCTACCTCACAAACTGTGCAGTGCCAGCGAGTCTCTACGTGGTGTTTACACTCATTGCAGGTGTACACAAAGCGGTCTTGGCCCTGGTTGTGCAGCTCGACCAACATACACATCGTGCTCCATTTGCACCTTCTCAATGAGCTGAACTCCCAGTGCTTGTCCCTGGCCAAAGTCAGAAAGGCATCACGGCCATCCATCAGGTCACAAGTCAACAAAGGGTCTGGATCCATGATGGGTGGCAGGGTGTTAATGACTGGTCCGGCATGGAGGTGGATAACAAAAAACACCTGGTAGTAGAAAGGAGGGGAAATGTATTGGTTAGTTGTAAGGAAAGCCAAAGTGTGCTGTAACAAAGTGCCAACTCTTATGTGTGGAAACGCTATAGCTTCAGTGTTGTAGGAAATGGCATTTTTAGTTATGAGGAATGGACTGCAACAAATCTGTTATAGTTGGTCGGGTTTCCCACCTCCTTATGCTTCTCCATTGTGGCGTAGAGCTTCTGGGACAGATCATTGGCTACATTCGGCATCCCAGGCTTTTTCTTATTGGCTCGACTGACACTGCTCTTGTTTTTGTTGGTTTTCTTGTTATTCTTCTTTTTGGCATTCTTGCTGTCAGCTTGGGCTCCCTTGAAATAGATGGACAAGAACGTTCAGAGAGGCAGAGATTGCACAACAGGCATGATGAGGTTATGCAATTAAGCTGAGTGGCTAAATAATGACAGAGTGACTACAGAAAGCTTTTATATTATGAGGACTTGAGGATGATAAATTCTATTTGCATAATAAGAGCATTCAGTCTCCAAAACCCATGTCAAAATACTTAAGCTACCTATCCAATTAACTCACCTCTGTTGTTTCAGAGGAGGTTGTGTTCTCCTCCTTCTTACGCTCCTCCTCCTCCTGCTCCAGCTCCTTGATGCTCTCCTCCAGTACATTAGGCCAAAAGTCACCCTCAAAATACGGCAGCTCATTGGCACTGGTCAGCCTATCTTCTGTTGCCTGCTTGAATATGTCCTGAATACAGACACACAAGATTTCCATCAGGCATGATAGTGACAGGGCTCATAAAGACAAGTTCTGCAAGTGTCATTAAGTTAATGTTAAAGATATACAGAGATATACACTGATACAATCTTTAAAATAATGTGGGGGAAAATAGCTACTTCTACTGCAGCCTTTTGTAAAGATGAGCTTATTTAACGCTATTTGACTGTTCAGCCAAACAGAAAGGATAAATCTAAGCATAGTAACACTCTGGTTTAGGAAAAGGCGTAATGGACGTAATTAATATTGGAATACCTAATCTAATTGGTATGTCAAGCAAATGAATTTAAAATTTACTTTAAAAAACTATTCTAATTTAGATTAAGATTAGATAGGCTGTGTTTGTAATTTGTAAAGCCTAAATATTTTACCAAAATTCTGTTTGGGATATCCCAAACAGAATTCTATTAGAAGGGATCACGTCAAAGCTAACTTATCATCAGTGCAACTGTAATCCACTGTTTCTATCAAAATGCCCTGTGGCAAAGATTATATGAAGTGGCAAAGAAGCTAAATTCAATAAAAAGAATCAAATCAAGATGGCATGGCATCTGACTGCCTCCTAATCACAAGCAACACCCAGACTAAAAGCTGAGGCACATTTTCTACATGAGCAGATAAAGATGATTTTCTTTTACCTTCATTGACAGAGAGAGTGTGAGAGAGAAAAGAAATGCACTCCAAAAAGACTGCCCTTCACCTGTTGTGTATATTTTTATGTCTCTGACATATACAACATATATAGACTTTAAAACTTAAGTGAAACACTTGTAGGATGTTAATATGAATGTCCACAGATTGTTAATACGTATTTTTATGCAGAGAACTTGACATCTTGTGGAAAAAATACATGAGACTGAATATATGGGTGAAGCACAACTGCAGCCTAGCATGAGATGCATGTGAGCAGCTGTTCCACAAACAAAGAATTGATTCAATTGCAGTTCAGACACCAACATTTTGAACCACCTGTTGCATTTCCACCAAAAATAAACTGGTTTGGCATTCAAAGAGTTGGTATCCAGCCGAAACCAGAAAATATCAGGCTTTCTCTGACCTGAAGTGAGAATGTCATATTTTACAAGTTGTTGTGCAGAGCTCTCTGTCTGTACCAGAGACAACTTGATGGAAAAAGAGCTACTGTGAGGTTATAACTGGTGACAAAATTATTATCTACAACTGAGAAAATCTGACCAATGTGACCATTTTCTGACCTTGTAGTCATGCAAGATCCTTTCAGCAAAAGCCTTGTCCAGCATCTTTCTGTACCACTCTTGGAGTCTCTTGGGCTTGGGTATCTTCTGGTCAGCAGGGTGGCAGTGGAAAATGTAGTCATCTCCTTCACTGGGTGGGCAGGCCCAGATGTGACCCGTCACGTACCTGAGGAGGGCAACAAGATTTGTCAGCCACTTAGCACAAGCAGGCATTGGTATTAGCTGGAAGGGTGTAAACTGCTCTTTACTCACCCTAGTTTCTTCACATACTCCAGGTAGCCTATTAAGATCTCATGGTACACTGCAGTCCTTAGCAAACGTGGTTTGAAGAAGTGAATACTGTCGAGGTATGATATGTAAACCCGTCTGCAAACAAATATGGAGAAATTAGCAACACACAGAAGAGCAACACACACAAAATACAAATCTAAAGCAGAAAAGAAAAAGTGCAAACATGACTCTTCATTATTGGCTGTAGTTTTACCTGGTATTTGGAAAAGGGCACTCTGAGCCATACTCCTGGACGTGCATGCCAAAGAAACAAACGTCCACCCCGTCTATTTCCTCAAATGCAAAAAGTGCTTTGGTTCTGTAAGGAAAGGTCTCCACCATCTCGCCTGAGTCCACAAACCTGAGGAAACAGAAAAGCATAAGTGCATTTGAAAACTGCTTTTATCTAACTTGCAATAGACTAGTTTTTTCATTTTACTTATCGTTAAGAAGTAACTGTTGATTGCACTATGTAATGACTGCAGAACAATGACACCATTGGCGTTTATAAAGCTCACTTTCACCATTAGGTACATAATCCCAGCCCAGGAAAATTAATTCGACTGTCGATTCAGTCAGACGGCACAAAGTCTATCTGCTTTTAGGTCTCCATTTTAGACAGAACTTCTGTTCTTAAATGTTTGTCCTGTGTCGTTAGTGGTTGCTACTCTGAGCTAAACAGAAAGTAATATGGTTGTGTTGTGACACCAAAGGATGGAAGAGAGGAACTGCTCCCGCCCCAAGACTTCAGAGTGCATCTGAATATTCCCAAAGTCAGATAGGTTGTTCATGAATGTTTACTTGGAGATGTCCTTTTATATGATATATGGACAAAGGTGCTGTAAACTGCAGTCAATTTTAACAGCAAAGGCTGGGCAACAAAACCACACAGTAGATTTAAGGGCATCAACTTTCTTCCAGCCTTCGGAGGTCAGCACAATGGTGACAGATATGATTGACGTCTTTCTATCCAAATGCATGTCTAGGGGTTTTAGATGCTCGTTATACATATCGTACACCCCCACTGCAAGTCCAGCTCAGCACCTTTGTTACCGTCATCCCTTCTCTCCCCTTGTTTTCTGTCACCACTGAACAGCCTTTGTAATATTAAGGGAGCAATGCCCCTAAACAATAACTTTAAAATGACAACATAGCTATATCTGAAACGCTGAAATGCTTTTTAGTTCTTTCAGTCTCCATTTTAGTTTAAACATCCTCACTCACTTGATGTGACTTCAAAGACTCCAGCATATATATCAAATGCTCACCACCATCAAACACACAATTGACAAGCACGTTTACTTAAAAAGCACTTAAATAATCCCCAAAGTCTCTCCAGGTTTGTTCCTCAGAAGTTCTTATATGCTTTGTGCTGAAGTTCCAGTTCTAGATTTAACCATTGTTACCACAAATCAGGAGGGGCACACTGTATCAGCAGGTGAGGACCTTACCTAGACTTCATGCCAGGCTTAATCTCCACATTTTTGTCAGAGCTGGCCACCACTCGCACAAACACCTCACCGGCCTCTGGGTGGTTCTGCCGTTTCAAGTATTTATTCACTCTGTCCTCAATATACGTCCCCAGCCTTGTCGTTTGCAACCCTTTACAAACAAACACATTTCATGTTAGTTCAAGTTTTTAAATCGCCTTTAACATAATTTCAAAAAAGGAGAATTATATTAATTCTGATTTGCTACAAGTGACTTACTTTTGGCTGAAAACTTGTTCTCCTTTCTTGTTTTGCCAGACTTCTTCAGACAGTTGTCACAGATAAAGCTAGAAGACGAAAAATCATACAACAGTTAAGTATCCACATACATGAATTCTGTTGAGGTCAAACAAGGAGTGTGTATGTTGCATAAAGGGCTGGATAATAGTCTGATATCTATAGGGAGACTTACCCTGTGGGCCATATGACATCATAATGCAGCACGCATATCTGATGCATCTTTCGTCCACAGTCTTTACATTCAACAAACCTGCAACAACAAACATTTCCTTTTTCTGTGCTTCTTTTCAAAAAAGTGACAAAGCATCGCTGCCATCACATAAATGAGAGTCTAACTGAGGTTACTGTCCAGACAGTACTCACGGTTCAGAGTCCAACATGTCATTTTTCTTCTTCTCAAACTGCTCTTTTGATATCATGCTGCACAGAAAAGACATAAAGAGACAAGTAAGTTCATGTTGGCTCCTGTGGTTGAAACTACCTTCCACAGAATGAAGACCAGAGAGAAAAACAGCCTGATAATCTCGCAAGATGATCATCAGGTGGTGGTCGGCCACCCGGGCCTGCTCACTTACGTCTGTGGCTGGGCCGGGTCGTCCCCCAGGGTCACACTGTTGCCCTGGATCTCGTTGAAGCACTTCTCACAGAAGTGATACCTGTCGGCAATAAGGCCATATTTGGGTGAACTGCAGCCAGCACACACAGTAGCAGCACAGGCAAACCGGTGCACAGGTGGCACAATGCAGAGTAAATGGGGGCACACGGAAACAACCGAGGACAGAGCATGGGCGGTGGACAGACAGTAGGACACACACACATACACACACAGGCAGAGGTACAGATTAGTCACAGTTGGAATAGTCATGATGCGGCCACTCTCATTGAGAAATGGGGGAAACATGCTGAAATACTATGTTAATGAATGTCAAACATGTTTGAACAGAAACTACAACATGCTGCAGAATAAAAAACAAACAAATCAAAAACAGTTCCACGACAGTAATTCATAAAACAAGCAACATGCACTATGAGCTAAGGTATGAATGAATGGTCATGTCAGGGGAGGAGGAATGAATGATGATACAAATACAATGTGTGGGACTCGTTGGAAAAGATCAAGCTTTCGTCAAATGATAAATCCTTATACAGAGCCTTAACATTAGGAATTCAATAAATGTGCATAAATTCAGATTTTTTTGTTCGAAGTGTTGAATCCTATATTGGTAAATCTCACAGAATTTAGTGGCCAGTATGTGCAATAATTCAATGGTGTTGCATTATATTCATAGTGAGGTGCAGTAGCAGACTCTACACAGCAGGGGGAGCTTTGTTGCTGGTTCTCAGGCATAACAGACAGCACATTCTGTTTGGCCACAATATACGACTGTAAGTGGCGCCTGTGTTTCCTTTTTAAAGAAAAGATCATCATATCAAGCTTTGTTGACTGGTATTGCTGCTCTTGCTCACTGCTCATCCACCTTTGTACCCTTTTCTATTCCTAGACAGAGTTAGCAGACATTTTTACCTGTTCTGGTAGCTGTAGTAGGTGCCATCCCGGGAGATGGTACACAACTGTTTGCCATAGCAGCACAGTGTCTGGGGTGAAAACTCGAACTGTGGAAAAATCAGACAAACATATAAAGTCCATGTCATTGTTAGAACCAACATACAGGTAAACATAAATGTGAACTGATGAGATAAATCCATTTTTTGTTTTTAATTCCCATCTCACCTTCCTGCCACAGCAGTAGCCCAGGCCCTGCATAACGGGATCGATCTCTGCTTCAAACACTTCTGCCAGCTTGGTGCAGTACTTGTAGACACGGGATGTTTTACGGTTGTACAACCAGGCGTTGTTGAACATGAGCCACACGTCGTCCACATACTGCCATGGCTCCTGGTACTGACCCGTGTCCAGCTTACGCTTGATGGTGGATAGATCAATGGGGTTCTTCACGATTTCGAAGTAGTCCTGTACAGAGGTGTTTTAATTTAGGGGCAAATCGTGTTTAACAGTATTTCCTGGGCGTCTTGTAATATGATATGTGCGTGTATACTTACAGGTATGCCCAGTAGCGTGGGATCCACAGGCTGTCTGAAGGGCAGGGACTCTGGATCTTGTCTGTAGAGGGCCTCAAGTGTCGGCATTAGGGCTTGTCTCAGCTCCTCGGGCTTGAAAACTTGAAAGACACAATATTAATGTTATAGGAAACCAAAAAAAAAACCTGAACATTTCTGTGTCTGCAAATGCATGGGATAAACACACAAGCATACAACTGTACTCTGTAAAGGATTTCACTGAAGCATGAGTTGAAATTAATATGTGTGAATAAACTGATATTATGTGGTCTGTGCTCTTACTTTTCTTGCGGTTCTGAGTGGCAGAGTTGGCCGATGTGCTGTTGGCCCCACTCTCCTCCTCTTCTTTGGGTTCTGTCTTCATCTCCGGCTTCTTTTCCTCAGTCTCCATTGGTTCCTGCTTTGGCTCTACTGCATCGGGCTCTTCCTTCTTCACCAGTGGTGGTTTGGTTTCATCGTCCTGCTAAGTCATCAAAAAACATGGTCAATCAGCTGTCCTACGGAGCTGAGTCAGGAAATGATCAAGTATTTAATAAAAAAAAGTATGCAATAAATTGGAAGCATAAAACTTTCCATTAGGAAACAACAACAGTGCCTTTCTTACCAAATGATTACTGAATTTTCCGGGTAAATGCGTGAACAACATACCTCCATTTTTACATCCATCTGTTTCTTCACAGACTTGCCATCCTCCTCTTCTTCTTTTACTTCCGATTTGGCTTCAGTGCCACTCATGTCCGGCAGAGTCTGCTGGGAGCTCAGCTCGGCAACAGAGGCTGGGGTGGGCACTCTGTTATCTATACTCGCTGCTGCCTGGGACAACTTCAGAGAGAGGTGGAAGAGACATTCTGATCACAATACTGATAACTTCAATCAATCAAGTCAAACTGACTTGTAAGAACATATAGGATTGGCTGTCAGGGATCCTCTTCAGAGGTGTGGCGCTATTTGTTTATAGGTGTACTATTCAGGGTTTTGTCAGTTGCTGTTTATAATCACATCAGTCATGGAGAAACATAGTTGACTGTTGATTCTCATTTGCAGGTCGTCAAATACAAATGTTTTGGGTTAGTGAGGTACCAACTCAAAAGTGTCAGTATTTGATGACCTGGGAATGAGACTCAACAATCAGCTATGTTTCTCCAGAAGTGCTTACGCCCAGAAACGTCACAAAATATCTGCCTTTATTTTCAACTAAGAAAATAAAGGCAGAGGGCACGTTAGCAGGTACTCAAACCGCCACACACTTCTAGTGGTCATAAATAACAATAAAGATTAGGGGGTTAATGAGTATGTACATTTGGTTTTAAGACAATCTTGAACATTATGCCTTTAAGTACAAAAGCACATTGCATAATTATTTGTTTAGAAGGTTATATAACCACAGTTCCAGCTAAAACTCACAACATGATCAAATGTTAGACTGACATCATAAATAGTTTCATCATATTGAAAATATTACATTTCAAACATCTAGCTAAGTAGTATTAGATGATACTGCGTATGTGGCAGGTTGTTATTAGCATGGCATTAAGCATTAAAGGGAAATACACACCAGTAGTTTGTGTTTTAAATGATTTAATTGAGCTTTTTTTGTACCAAGCATACTATGCTGCATGTGAAACATCCATTGGGTTAAGGTGCAAAAAGAGATCAAGCACATAGGCCAGGCTATGAAAAGTTAGCTAAGCTAGCTTTCATTTTTTCTTGATATTGTAATGTTTCCTTGCTGCATTACATTAACTACCTGAAGGCTGGAGAAAAAATAATTTTCAAAAATCGATATAAATTTTAACTGGCTTATTTAAACTGCAAATATTCTTTACTCACTGAAAAGAATTGTTGGAGCATGTTCCAATGTGCTCTGGCAGCACTACACCTACACCTGTTTAGTCAAAAGCTTTCACAGGACCTGGAAAGTATGATAGTGACTTTTCAGTAAGAACTAGTAGCTCACCGGTGTGCTGGGGTGCTGTGCCTGCACCGAGGTGGGCTGCTGCATCTGGCTGGGGGGTTCTGTCTGGGGCTGCAGGGGTGTGAGCGGCAGGGAGGGGTCCGGGGGTGTGCCCATGGCTGAGGGGGGGCCAGGGTGGCTACTGGGTACGTGGGTTGGGGTGGAGGAGGGCCCACCTACAGAGGCTGGGGTGGAGGGCCCTGGTGGCACCTGGGCTTGTGCAGAAGCATGGTGCTGCTGCTGCAGCTGCTGCTGCTGCTGCTGCTGCTGCTGCGGCTGCAGGCTGGCAGAGGCATTGGGTGGAGGGGTGGCGCGCAAGGTGGGCTGGGCTGTAGGGCCACAGGGCAGCTGGGAGCTGAGGGATCCCAGCGCATTCAGAGGGAGGTTAGAGTTCTGTGGCTGCTGGAACAAAGAGGGATGCACAGTTAGCATAAGCAACATTCATATAGCATCCCACACAGAGATGCTCATAAGGCCACGTTCAGGAGAAAAGCAAGGAGGAATGAAAATGCTAGGTACATGCAAAGAGTCTGCATTTCTCACAGCACAAGTCTCCTCACCTGTGTAACAGCAGCCTGTGTTATGGGCTGGCCCATGCCTACATTCACATTCATTGCTCCACCTGCAGCTGCAGGGAACTGGCCCTGTGACAGAAACTGGCCCTGACTGGCTGGCTGAGGCACCATGCTATTAGCATGACTACCCATCATTCCTTGGGTCTGAGGCATCCTTGACGGGGACATGCCCATCTGTAAAAGAGAAGAGTAAAACATTATGGTGGCAGGCCTCTAGTTTTCAATACCTAACAAGTAAACATTGCCATGCCATGTTTTGATTCAACAGACAGAAGGAACACTAGAATTGACAGCCAGACAGCTGCTTCATTAATGGGCCAGGAATTGTGTTAACTACAGTCAGAACATTGCAAACTGAAGAATGTTTTAGTATCTAAATGGTAACAGATTAAGAAATTCATAGTCATTCAAAGGCTTTACAGTCAAGTGGAGAATAAAGCTAAAGAGTGACGGAGAAAAATGGAGCAAGAACTGAATAAACTGCAAACAAAACTGAAAATTGGTTGAAGAGGAGCATGTTTAAAATCTAGAGAAGGGCCTGAAAGGCTCAGGGAAACAACTGTTATAATGAAGTGAAGAGACAGAGGGGAAAGATCTAACCGCTGGGACGGAGCTCATGTTCATCTGCTGTGGATGGTTCATGGGGGAGGGAGCACGTGCTCCCATGGGTGCCTGAGACATCTGCGCATTCTGCATTGCCATTGGGTTAAACTGATTGATTCCTGTGGGAACAGATACACACACAATTGTTTAGCTGTTTATTAAACTTGGGAGTTGTAATTTAATATTCCATGTCCTGCTGTGCTGTTAGAGGCACTGAAGCAGCTCACTTAAACATCACAGCCCTGACAAATGCTTTTAACTCTACCTGGTTAAACAATCAGGGGTAGCTAATACCAATTTCACTGTGGAAAAACTGGTTTTCTTTAAACATTTAGGTATTAACCCATTAGCAAATTTAAGAACTTGGAGGTTTAGCCAGAGGATGACATGTGCTGCTTTCCTTTTTTTTTAGTGGGACTGCCAAGAAAGCAATGAGCAAAAACATACCTTGGGGCACCTGCATACGGTTCATCATCTGATTTGGCATGTTGGGCATAGGCACAGGTCCATCTGAAAGACACAAGGACATGGCATTTTCATTTATGAGTTGCTATCGGTTACAGACTTTTTTGTACTCGTATCAAATGACAACTGCAGAATAATTAGAAGCAGACAGCACTCAAGACCTAGAAGTGTCTCTTCGCTTTAATATTTTGAGTGTAGAGAGTTTGGCTACTAACTCGGAGGTCGGACAGCCTGTCCTGGGCCCATGGCGTTGGGCTGAGCCATACCAGGCTGCTGAGGCCCAGCTGTGCCCACCATGCCAGGCTGTTTCTGGAGCCGTGAGCGTCTCTTCTCCTCCAGTTCCTTCTGGATTTTGTAGATTTTCTCTGCCAGGAAGTGGTAATACTCATCCTAGTGAGATGATAACAAGAGACGGACAAGACATTTCAAAAAGTTCCTTGGTGTCCAGTTCTGGTTAAAATTCTCTATTCCTACTCCACGACTGTCATAGTGACAAGAGAGAGGTGGAAACCAAAAACTGCAGAAGACAGGTTGAAATGGTGTGATGATGAAAAAATAAGAAGTGTATTATATAAGTTACCCTGCTGTTTGCGGACTCGTACATATCACCCTCAACCTTGCGTGCATATGCCACCAGGTTCTCCATTCGACGGTCCTTCAGTGCTGCGGGGTCTGGGGTAGGGAATATGGCTTGTACACTGTAGAGCGAAGCAGAGAAATACACAACTCATTGAGAGCCTGGGGCACCAAGTTTATTTTGTTTCCAAATGAGAGAACTTGAGTATTTATAATGCAACTGTTACATTGCTGGACTTACAGTTTGTGCACCAGGTGGGTGCGCAGGTCCTGAGTGACATGTTCATGCCAGGCCTTCCTTACCCCTGAAGCAGAGAGAGGGGTGGCAGTCGGCAGGTTTCCCATGCCTCCCGCTACCGTCCCATCTGGCATCAGTTGACTGTAAGGTACAGAGAGGAAGGAACTATTATTCAAGTTCAACTTCACACCAGGTTTCAAAAACAAAAAATGTGCACAACGGTTGTAATCTACAGTTTGTCCTCTGAGATACATTTTGAAAATGTGTTTAAAAAGCACCCAAAGGGCAGAGAATGCACTGAGATTATGCCTGATCATAGTGCACTGGACATGAAATCATAAGTCTCATTATTGTGTTGAATGTCAATAACATGCTAGAAAACAGGAAAATGGTAGAAATCAGCAAGAGGCAAAGTGACAATGTTGCAGTGATTACTTTTATATATCTTTCATCTTTAAAACTCAACACTGACTGCTGTCTGAACAGAAACGGATTAAAAATCATTTTCACACCAACATCAAGATGATCAGTGCCATCACAGCATTTTGCCAGAAAAGGGGTGAAAGTTAATGTGTTTACCCCAGTGTCGGCCAATAAATAGTAATTTTACCCAAAATTAATATTATTTTACCATTCCCACTAGCGACAAAGTCCAGGTATTAGACGTACGTGTTATTGGTGGTTTTGGCCAGTGTGAAAGAGGCGCTAGGAACCACATTCAAAATAGTGGATACCTTGGCAGCCAGAACCTTGTTCAATGCGGCATGTTAAGGATGACAATACTCACTTGTTGAGTGTGGATGGTAGGGAGGAGTCAGAGTGCATGCCAGTCTGGTCTGAAGAGGGGACACCCATGCCTGCTGCCATCTGGTTCATCTGATTAGTGCCTGATAAATACAAGAGGGAAAAGGCTTAGCAACACAGTATTGTTATCACTTGTACATTTTGGATCCTCTAAGAAATGACAGTCAAGTCTCATCTTTATTGTACCTAGTGGGTTCATATTTCGCAGCTGTGGGTGCTGGGCACTTTGCTGAGCAGGGCCCTGACCCTGGACCTGAGCAGGGGACTGGTTCCCATACGGTAGGCCCAGGGCAGCGTAGGCCCTCTGCATGGAGCTGGGGTCGATGTGCGTGGCAGCACTGTTGATGGCTGTGGCACTTGGCTGGCCAGACCCCACCGTGCTGATGGCATTCTGCAGACCGGCCCCAGGGGAACCCAGCATGGCTTAAGTGAGAAGATGAGAAAATAAGTAAGTGGTTTGGCAATTTGAATTAAGCATTAATTAAGCATTTCATTATTAATACACTGTTATAAATGAGGGGTGACTGCTGCTGCTTTCATTCTTTCTGTACTGTTTCTTTATGCAACACAAATAATGTTGTAATAACATTTGCATACTCATCAGTATGAAAAAATAGAACATTAACATCACTGAATATCATTAACAGGCTTTTTTCTGTGTGAAGAAAAAAATCTTAGTCTCTCTGGAAAAGAAAATGTTCTTGAGCAGACCTCCATCTAAAATCCCTACACTGCTCCCTGCTGTGTTGACTGCTGACAGGGAGCACGCTGCCTCTGTGGGGGATTTAAATCTGTCAGGGCCTTTTAACCAATCAGAGAGCACGCTATCTGAAGACCCTGCCCCCACTCAGAGCAGAGCCACGGAGCCCCTCCCCTGGGTGTCACATTACAGGCCCAGCCTTTCTAGAGGAATCCTCTCACTGTCGGAGCTCTCGCAGTCAGCGAGCCAGCACAGAGCTGCGGCAGGGACACACAACCTGCAGGGGGCACCACTTCATGCCACACACTTGACTCCAAGCTCGCTGCCGAGTGGCAACTGCCTTACCGAACAAACTTACAAGGTATCAAAAGATTGACATTTTTCCAAAAATGACCAAAATCACAAGATATTTAACCAATCATCAGGAATTCTTTGTTCTCTATTAACTTCTAACTTAACCCACATGTATTTTCATATGGATGTTGAAATGCATTCAAGAGAAGGGGAGCTGCTGAAGTCACTCACGTTGCTGGTTCCTTTTATCGCTAGCGTTCTTTAAAGGCAGGCAGACCGGACAGTCGTGCCGCGTACAGTTCTTCCAGTGGGAGATGATCTGTCTGGATGATGCACAGTGAGCCACTGGGAAAAAACAAACGAGAAAAAGAGACTGATTGAAGCATGGAGACAGGTAATTCAGCAGTATTTGAAGTTTTCAAAAGTGAAGGGGTTGAAAATGCTGATTTCTGACTAGACTACATTCAACTCGTGTAAAATAAGTAGGTATGCACCGATTGCAATTTTCTTGGCAGATTCCAAATTAGCAAATTAGCATTTCCTTTTTGTAAACTTTTTTCAATGGAAAATATCATTGTATGTTCAAAACGAAACACTGGCCTGTTACTGAAATGTGTGAGTGAATTTTAGCTCCCTCTTAATGTACGCAGTTTATACTGGTACATCTGGAACTATTATTGTTAGGGGTCGACAGCATGTGAAAACTAGACGATTATGGTCTGGTCCCCGACTACATGAATGAAGGTTAAAAGCAAGTTAAAATGCAGCATGGTCAAAACAAACAAACCAAAAACTATCGACTGCTCCAGTACAATGTGCAAATACCTATGCCAAGGCAATTACAGATGTAATAAAACCATAAAACCATCCCTGCATTTACTTTAAGCATATAAACAGTAAAAATATCAGAGTTCAAAGTTCATCAACCTGTGGTGACCTTCTCACTACTCACAGCTGTCAGAGGGAGGCTGCTTGCCACCAGGGTAGAGCACGAGCATTATGACATCAGTTTTAAAAAAGATTAAATTCATGTTGCCTGACATTTCTGTTTGTTGTCAGTTTGTTGTCTGGGAAATTTGAGGATAAGCAGGTCAAGGGGGTAAAGTGGCTCTATTGATGCAATGAAATAAAAGAGCTTACTGCTTCACACTGCACACAACAATACAATGTAAGTGACTTAAATGCACAGCACTTCAGCATCTGACTGCTATTATGTGGTTTTAAAATGTTAAAATCACTGTTCAATCATAATAACTCCACTTGCACTATCTATATTGTAGGTCTACAACAACGTTTATGATATTAGGAATGCAAATTTCAAGAAAATTCCTGCACTGATCACATACAGATCAATAAGCAATTCTGCCAAAGATGATATTGGCGAGCGGTTATATAAAGAGCTGAAGGCGACAGGTGCTTTTGGCATACTGTACCTGAAACTACATTAAGCCATCAACACTTTTCTGTAGTATGTAATTCTAATGGCACTGTGCCAACATCTCAGGCTTAGATTATGTCAATATTTGGTTTAATTCTTACAGAGATAAGACAGCAGACGAGAGATTAACCCTTGATCAGAATCACATAAAAGTTCAGATGTGAGGAAATTCAATTAACACATTAATATATCCCTTTAACACCTTGTGGTGGCAGGTGCACAGTTGAACAAACCTCAGACAGGAGTCAGCCAAAACTTTAATATCTGAATACAAGTAGTGCTCTGAAAGACACTTCACTCACCCTGGCAGGACTTGCCAGCCTGGCAGTGTGTCATGTGGTTGAGGACGTTCTTCATGGTGCGGCAGTGGGGCAGGGTGCAGGCCCTCACCTCCCCGTTGGCCTGCTCGCGCCGCTGGCACTTATGTGCGTGGAGCAACAGGACCAGCTGCTGCTGAATGAGTTTGCGCTTCTCGGGGTCGGCTGTCGGGCCCGTGGACACACCACCAGCACCGGGGACCATGCCCACCGATGCTACCTGCGTCTGCATCTGGGACTGCAAAAGGGTGACAAAATACAGACAAGTTAGGCACAGATCAGAATGTCAGACTTGACTTGTTTAGATTTGAAGCTTTTAAGTATAAAAACATCAATAAATGTAATGCAGAGAAGAAAGAGGTGGTAAGATAAAGGAAGTTAGCATGTAATATAAAAAGACAATATGAATTAAATCATGAAGAATGAGAGGGAACTGGTTAATAAGGAAAATCTCAAAACAAAATCAATATAATAACTTTCTCAAAGATTGAGGGAATGACATTTCCCACCTCGATTAAATCCATTTCCTGTTCCTTAAAAAAGATTTGCATAGAACACCGCATTTTTTACTATTTGAATGAATCTCACCCTGTACTCAACAGTTGTACCGCCTTTAACAAATATGAGACGGAGACAAGGTGATTATCTTGCCAGTTACTAAACATCATCTTTACATCACCAAACATTGCACTGCAGTATTTGTTCAGTTTTGTTTGTTTTATCTTTTGGTTCCACAGCTGTGTGAAGATGCCACTGGCTAAATTTAAATGTGCATAATGATGAAATCCATATTAAACAAACTGTACTATGAGCAACAATATATAAACACTTTGATCTGAGCTGTATCCTTACTCTGATTGCAGGTCATTATCTTTTGCAAAACCCGTGTCATCCCTGGAGGGCTGTCTGTTGTACTCATCAGTTATCAACAATAATGTGACGACACCTCAAATTGGTCAAAGAGTTTAATTCTAAGAAGCACTTTGACAGTCAGAGACCAGCCAAGCCCTATGCGCCAGCATAAAACAGCTGTAAAGCAGGAGAGCTGCTTGTGCTAAGCTTGATTCCCTCCCATCAGCAACGGAGCTTCTAGCATCCTCACCACTGTCGCCAGATTCAGGTTAGATGCGTAATAAGTTGATGTCAAGTTGGGTAACCTAATCATTATCACCTGTCTCTCCTCTGCCCTTAAAGTTGTGCAATTGTAAATGACAGGAAAACAACATAAAGAAAACTCACACTGAGCTGAAATGGAGCGAGTGCACGTGATTGGGCAAATTAGGGATAGGACTGGTGAAAATGGTCTACCACAACACCAGGTGGTGGTTTGCTTCTCTCCAAACACTTAACGCAGTGCAAAAATTAAAAAAAAAAGGTCTTTCGTGGCAGTATTTCAATGTTTCTATAAGACTTCTATGAGAGCTCCCCTCATCAGAGTGCAAGGCTGAAGCTAGTGTGCATACTTCAATGATTGCCCACTGGGTGCCTATGTCTGCAAAGGAGATAGCATTGGAAGCAACAGATGACACAGAAAGTAAGTCTAAAGAAGCAAATATGTTTCCTTAAGAAAAATAGCACAGATTTTGAGGAAAAGAGAACATGCACACTGCGACAGTACGGTGCATCACAGCACTTTAATTACAGTACCGGTACCCCTGTTCCCCTTCTATCTTCCCGACATAGCCAGGTACAGCACATTGATAATGTTGAATACGTTTTACCCTTACCCACCTAAAACACAAAGGGCCTGCGACAGATATCCACCTGTTATGGAAGATTCGAGTGACACTCACCATGTTTGGCACACTCCCAGCTCCCTTCAGCTCAGCAGGGAATTGGGGCAGGTTGTTGGAAAGCGCCGTCTTGTTCTGGAGTTGTTGAGCGTTGACCCCCGCCGCCCCCATCTGCTGCACCCCAGCCTGGCCGTATTGCTGGCCAAATGGAGCTCCTGACATCCCCATCTATAGTTGACAATCAGGACAGAGGGTGGTCAGAAAATCTGGATATCATGCAGGATACCATCACAATAGATCAGGCTTTTACCACTGCACCGAGTATTTATATGAATGCACATGGGACAGTGTTACAGTACACAGAAGTCATGGCTTAGTGCTATTTCGGTACGGCCATGAAAAAAATCCCAAATGCAGAAGGATACAAATGGAGGCAGCACAATTAATCACAAAATAATTGAAATCGCAATATGACAAAGCACAATTTCCAAATAGCAAGAACTGCAATTATCTGATAAAAAGGTCAAATGTGTTACTTAAGAGTCTTTTAATGACATTTTGTAGTGCAGTAGAGATGCTCTGGCCTACAAAGCTTGTTCTCCAGATGTAATAAACCATGTTTGTTTGGCAGAGACCGTGAGAAATGCTACATCACACCATGATTTCACTATTATTTTTCTGAATTACATGACAATCGGCATTTCCTGTTGTTCGCAATACCACTTTGTGACCATATTGTGCAGCAAAAATACAAATACTTTTTATTTACAATGGTTGAGCAACGCTGACACACCTTAATTGTCTTGTCCACTACTCTTTCTGTGTTGCTGTTGTAGATGACCGGGGAACCAAAATGGATTCCAAAAAAAAATATTTAAAAAGGCATCGCACTGGACATAGTATGACTCATATGCCTGGCAATCAGCTTGTTGTGCTATCGTCAGCAGACTGCACACAGCTTTAAGTTTTCCAAGGTGAAACTTGCACGTTTGAACGGTGGTTCTGCATAACCACCCTCAACATACAGTTCATACCATGTAGTTCTTTTCCATCAGATCATAAGCCCCATACCGTGATAGTTTGGCACAATGACACAAGCCCTAGAACAGTTTCTAGCTTTGATAATGGTCACACAGCGAGTCGGAGATCAGTGTGACATTCAGCACACATCAAAGTTGCACATATATCACAACTCTAAGCCCACAACTTTGCTTTTATACCCCAAATGTTTTGTCTACAGTGCCGTTCTCAGGGTGATCTGGTGCCTCAAGTTCACACATAAGCAACAAATTTAGGGGGTGCGCTTAAAAACTTAAAACTACTCAATGTTAGCTCCGTCTTTTAAATATGATTATTAAAAACAAAATTAATTGTAAAGTTACTACAATAATACATAATCTTTATTTGCTTAGTGGCCTCAGAGACAGAATACTTAAATTTCTTGTTCAGTCCTCAGAAGTAATCTATTCCAATAATTCTCTGATGGCCGTCAGCTTGAACCTGTGTGCTGCTTTTGCCTGCTTTTCTCCACAGTGGCCAACGCAGCAGCCTGCTTTGCTTCGCAGAGGTTTCCCCACCGCCAGTCGTGCTCAGGCAGACAGAGCAAGCCCGGCCCAGCGGAGGGAGAGAGAGAGGAACGGGAGGAGACACACAGAGAGAAAGACCAGCTTGCTCAACAGCTGAGCGGCGCACTGCACTGCTGCCTGCCCCTCCCCCTCCACTGCACAGAAACACACAGATGCTTGCCTGCTGCCTCCCTGCCGTTCACACATGAGCACGGTCTCGTCCTCCTCTCCCACATGGGTTCTCTCGCTCGACAATCGGCGCTTATTACAGAGGAGTGTCGCCAGGCTAGAGGACAGCACTGTCGCACAGGAAGCCTCTAGTGTTTCCCCTCCTCTTGGCATGCCCTCTTCTGTTCCTCCATCTCTACAGTGCCTCCCCCACCCAAACAACAACACTCAAACCGGCCCCTCTAAACATGATTTACAGCTCCATTATCAAAGGCCAAAGGCCCAGAGAGACACGGCGTATGCCAGAGAGAAAGAAAAGAAAAACGAACCAGTTGCGGGAGAAGAGTGAATGCCAGAAAAAAAAAGTGGAAAATGGTGGAAAAGTAAGCAAAGACAAAAAGAGAGCTTCAACAAAAACAACTGAAAATGCAAAAAAAGATTCCGGTTCATATTCGAGTGTGCATTTCGATCTAAGGGTGGATGATCCTGCCAAAAAATAATTTCACAATCTATTTGATCGTAGTCACAATCCACACTCAAATTACTGCATGTTGTTTCAATTTTGAAATGCCACACTTGAAACGGCATTTGAATGTTTGCATTCTAACCACTGGAAGACAATATTGCATTGTAGATGGATCTTTTGGCACAAGCTCCTCATCTGCCATGTTGCTACCTTAAACTGTCTCATTGTCTATAACATGTCAACCAAGGAAGAGCGCCATGAAGTAGTTTGTCCAATCAGCGTAACCATCTAGCTGGCTACGTCACTCTGTTGGTTTCTTCACATATGTGAAGTTTGGAAAAAGAAAAAAAGAGGACATCTCAGTCGGCAATCTCTACAATTCACCTGAAGAGAAAGTTCAATCACAATTTAAAATGCTGAACTACCCTAACTTTGAAGGAGACAAGTTCCTATTTGCAATGTGGTTGGATTGTATTGTAGCCAAAACTCAGCCATGTTCATGACTCTTATGCCGTTTTTCCATTACATCTGCTGCATGGCCGAGATTTAGCTTTTCCACCACAACTGGGCTACCTGCTTGAAGGTGTGTCTGAAACCAATGACGTGCTAGTCCTGTTCCCTGCTTAATACCGAAGAATCACCGCAAACAAAGTTGCTCAGCTGGAACCAAATACTGATATTGGATACATCCCAACTCTATTATAAAGTCTACAAAGTAATTAATAGTGCAAAAATCTCAATGTTTTTATGGAAAAAACAGTCAGTTGTATTTTCAAGACCTATAGATTGATTGTTAAATGTGGAATAAATCCTTTCATTTTTTCATTACCATACAGCATGTGTTGTTCTTTAAAAAAACAGCAACAAGCCCCTAGTGCTTTCTTGGCCAATATAAGCAAAGACTAAATTTGGAAAAGGAAATTATTCATAAATAATAATTAGAATCTGTTGCCTGCAGGTTGACAATAAATCAAGCAGATCCACACATAGTTCACCAATCTACCTGCCATAGGTACGTATATCTCACTTGCTCATTACAATTTGGTCAGACAGTCACCATTTTCTCTTTACTATATATTGTTATAAGTACACAACATTTATATTGGAAAAGTTCACAACTTTGTCTTTTTCAGTTTGACTTCCATCATGTTATTAACAATTTGGCCATATGAGTAAAAGATGATAACCACAAAGAAAACAAAATTTTTTTGCCATGTCAAAGCTTGTCAAACCGAAACTATACCGACACTATCATGTGTGCGAAGGCACACAATGATCTTTCTTTCAAAGCAATAGTGAAGCCAGCTACATTTCCGAAGCTCTGAACATAAAAGCCGAATCATCACTCTCCCACAAGTATTTCAGCAGCATGTTTCTTTGTTGGCAGCGACACAAGGTAAATATGACATTTGCCAGATTATACCGTTTTATCTTGTGACCACAGGTTAACACATAGGCGATGAACACGACCAGTTTAAAAATGCCTTTACTCTTTCCATGTCTCCTCTCAAACACAATCCCAGCATCTCAATATAATATAAAGGCATTTGTTTCAGTTTCTGAGATTCATGCACTTGTTAACACGCAACTGGTTGGGCTGTTGAGGGCTGGTCAACTGAAATAATACATTTCGCACATTCACGCATACTGAAATACATAAGGTGCATGGCTCAACAACTACAGCCAATTACATGGCTGGATCGAAGCTATTTCTGACCACTCGTATGGTAGTCATTATTTACTCAAGGATAGCTTATTAACCAGTTTGGTTAATATAGTCAAACTCACAATATGAAACATTTTTTGTAAAAAGTCAGATGGATATGAATTACAAGCTCTCCTACATTGGAAGCTTCAAGCACTTGCAAATAAAATAATAATGACAGCACCTTAAATGTAAGAATGGTGTTGATAAATGGTGGTGGTGGTGTGGCAATACTTTGTTCCTAAATAAATGTTCTAAACAAAATAGATTGCAGGGGACATTATTCATGTTATCAACTCTGCTAATATCCAAGAAACGCATTGAAGTCCATTCAAGCAAGTTGTTCAGTCATGACGGAGCACAAACATTTTAACCCTTTCCTGAAATCCAATTCTGGTCAGAAAATAATTCAGAAAAGCTGAATTTTGAACCTTACCTTATTCATGTTTCCAGCTTGCTGGGCATTCAACGCATTGTGTGCCCCCAACTGTGGCCCTCCTTGTGTGAGTGTCTCTGCCAGCACACTGCCTCCAACACCAGGTCCTTGTGCCCCCTGCATGCCTTGGCCCTGGTACTGCATGCCAGGTCTACCCCGGCCTGCAGGTCCCAGAGTCCCATTCATCACTTGACCAGCCTGGCCCATGACCCCATGACTCTGCCCACTGTTCAACATGGCCTGGTTGAAGCCCATGCCTGTGCTTCCATTGCCGGCAGCACCTCCTTTCTGGGCCTGGGGAGACTGGTGGTTGGTAGCACCCTGCCCCAGTGGACTTTTACCAAGCACAGCACCTAACTGGCTTCCCACCATGCCCCCCTGTTGGGGGCCACCTCCCAAGATGGAGGAGCTTCCTGGTCGCAGGAGCTCAGACAGTTGCTTGTGTTTGGCAGCTGCATCAGGGACAATGGAGTTGAGACCAGGACCTCCACCTGGACCTCCATTGGATGACATTCCCATTCCCAAGTCTCCATTGGGGATGAGCTCGTCTGGAAGGTCGTTTTCCAGGTCAAACAGAGACACAAGATCTGAAGAAGATAAAAAAGGAAACAAGAATTAGCTTTCATCACTGACTCAACCGCTTTAACCAATAACAGAACAAACTTCTAACAACAAAAGACAGAGCAATTAAGTTTTTATTGAAAGATTTACCCAATTATCATGATTTCATTAATCAATGATTAAAGTAATCCAGCATAACACCCGCAAATATTAGGATAAAGATCTGCAAATTTCTAACTACTATTTTACTACGTATTAATTAAGCAGTCCATTGTGAAGGAGGAGAATCATGCACAGGTGTTTTTTTTAACGGATACCATACCATACAAAATATTGGCCCAGCTGCATGCCATTTTTCAGGCATACCATTATACGAAGATTATAGGTTATCAATCAGTGCACATATGCTTATCAAACGTATTGAATTCTACTATATTAGTGTCATTATTTACAATGTATATTTCAAGTCTCCTTTCATCCCTTTAAGGATCATTGTAACCGATAATAATTACAAAGGCAATGATTTTTTTGGCCCAACATCGGTATCGACATCAGCCTATTGGCAAATAAAATGGCATTCACTGATGCCAGTAGCCGATGTTTATTGTTGTTTCCCCAGTCATTCTTGCTGGGTGCACACGCTGTCCATCGTAAACTAAAGTCGTTACTTTCCAAGCAATGTAATGTGCACATGTGTGGATTCTTTTTGATCAGCGACTTGTAGTTTGCTAAATATTCCAGTGACATTTGCTGATGTGATCCCCTCTGTAAGACCTCTGAGACAGCTTCGAAGTGGAGGCTGACACAGGCCGCAGTGTTGAAACAACACTCTGATGGAGTCTGATCCTGTTGTCTGCATCTCTGTCTCACTGGATTCCAGGTAGAAGGACCTTTACTTTAAAAGTGGATTTTAAACAGCATGCACCAGCAGCACTGTAGGTGCAACTGATGGATAGGCCCACGGCCTGAGTGGGAGATGAAACGAACTTCAGGGAGAACCGATTACCCAGAGAGCAAAGCACCAACTGACCGGGCATGGTCCACATTGGAAGAGATTCTGGACAAATAGCAACTTAAAAGTACTTCTGAATTTTAGTGTTTTTCTAAATGGCTTTTGCTTTTCAATTACTTGTTTTAATGTATGATTCACAAAAGAATGATTTTGATGGGATATATACCAAAATTCCTCACTAAGCCATAGGTTTATAGCAGGATAAAGGGGCTTTTGAAGCAGTTATTTTTCAAAAAAGAGCATATTTTTCAAGGGAAAGAAGGCTACATTAAAAAGGTTTTTGTACAATTTTATGATTGAATCTCTGCTCATGTACTGGTAGCGTAATGAAGGGCCAAATTATTTTAAAACAGTTATTTTGTTTATAGAAAAGGATTTCTTTGTTTCCTTGACACAAAAGGAAAAAAGTAACAAATACAATCCACCAAAAAAGGCAGCTCAATTATCGGCCAAATTGTTATTTGAAACATCGGCATTAGCCCAGAATTTCCATATCGATGCAACCCTAATAATATTAATAATCATAGCATTATACTGTATTTTGTGATATCGTGACATTTTCTGAGATGTTATTGTAAAACTACTAATTACTATTACTAATGATATAGATTTCTCACCCACACCTCAGCTTTGCCTAAAGTTGGCCAAAATACTTAGTGTCTGCCTACCCACTCAGTTTGTGAATCAGTATTTGGCAAGCGTCAACATGATGCACAGTTTGAGTGTAAACTAAGAATTTGTGTAACATTTAAAACTAAATTCATGTAGGGAGGAACACAATGTGACACAATGACCACATTTTGGAAAAGCATCACATGCCAATGTAGTATCAGTCTGAATGAGCGTAGTCGGTCTGCCCTATTCTGTGCATAGTCATTCAGATGACTTTGGGCAGAATAACTTCGAGTAAGGTGACTTGTTGTTACACAACGGCACCCATTTTAACTTAACAGTTTTTTGGGACAAAAAGTGCAGAGGAAAAGCTTTAGTTCTGTAACTGAAAGCACACTTATGAATACGCAGAAAAAGTGAACAAGAACACAGAACACACAATTAATGACGGTTGCAGTCCAATTCACAAGTCTATGTCGAGGATCTTCACGTGAGGGTGCGAGTGTGCCTGTGTATGTCAGCCAGTAAAAATGTTACCAGCACAACAGCCACACCCACACCTAGCTCTCCGAGTTATTAAAGTAAGAGAGAAATCCATTAAAGCAACAAGTCTCAGAGTTACAGCAAGAGAAATGGTACACAGTTGAGAGCAAGCACCTGTTACCTGCCAGAGGCCTATCCACCACCAAGATTGAGACCACAAACATATAAGAGGGAAAGGATACAGCTGAGCCAGAAAACTAACTCATAGAGCAAAAAGTGCCTTCAGCAGGGTGAGTCTTTTCAATACCGTTTGAATTGGCTCATTATACAACAAGGATATGATGAGCATATCCAGTGGCAAGAAATCACATGCCAAGCCGTGACAACAGAAGCGTTCAGTGAGGACAGAATCCAAACACTTGAGTCACACTCACTATTCTCACCTGAAGAGGACATTGCTACTGACAGCTGTAATTCACCCAAACCTTTTCGACAGCCGCATCAAAAATATTCAATTAGACTTTTCAGTCTGGGAGATAATAACAGGCTGTGCAGTGGGTTGTTGATGCCTTACCAAAGTCAGAGAGAAATGGGATGGAGGTGGAAAGAATAAGATGCTCCCCTCCATCTCCAAAGAGACAGGGAGAAAGTTGTGAGCCAATCATGGCAGTGCTGAAGGGACATGTTAGATTTATAAGGAATCGCACTGAACACTGGGAAAGTAGCTAGTGCACAGCCTTTAACATGCAGTGGAAATGTTGGAGAGGTAAGGCCGTCTGTGGGGCTCAGATTCAGCCAGCACAATGGAAATAATACAAATAAATGTATTGATGCAGGTGTTTACATCGATACTATCTAGGACCCACCTGTTAGTAATTATTTTGTTGTTTTTGTAAAAGATACTAAGGGGGCCATGGCCAGAGTGAGAAACATCCAACTGGCTGACTCAGACAATATCCCAGACTATATGAGCATCTTTGTCAGTAATTGGTTTGTATAGTCGGAATAGTAGTTTATCACATTTTAACTAAAATTGGGATTTTCATTGGGGGTTTTTTGGCCTGCCTTGGTAATGCTGGAAATGCACTAGGGGTGTCATGATTATCAAATCCACTATTCGGTTTTGATTTTAAAAAGGTCACAATTCGCTTTAAACAAACAGCTATTTCCATTCCATAAGAAGTACAAAATACATTGCATGAACTAGAGTTATCCTAGTCAACATACCTTTTTAAAAATGTATTATTTATGCATTTTTTTTGTATTGTGTTGTCTTTAAAGTGTATTTTCATTGAATATGCACAAGTAGATGGGAGTGGAGATGTAAAACAAAATTACCAGTTCAAATTGCTGAAAGTCAACTCAAATTATGGTTATGTGAAATGGTGACACCCTTACCTTTCAGTCTGCGTGAACTGTTGTTTGAAAACGGTTTATAAGGAGGTTTAAAAAAGACAATTTGTAAATGGGGCACCCTAGTATTAGGGAACAATTCTGGATTCATTACTCTTTCAGCAGACTGGTAGATGTAATGACGTAAAATCACTAAAATGTAATGCCACATTTAAAAAGCGAGGAAGCACTGTGCTCATTTCCTTGCCATTTGATTGGCAGTACATTTGTAAAACCTTTTATTTGGTGCTTTATAAGAAGAGCTGTGATGACTTCAAGATGTGCAAAATTAGTGGCACACTACACTTGTAAAGCTGGGGCTGCAGTCATTTGCTGCGCAGTGTTTATGAAAACCACAGCCATTCAGAGAAAATGACAAGAAAAAAAAGGGCAATGTGAACAACCTGACGGGGTAAAAAACTATTTTTACTCTTGCAGAGATCTAGATTTGAAAGAGTGAAACAGCTCAAAGTCTTGCTCCTGAGAATATGAAAATTTAATGGATGTGCAAGATACTACAGTTATAGTTGGTAGAGTGGGCTGCAGGGCAGAACTGATTGGGGTGGCTGATCGGTTGGCATTCATTGCCACCCATTGTTCTCATCTAAATCAGTTCCACCTCAGCTGAGATATTAGCCAGCAGATCCAGAGTATCGTCTGCCACAGCTCTAACATGCTGGGAAAGGCAACATTTTAAACACGACTGTTTAAATACGTGCTAATGCTAATAGAGCTGATGCTCACCCTGGAGTTGGGTGATCATGTAGATCAGCCAGACAGGAGAGGTGGAAACCCTGTGTGCAGAACAGGGGTTGGAGAGTGGCTGCCCATTTTTTTACCTTAAGCACCGACACACACATCTAACCATACATATGAAAATAAGCCTGACACTGGCCTGGGACCAGAGGCGCAAACACAGACCCTGTTCATACTGGAAACGCTCTTTAGTGTAAACGCACATTTTTGGCATCGTTTTGGCCAATCGTCCACACAGTCCTGTAAACGCAGTGCCTAAAAACGCACTTTTTTGAAACCGGGTCTCAGGGTGGAAAAATCCGAAAATGCTGCCCTTGCGTTTTCGTGTGGACAGCGAATCTGCATACTTTCCGAAACAATGACGCCATCGCCCCACCACTTGATGTCTTGCCTCCGACCTCTGAACCCCGCGACGTCTCATAACAACAACAATGGTGGACTACATGCTTGTGTTCGTGCCGCAGAAGATATTGAGCCTTTCTTGCAACTTACTCGACTTGTAGTTGAGTGTGAGTTGCAGCAGCAGTTCGACCTCATTAACGGTCCACACAAACGATTCTGGTTTCCTTGCACTAGCCATTTTCGTCTTCTTCTTGTTGTGTTCGGTGTCTCCGTCTACTGTCTGTTTGTTTACAGCGCACAAGCTTTATGCGCATGCGCCGTCTCTTCTTTCAAGCACCACCTATAGGCCTGGAATATGAACTACAGCGTTTTCAGTCGTTTTCAGTGGATCCGTTTGGACGCAAATATTCTTGAAACGATGCCGAGGAAGACGGAGGAAAAAAAGACCGTTTTCGTACATGTGGATGCGCCCATAGACTGACATGAGACTTGAGCATCATAAAAATCTGTCACACATTAACAAAAACATCAAAGACGTGCTGCTAATCTGTGGCTGTTAGCGACAGCACAGTGGGCAGTGGGCTGGATGTGACAGAGGGAGACGCCTTTGCTATCTGTCAGCCTACCAATGACAGATAAGCTTTACCAGTAACAAACGTGACTTCGTAAGCCAAACCCATTCAGGTATATAGTGATAGTACATCTTTGTAACACATCTATAGAATCTAGCATTAGTTATAATTAATTAAATCTTGGTAGCAAATGAATACTGGTAACCAACTTTAACATTTCAAAGCCAGTGAATGTATTATTAGATGCTTTGAAAACCAGTTATGTGGTTTGATTTCTCCTCTTAAAATGAGTCTGTAATCACTTTCTCTGTGTATGCATGTCGTACAGAGATTCAGTTCATCATCTCAAAGTAGGCCTATTTAAAATTTAAAGAAACAAAGTAAATTTAGGTGTGCACAAGATAAGGAAAAATATAAGGAGAAATGTTCTCAGAATTACGGCTTTTTCCAACTCTAGAAAAAAAAAAACTGTCTATCCTCCCACCTGCGGCCAAGCACTTCAATTCTTCTCAGTGTACTTAAGACCCTGAGCTGCATCCAAGACTTCAAAGAGAGAAGGTCTACAAGAAACACTGTGCAATGTCTCACTGAATACATGTTTCTGTATGTCAACCAAGACAGAAAGGGCTTCTGGCAGCGGTGGGGGAGGAGTCTCAGTGTCAGGCTGCTTTATAGCACGGCAAAAGCTCCCGTCACCCCTGAGAAGATGAGCTACCCTGGCTGAAGACCGAGGACTGTCAGTCGACTAGATAATACAGCCACCCACGGAAGGCAAGACGGACTGAACAAAGAAACTTCTCTCAGCTGACTGTGTGGCAGACAGATGTTTCCGATCTCCACTGCAATTTAGATAGAGCACCAGTCTTTGTGTGCGCTCGAGAGGATGAGAGTTGAGAGGCGGCTGCAGTGGTGCGATCCCAAAACTGAGACGGCGCAGGCTTTTTTGATTTTGAGGCTAGCAAAAGAATACCAACAAAGCTACGTGCAGTACAGAGCAAGTATACTTAAATTTTACCTAGCAGTTTATACACCATCATTTTTAGCCTTGAAAAAAAGGTTTAATTGACAAGTATGCTCCTGCAGTAGAGGTGAAGGGAGCTCACTGAGAAGTTTCCAGTTATTAAGTAGGGAAGTCCCCAACGATTGATTAGAGTGATGCACAGAATGGATTGTTTCAGTGGATACTGATAACTACCTGCTTCTCACAGTCAATACGGATGAGACAACCAATACATTTCTGTATTCAAAAAAGAACAGTTCCTAACCTGTAGTTTGCGCACACCTGAGAGTAAGAGAGGTTAAGATGCAGCAAGCAAAGATGGATGATTTAATATACTAAAGCTCCAAAAAGATTGGTTGTGTTAAAACTTGTAGGTTTTTCCCTCCTCTCGGTAACTGTGCAGCATGTTTCGCAATTAACAACTATGTAGTCTTCCTCTGAAACTGTAAAAAAAAAAACAACATCCACACCGCAAAGCTCTACACAGGTGCAAAAGTTTGATGTCATGAGTTCAACAAATGTGTGCTACACTCCTGGGCAACAACTCTTAAAGTAAGAAAACATCAAGTCCAAATCAATAGGTTATTGTTTAAGGTTAAACATTATCGGTGCATTACATATTAGACTAAACTTCACCGGTGAAATTACAGTTGAATGAAAATTAAGTCAACGTAGAATTTTAATGTGTAAGAGGTCATATTACGCACATTTTCAGGTTCTTACTTTTATTTGGGGGTTCTAGTATAAAAGGTTTACATACTTTACTTTTCAAGAAAACTATTTTATTTTCTCATATGGCTCATTGCTGCAGCATCCCCTTTCACACTGCGTCTTGAACGCTCTGTTTTAGCTACAGAGTGTGACATCTCGCCTCTGTTCAATCTTTGGCAAGAGTTGCACAGGTACATTACTTAATGGGCGGGATACAGCCAATCAGAGGCAGAGTAGGGCGGGTTATTCTGAGCACAGTAGTGTGATCTAAAATAACACTGCTACAGCGGTAGCAATTGTATGTCTACTGACTGAGTGAGGTGTATATATTTTATAATAAATATATAAAAATATATATTTATATAACACTTGTTACATAGTGACACACATAAGTTACAGAAGTAAAGGCTCAACTCCAAACCAGGTGTTTCAGGCGGTTCAGGAGCAGTGTTTTCTGTGGAAGAGAATAACTCCCTTTGGCATGGACTTTGGGCTTTTCATTTAGCAGACCTTTTACATGCACAAAAATGCTTCATAACACAATGAAGAAGAGGTGAAATGCATAATATGACCTCTTTAATAAATTAAAATATAAATAAACTGTCAAGCAGCTTTTAATCACGCAACAATCTACTCTGATGTAGAAATTACTCAGAAACATTTTGACAAAACGCTTCAGTAAAAATACCAACCATTGCTGGTGTCATTTCTCCAATAGCTGAGATTTCCTGCTTGTGTCTGTTTTCTATCATTGTAAACTGAATATCTTTGCGCTTTGGAATGCAGAATGGACAACACAAGATCTCTGAAGACATCAACCAGGGCACCACGAAATTGTAATGGACATTTATTATATTTTATAGATGAAGCAATGAATTGAGAAGAACAAATTTAATAAGCATCAATGAAAACAAAAGTCAGCCACAGCCACCCAAACCTTCCTTTCTCTGCTTTTCTCTGAGAGATGCATGAAATACTCTTTCTCACGGACAACCCATGTAAGAGCCCACTTTTCAGACAACATCAGCAAGTTTCCCTCTCCAGAGAGTGAGTCACAATCTAATCAGTTCATACATGACAGGATACGTCCTGGTGTCACAAATGGATGCCAACAGTTCTGTTCAAGTTTGAAGAAGTCACTTGTAAGTTTTGGAAAATCTGCAAATGCAGAGCTCTGGTGCCAAATCTTTATCACTCTGTATTTAATTTATCTCAACAAGCACTGAGTAGCAGCTCTGACTTCTTAAACTGAAGGACTGTCAAACTTCTGACATTTTTCAAAACGTAAAAGCTTCAGTTTAAAGATTGAAACCTTTAGTTGTCCACTTCAATCACTTCATGACTGAGCATGTCATGATGAGAAATATGGACCATCTCTCACTCACAAATAAATGCAACACAGCACATTCTGAAATGTCGACCCATGTACATGAGTGAAAATGGCTTTTATTACGGATGAAGTCTGCAAAAATGCAGCTGTTGGTCAGCCATACTAGTTGACATCATAAAAAAGGGCTCCAGGGTGCAACTCTTTTGTCGCACATGGGCCATTTTCATTAGCACTGGTGCATCTAAAATTTTGCTGGTCTGATGTTTAAAAAAGTGTAGCTATTGCAATTTCTTGTAGAGTGTGTTTTGTTTCACATTAAGAAAACATATATATGCACCTTTATTCCTGTTTGCAATCACTTCCATGGTCTGTTAAATAAGATTATATGTATGTCTGTGTTCAATGAATTCATGTGCTGGTGCACCTAAATGAAAAAGCTAGGCACACTAGTGCAACCAGTCTAAAACATCAGCCTGGAGCCTTGTAAATAATAACCACTATAAAACTTGAGCGTAATTTGTGTAATGCATAAGATTGATTGAAGATTTATTTCTGTATCAACTGATCAACTGATAACCACAGGCACATATCAGAGCTTGAACAACATTGAAAACCTCACAACTTGCATGTGAGCGGGTGGCATGCCACCTCAGCAGACCATTTAAGTAATTATGCAATGTGTTGGCCACAAAATATCTAAGCTTATTAAAAAAGGGTCACTTTATTTTAAAAAAGCAAAAACTCTTCCATTTAATCCAGCAAAGCTGATGCGCCGGTTAGACTGGTGAAGACGCATACCCCAGGGCGAGTAGTCTATAATATTCTGTTCTATCACGGCAGCAGTTTTTCTCAGCTCTGAGGCTATGTTGTATAAACCGGCAGCAGAAAAGTTGGATATAGGTACAACACACATGTAGTTTTGCAGTATATCTTTCCAGATCACTTTAAACCAAGACCATTCGTGCATTTTGCAGAATGGAAGAGGGGCTGAACCCTCAGTGGCATGCTGACCCAGTGGTGAGAGAGATTATCTTTCCTCCAGACAACTCAGGTTCAAGTACTTGCGGCTGTAAAGAATCTGCACTGCTGAAGGGCCAATGAGCAAGACACTAAATCCAATCTAACTACAGGATCCTCTGTGTTAACTGGTGACAAGAATAAGAGGGGTTTTTGTTGTAATTTCTGGCTAGGTAATGAACAAGTGACATGGCACGAAGACAGAACCAGTTCAACATGGGGCAAAAAAAAGGAAAAACCAACATCATATGACTTGTATAAACACAGTATTGCAATTGATTTGTATCTCAGAGATGATTGATAAGCAACCATTACGTTGTTGTTACTTTTGACCCTTTAAAACTTAAAAGTTCGAGGGCACATTCTCCCAGATGAGTAATTCTCATGTGATGGGCAGGCAGTGAGTTCGCACTTTTATACATACACTAATTGCAGATTTAATCCAACAATCCTACAGGAACTTGGTGGACAGTTTTCCCATGATATGTGCACAGTGGATGGATTTTACATGGTTGTAGCTCTTACCCTTAAAGGTGCATGCATTGAGCAGGGCTGTGCAACTGTGCGGACTCCACAGACGTACATAAGGTTGCAAGTTTGCACATCCTCTTTATCAGCGAGTTGCATTTGTAAAAAACAACTAAACAAAAAAAACAAACAAGTCCTGCTCTTACCTGGGCCATCTGATCCTGAGAGCGGTGAATTCAGCTTAGGTCGCTTTGCAGTGGGGGGTCCGACATCCAGCAGATTGTCAGCCATCCTGATCGGCAGATTTTTATGAATGGTTGATGGTGCAGGAAAATAACAGCAGGATCAGTCCAACTTGGCGGCCTCTGGCTCGTAATGACGGGTAACTTTTCCTAACGTTACGCGTAAAGAAGCAATTTCACAGTTTCTTTTTTTTCTTCTTCTTCTTCTGGACTGGCAGACTGGCGAAATGCTGCCTGGAGAAAACGGTTTCAAAAGAAGGGCAACAGCGCCACGCTTCGCCGCCGAAGATCACCCCATGATAATCCAACACCCAACACCCACATAATTATCCTTAATAATTACGTCCAAAAATTATTTCAGTTCGAGAAAAATAAATAAAAATCAATCATAAAATATTACAAAAGGCGTAGGCAAATCCCTTTCTCCGCAGATCGCCGGTTTCACGTCTGTACAGAATCATTTTTTTCGCAGTCGAAACGAGCGACCATAAAATCTATCTCGGGCTTAAATAAAAAGAGCAAAATTCAAAAAATATTTTCTATGAAGTGGATTATTTTTCTCGTCGCTGTCTCCCGGTAAATACAGCGTCTCGGGACGGAGATACGGCGAGAAGCGGCGCTCTCTAAAAGGGAAATCAAATATACAGTGGGCTTTCGAGACGATAAAAACCCACGTAATCCTCACATGTTTGCATTAATTCTCATCGGAAGAACTAACACTTCGATTTTCTGGACGAAAAAAGCCGTTTGAGCCCGGTCTGGGTACCTCCGATCGGTTTTTAAAATTAATGCTCCCCCCGAAATCCCGATTCTGAGCCGCGTCAAGATGGCGGCTGTTGATTCCTCCGATACAAAAAAAAGTTTTTTTTCTTCCCAGCTAGACTGTGGGGGGAGGAGGGGGAGGCGTCGCGCTGTGACGTCCTGACGTAAACCTGAGTCCCACCGTGCGTCATGGGGACGTACGTGAAGTTGCCTCTAGGGGAGGAATAACCCCTCCAAAAATGATTTTTACTGTATGCTACCTGTTTTAAACTTCACAAACACATAGCAGGCACTAATGCAAATTTAAAGGACTTACTTTTAAAAAAAAAAAAAAAAAAAAAGTGCATTGTTGAAGTTAAAACAAGACAGCAGTACTTAAATTCATAGGGGGTGGTGGACAATAAGTAGGCTTCCATTTAAAAAAAACTGTAATATGGTACAATGTATAGAACTTGTACTTGATTTTTTCTGTTTTTTGCAACTTTATACATCTATTCTAATACATTTCTAGGCAAGGTGACCAAGTAGGGCTCAATTTAAGTGCTGTACTTTAGTAAAAATGTTGAGGTACTTACAGGTTAGTATTTTCATTCAAGTCATACTTGAGTAAAAATAGAGATATCATGTTAAAAAATTACTTTGGTAAAAGAAAGTGTCTTCCAATGATTTAATGAAGTGTCACTGGTTCCAATACAAGTCAAGCATATACAAATATACATATATTTACATAATTGTATTTACTGTATACATGGGTTGAGCAATTACCAGACCCAATATGTGCCATTTTTCCGATTATTTGAATCCTTCAAATTTGAAATTTAAAACAGATTAAAATATATTTTGCAATGTGCTGCTTTGGCTCTGCGAAGTAACTAGCAACTAAATTATCAAAATAAAGTAGCAACTGTGGTTTTAAAAAACGAAATATTGACAGTGTATTAATAATACACATATAATAATACAGTGTGAATAATTCAGTGCAGATATTAGGGCCCTGTGGCTCTTTTTTGCTCCCTGCCCAGGCACCAGGGAAACCAGTGCAAGAGAAGTATTAAAATTCTTCAGTTAAAGTGTAAATGCATTCAAAAGTGTACATAAGTGAAAGGACGCGACTAATATGAATAGAGTGCAAGTACTCATTATGCAGCCTATTTGTCCCTTTTAAATTGTATACTTCATTAGATAATAATTACTGATTCTCAAATATAAGCTGCATTTAAGGTTGAAACTGGTTTGAGTTGAAGCCAATTCAAACAATTATATTTGTAACATTATTTCACAAATAAAAAGGATTTAATGTTTTGTTTTTAAATCTTAATGCCCAAAAACAACATTGTAAGGTAACAGAGTAAAACTACACACAGTATAATAAAAAAAGGACTCAATGAAACTACAAGTACTTTCAGTGTTGTTGGTTTGTTTGTTAGGTGAGAACATTAACTAAAGAACATGTACCTTGTTATGATCCACCACTGATAAATACAGAACCACGTGTAGTATACAGGCTATGAATTCAATCGGACAACATTTCCCAGCATCTGACTTTATTCAACTTTAACCTTCACTTGGATACCTATTAGCGTGCTCTATACAAAAACAATTCCGATGAAAGCAACATTTCATGAAAACTTGGCTTTGGCAGGCTACTGAAATACGGCCTACCTACACATACCTAGTTGTGTCTGACCAGTTTTATTTGGCTAGTTTAAAGAAAAAAACAATACAAAAAGGAAATCTGTATTTATTGAAGCCTTACTGTCGAGCATGTTATACTTTTTGAGATGATGAAGTTGACTTAAATGTCCTGGTCACATTCCTGCTAAGATTAGAGCATCCCACACACAACTGCACAGTTTTACAACACTCGTACATTTTTTATGCACATGCAGGCGAACGGACCGCACAAGTATTATTCCAACATTGTTAACGTTACCCCGACTATTTGATCTTCTAGTACATGCGCTTATATAAATAATAGAAAAATGCTCAGATACTATACAATATAAAGGCATACTGTACATAAAAAGTGAGTGCCTTGTGCAAATGTGTTTAAACAGTGATTATATAAATGACCTTTCTTGAGCGTGCACACCACAACCTAATGCAAATTAAAGGATAAATTCACCCAAAAATGGAAATCCAATCATTATCTACTCCCCCTCCCCTCCCATACTGACGGAAAGTCAGGTGAAGTTTCATAGCCCGCAAAACGTTTCTGGAACTTCGCAGCAAAACAGCGCTGCAGCATTTTCGTCCTGTTTAATCCAAAGTTTCCAAATGCACAGAGATCCTAAAATTGATTTGAAAAGCTGTTATCTACACCCTTAACCCAAATATCTTCACCATAGCTGCTAAGTTAAACGTGTCACCACAAAATCCATCTACAGTGGGTGCACAAGCTTGTCTGCACTTTGACGATGCAAATAACTTAAGTCGATTTGGGATCTCAGGGCTTCCAGAGACTTGGATTATGCAGGACGAGCTGTATGAAATTTATGGAGGTTTTTACATTTTAAAAGTCCCCATCTACTTCAGTTGTTTAGGAACATGCTGCCTCACAGTTATGCTGAGAAGCCTCAAAAAAGTTTTTATGGACATCAAAACTTCACCTGACTTTCCATCTATATGACGGTGGGAAGATAATGACTGAATCATCATTTTTGGTTGAATTTATCCTTTAAGGAGGAGATAAGATAACACACAAAGATGACAATGACACTCTTTGGCATCAAAATTTTCTCAGTGTGCCATTCTGCTGATTCAGAATGTCACTTACATTTCCATAAATCAAAATCAAAGGCTTATTTGCACTGAAACAAAAAAAGGTGTGTCAACACTTTTTCGACACCCATTTGTCACATGTACAATACTAATCCAGGAAAAAAATGTTCAGATTTCATAAAAAACACATTATTTAAAGAGCTTATCAGAAATACTAAGGAGGAAAAAGCGATGTAACTTATATGCTATACCCAACACTTTATTAAGCACTTAACCTTGGATATGACAACAATAACTAATGTAAGAGTCCTTTTATTGTAGTATAAGAAACAAAATTCTGGGCTGGTGCAAGGGTTGTGTGCTCATTAGCATAAAGAAGGTTATTTTCCCTTTTAATCCAAGATGATATTATTGCATTTAAAAGAACCCAAGTCCATCTGAGCAATAGATACAGCACACAAACAAAAAAGGAATTAAAAAAAAAACTGCAAAAAGGCCAATTAATGTTGAATGTGTTTGGTACGTTTACCTTTAATTTTGAGAAAAGGCACTGCTCAAATGTCATGACCCTAGAAAACTTCAAAAATTAAATGTGACCAAAGCACAAAAGTAAACATTCTTCTGCGTATGCATACCATCAGCTTTTTAAAAAAATTAAAGCAACTTAGAGCACATGGTGGAAAGAAAAAAGATGAAGAAAATCAGGTTCAGAGTTAAAAGGCACGAGCTACCCTAGTTTCACACGTAGAGAGATGCGGCAGCTGAAAGAATGTTTCGATGATTAATAAAGAAGGCAAATTGGTTCTTTGTTGCTTGATTACTTAAAAGTACTGATGATGAAATGTTAATTAAAAAACATGCAGTAAACTGTTTTTCAGGATATCTAAAATGTCAAAAAGATAAGACACTGAAACTTTTTTTTTGCCTCTGAGCACACAATCCTTTCTGCCTTTCTTCTACAGTGACATAGAGAAAATGTAACAGCACGAGAGATTTGATTTCCTTAATAATGCGACGTCATAGTATGAAATCAGTGAAGTCGGAAAAGGAAGAGTAAAAACACCAATAAGGATACAATATGAAATACATTTGGTGCACTGCCTTTGCATTTGCAGCGCTTGTACATTGAGTTTCATGCTGTTGAAAAGTATGAGGCGGATAATGCGTCCAGCTGTTTCCGTCCAGCAATGTCTTTCAAATCAAAAGAATCAGGAGAGAGGAGAGCTTCACGTGAACAGTTCAAGTTTTCGTGTGACAATAAATACGATAAAACACATTTAGTTTTGATTTGTGACATGTGTGTATCCATGTCTTAAAAGCACTATCAACTAACACACAGTGATTCCACAGCAAACCTAGGCAGTTGTTCTCTCTAGTCGATATACAGTCGCAGCTAAAGACACTCTACAGGTACAGCGCTGCCGTGTTGGATCAACGCGAATCACAGCTTCAGCTCCCGTAAGATCTTGAGGGAGGGCACAAACACGAGTAACAGTTAGCCTTGTCTACGTTGCTGTTGTTGCACGCATGCATGATTAAGTGTAGCTGAGACCGTTATGCCTCGGTACTGAGGCAATAAAATGATCTTAACCGAGGCCAGAGAAGGAGCTGCCACATCAGCAACTGATTTTTTTTCTTTTTTTTTTCTCCAACTGCGTTCCTAAACATGCTTGTCATCCTCCAGTTTCACCAAATCAGTCGAGGAACTAATCGTCACCTCTCGTCATTAAAACCCTGCGTGTTCTTATTATTACACAGTCACATACAAACACACACTCACACACGCACGGTATGCATGCAAATACACTCACACAACTCACAGCCTGGCCTCGTCTGCCTGAACTGATTAACGTCTTTCTGGTTATCATGGAGAACATGGAAACAGGCTCTGCTGCATTCTTGCGCAGATTTTACTAATACATATCTTGGAGTCACATCTTAATAGCTTTCATTTGACAAACTGTGGCACTTTCCATATGTAAGGTCAGCTTGCTGAGCTCTTCTTTGATAAAAGGCAAAATATCATAGCAAAACATAGTTTACAAAGTAAAATTGTAACAAAAGCAAAGCACTTGTCCAAAAAAGTCTGCTTATTTACAGTTTTCCCTTTTATGTTATTCGTCCCTTACTCAAAAAGGCTTGGTCTACACATTATTCTATTCTAAAGGCACTTAAAAGACATATGAAAGAAAGAATTAAGATTAAAGGTGTACAGATAATCAAGTAAGTTAATGGGAGACGATGGGATCTGTAGCAGGCGAGAGAAAGTTCAGAGTCAGCCATCACCATCTTCCCATTTTCTCCATGTTTCTGCCTGATCACTCTCTGGTCCTGTCAGCACCCTCCACTGACAGTATCAAACAACCTGCTGCCTGGCACGGGGGTCTTTCCCCCTGATTCTGCCTGTGGTAGGACCAAATGTACAGCAATTCTACAAATGCCAACCTGCAGGAACAAGAGCTTAAAGGGTAGAGGACTTGATAAAACGTGATAAAACAAATTCTTAAAGTCTGGTTAACTCTCCAACATTACTGTCACAATCATCCTCGCATTTGTCTTTCTTGATGTCTTTCGGGGATATTGTTGTGGAATTTTGGGGAGCATTTTGCTGAGCCGAGGATGAGATGATGTGCTGTTTGTTATTTGCAGAGGGTCCTTCTCGGTTGGTGACCGGGAGAGATGTCATGCCACCGTGAGACGTAGACTGCCTGGCGTGAGAGGTCTCTGTCGAGGGGCGTCTTTCACGGCTGGTCGCCTCTTTGTCATGGCCATGCCCTGTTGTGATGGAGGAACCAGCACTGGCACTGGGGACCAAAGTTGTGGTACTGGTTGCATTTGTGCTGGTTGCAGGCACCATACTGGCGATTTCATCTGTGGGCGATCGCCCAATGCTACCATCCACCTGTGCCCGGATCTCTGGTGAGACTGAGAGTTGGTACTGAGGCACAGGGCCGCTGTCACCGCTCTTCGGGTAAAGGAAGGTCTTCATCTGACCTTTGCCTTTGACGTTAACTGTGCCACGGTAGTCAAACTCATAATCCATTCCACTGAGCACACAATAGCTCTCCTCGCTGACCTGGACACGACACTCCACGCCTGTAGTATCCATGCGACTGGCGATGTTGACCGTGTCGCCCCAGATATCATAGAGAAGCTTCGTGGTGCCAATCACCCCCGCTGTTAGAGGGCCGTGATTGAATCCAATGCGTAGCTTGAAGCCAAAGCCCAGCATGTTCTTGTTGAAGTCGTCGACAACGCGCATCATTTCCAGCGCAAATTCAAAAAGAGCACGGAGGTGGGCATGAGGATGCGCCGCATCTGCACACTGCTGCGCATTGAGTCCTGCTGCTGCCATGTACGTGGCCCCAATGGTCTTGATCTTTTCGATATTTGAGAAGGCAGGCTTCCGTAACAGCTCATCAAAGTCTCCGATTAGCTCGTTGAGGACCCGGTAGCACTCCTTGCCTCCCTCGTAGCTTTCCTCATAAAACTCACTGAAGTTTACAATGCTGGCAAATATGACGCCCACATTGTCATGGTTCTTGGAGTAGCTCTGGGTGACCTTCAGCTGCTCGGCTACGTGGATGGGGATGATATTGCGAAGCAGCCAGTCGGCCTGGTCCCTCATGTTCTGGATCTTGATGCGATGTTGATCAGCCTCCACATTGCCGTGGTAATGCAAGCGGTGACTGACCTCGAATTCGCGGTTAAGGAACCAGACCAGGAGGAGGAGCAGGAAAAAGGCCACGCAGGCCTCGGGGCCCAGCAGGTCCCGTGGGTGTGGCTGTGGGTTGGAGTCTGCTGGGCCGTCAGCCATGACGATGGAGCTATTGCTGCTGCTGCTGCTGTTGCTGCTGGTGGTATTGTTCTGGCCATCCGACCTTGAGTAGGGAAATGAATAAAAAGTTAAAGATAAGGTTAGAAATAGTAATTTGGTCCTCAAAATAAATGTGGCGCTTCTCAAGTTGTAAGTATACGCCGTGACTATTGCATCTTTCGGCATGAGTTGCCTGCACCTGACCAGTGCTTAAAGTAGGTTGGTACTCACTGGTATGCAGCTCCTGCACTTTTACATTTTACTGTTTGGAGTGCCATGACTTTTTTCATGTTCCCGCACTTCTCACCAGCTGCCAGTAATTTTTTCTGCCCTCTAAAAACCAGGGCATTTCATAGACTGGGGATCAAGAGCACCAGTGGAAAGTAGTGATCCTGATGGCCATTCCTGCAAGTCCTGCGGTCAGCTCTGTGGTCTGCTTGTGTTGCTGCAAGTTTATGAATAAGCTGAGTGCATACATACTACCGCACATACATACACATACTCGTTCATGTAGACGTAGACGTAGAGGTACACGCACACAGACATTTACACCTACACGTACACATACATCTGATTGGTTGATGAGCAGGTGCAAACTCGGACACTAACATTGCTAACAGTAATAATTGTACCTACCAGAGAAACTCTCTCTTAAAAAGACTCTTAGCAACACTGGAAGAGATAAAACACAAGTAGCACGCATTAATGCATCACTATCCAATGTATATCACGTTATCTCTACAGTAATATTGAACACACAATAAATCATATCACATCTGACAAATCTTTGAGCAAAAACAAATGTTCTTTCGTTGTCTCTATAATAAGTCGTACCTGCAGGGTGAGCTGAAGAGCAAGGCAAGCATTGCTACTCCCACCAGAGTCGCTAGGACTGAGCGCATCCAGTAGCTGAGCTGACAGAAGTTACAGTACTGAATGATAGCTATGATGACAGCACAGCAGATGAACATGTTGAGCTGGGAAAAATATAGGGCGCAGAGTCATTAGTCAGAGCCATTACAGTTCACACATAAATTACACTGACTGCAAGCTGAATTAATATAACTCCACAACTAAAAGACATATGCTGAGTGTAATAAAGTCAGAGGTGGAAGTTTTGTGAGCACAAGATGGGATTCCTAACAGTATGAATGAGAGGGAGAATAAATCTGCTATGAAGACAACAACCAAAATAACAGTACTAGTTCTCAGCACCCAAGAGATCAGTTTGTAAACAGAAAAAGTATTAAATTTAATAGTCCACCTGGAGGGAGAGATGGGTGTCACAGGTGACATGTGAGAAGACGGCCACAGCCGGCAGGGACACCAGGAGGGCTCCGATAAGGTGACGAGCTATCCAGCCTGAAATCACTGTCATCAGCACCCGAGTGCAGTGCAGCACGGTGTCCAGGTAGAAAGTCATACTGGAGAGAAAAAAAAACAGTGAGCTGTGATTTATATAGAGATTATCATGACATATCAGAGATAATATTAATAAAGTGCTGATTTCAGATACCTTGGCTTGAACTCACAAAGCCTCTCAGTACTCAAACAAAACCAAGGACCAGTTAACAAAACATATTCATTTATGATGAACTGGCATTTTTTAAATAAAAATAAGACATGAATTATTCAAAACTGCCCTTTCATCCATCATGGACTTTTAAACATCTGGATGCAATGTGTAGTTTGTGTTGGTATATGCTGCTCTGTTTATATTTTCAAAACATGTATTGTATTATATGTATATGTTGTACATGTTTTCAATTCAGGGTGACATTGAAAAAGAGGGCTTAACTTCTCTGGCCCTTTCCAATTTAAATAAAGGTTTCAATGAAAAATGGATGAATAATCTAAATCACTGACTTGACATAACAAATACATGTAATCACTCAACATAGTTTGGCACTTTTGCTCCACGTCTCTCATTTCTAATAATCCCAGTCTAAGATTTCCCTTTTGTCCAGGTGAGTATCCATGCCAACATTTACCTTCCTGTTTATCCCCTTGACCATCTTTCTCTCTCCATTTCAAATTTTGAAATCAGAAAGCACTTGGCAATAATATGCCCATGTGATTGCTAATAGTAAACTAATAGTCCTAACACAATTTCCTTACACATCAGATAAACTTTCCAGTTGAGGTTATCGAACAACTTCAAGGAGGTAAAAGATAATCCAATTACCCTGCATGCATCAGGGGTCTGAAACTAACAAATTACTTTAAAACAACTAATTCGACCATATACATTCAAAGCTGAGCAACTTCTCTTTCCCTTCCCTTTTCCTCATACCTGCCCCCAATCTTTTAACAGTTGTGCCCCTTGACATTGTGTTCCCAGAGAAACTTTCTCCTTGCAGATGAGACAGGGAGCCAATTCATTCAATCCCACTAAAACAATTATAATAATAATTTACCATCTTTCTTCGAGCTGTCCTTCCTGCAGTTTCTTCTTCTCCAAGCCTAGATTCTTTCAAACTAGTCATGGGTATTTTGTTGCTATCATAACTGATGTTTAAAAGTTGACAAGTTGCAAAGTTAGTCGTAGATTTCTAAAGATCAGACGTGAAGTAAATAGCCAGTTCTATTGTTGTGTTTTCTACCTTTAAATTAATTGATTACTTTAAATCAGAAGTACCAAAACTTTTGCTTTGGAGGGCTGACAGTGAAACTTAATAGCAGGAGACGGGCCAAAAGCAAGCCCCTATTATATTGTGCTATATTGTTAAGATGCAAAATGGTACTTTATAGAAGCCTTAAGAGGTATTTTTAAAGTTTGATCCAAATAGTTGTGTCTAATTTGTTTATGACTAGAAAATGGGTGGAAAAATACCAACATGATTTTTCTTAATTCCTTAAAAAAGTATGTGGTTCGATGATCCCAAGTTCCCTTAATTGACTTACTCCCTGTGTCACCTGCTGAGCTCAGATTATGAAAGATAACTGAATAAAAATTAGAGGTCTTTCATATTTTTAGTATGAGTATTTTTACCTCACAAAAAGAATGCATATACAGTGATTAATTCAACAGTTTTCTGCGAGAAAGATCTGGCAGGCCAAGTGAAACCCTCCAGGCAACCTTTGGCAAAAAAATACCTAAAAATGTGTAACAGGACACAACAACACATTTTAAACGTGTGGGGGGGTCTTCCCGACATTGTCTTGCAGGCTGGATCTGGCTCATGGCCCGCCTCTCTTTACCCAGTTTCTCACCGTATAGCTATCAGCAGAGCTGTAACCTCCAGCAGGGTGGCTACAGCTGTCAGAATGAGCGCCGTTGTGGACAGACTCTGCTGGCTGACAAGCGGTTGAAGGAAACAGGCCAGTGAGAGAGCCAGAAACACTGAACAGCACAGCAGCATGTCCAGGAAAGAACTAAATGTTTGACTGGCGAACGTCTGCACCACTGCTTGGGTTTCCACCTGGGCGGGAGAGTGAGAGAGAGGAAGGGGAAAAACAAAGCAGAAACAATCAGAAAGACATTATTAGAACATGAATTAACAAAAGATCCTCATTGAGGATAATAATCAATAATTATAAATCGTAATTAGTAGGGCTCCATTGAAACCTCTCCACATTATTGTTCACACTCTAGACTTAATAATGTAGCAACAGTTGCAGCCTTGAGAATGATAAGATGCACTTCTAAGCTTACGCCAGCAGAGGACATCACAACCTAATACAAAACTACTCCGAAGGTCCTGCAGTGATTTCTCTTTTGCCGCAGTCTTGACCGGTCTGGTCAGAACGCAGTGCAAACAGGCTTCACAGACAAAACACATACACGCAGAGGAAACACAAACAGAGAAGTAGAAAAACATTCACAAACACAGGGAACATTTCACGCTTACAGGTGGAGTCAGCAGAGATGGGATGAATACACAGTTTTTCTCTGCCAGTTGTGAAACTCTGATGATTTCGGATCACAGTCAGACCAAAGATAACTACCTTATAAGCTATAGCACTCGTTTAAAAAGTCAAAAATAAATGCACTTGTGCATGTACACTCATGAAACACACAGGCAGACAAGTACCATTATGTCATGCATATAAACAGCTCATACACACATACACACACACATACACACCTCCTCCTGGTAGCTTATCCGGTACGCAGACTCCAGGCTCTTCTCCAGGAAGGTGAGGCTCAGCTTGTTTATGGGAGGTTTGTAGAAGTAATCCTTCATAAGGCTGTCACAGGCACAGAGGAGAGTTCAGCTGTTATTTCATACGTTACAATAAACTTTTTTTTTTTTTAATTGGCTGAACATTTCAGATAAACAACAAAGACTGATGACAGTTAATGATTAACTGATCAACTGTCCATTTTGATATTATATTCAAACCTGTCCTCCTTGATAACATCCACAAAGTGAGCATCGCTCCTCTCCCTGAAGTTTTTGGAGCGAAGAGGGATGAGAGCCGAGTGGTCCATGCCCATAGTTCCTCCACTCCACGTCTTCTTCTCCTTCTCCTGCAGCATCTCACACAATGACGTCTGGCTGTTCTTCAAGGCTTCCAGCTGAGGGTTGAGCAGGCCGTTCAGAGCCTTGGGGCTGCGCCCTGCAGACACCGCTGGGGAGCACTTCAGATTCAAAGAGTCCTATGGTGAAGAGACGGGAGAAAGAAGACCTAAATTATCTAAAAAAAGAAGGGGTGATAGTGGGTCTTTGCTTTGGAAATAGGTCAGCAATGATAAACTGATATCAGGCCAAAGAATCATGGCAATTTAAAATGCATGTGTCTGTAGCACACTTTATCTGGGACTCGTGGAGTTCTAATTCTGTGAACTACTTTTGTGTCCTTCGATTTGCCTCTTGGCATGAGTGAACAGAACCAGAGTTGGTTCACTATTCCCCAATATTTGATGAAAAAACTAACTTCAGAATAAATACTACAGTGTTAATACGCATTTGCAGTGAAAAACTCTTCTTTGAACTGAAAAAAAGTCAGACATTTATCATCTTAAATAAACAGTTCAAATGGAATCCTTCCCAGCGGGAAGGATTAATGTCATCCAGCGGTGAGATTGCAGCTGCAACATGGCAGACTCCGTGGAAGAGGACCTGCTCTCTCTGTAGATATCAAAGGCTCAATCTAAACCCAGTGACACACTAGGCAGGCAGTCTGCCAAAGTTGGGTCATCTGTGAGCGTCTGTGGCCCTAGTTTTTGCAGCATGTGTCAGCGATTTCCGGTCAACTGAGCATGTTGAATCAGCAGCAGAGCCCTTTGGTGGGAGAAATCACTTTGATTGGCTGATAGCTAAGGGAATAAGTGACCAAGAAGAGAAGGAGGGGGAAAAAATGGAAAGCTGTTGCTGAAGTAGTCCATGATTTCAACCATCAAAACACCAAGAGCTGACAATGCCAGTGACTTTTGCAACGTTTTATAAGTAATACTCTCGATTAGAAGTGGCTATTTAAGTGAAAGTGGTGTGAAAATGGCCAGCAAATGCTTAACATACAAGCTTGTCCATTGTTTGCAATGTGAGGCGAAATAACAGCCTTTGTTTCAGGCCTTATATGTTTCATTATACACTAATGATGGTTGGTGGTTCAGGTAACAACAACGGGATAACCTTGCTGTTGTTGGTCTTGTGATCGTCATGGCGGCCGTTGTGCACCGCTCCTCCTTCGTCCAGAACCTGATCCTCCCCTGGTACCAGGACCACACTGCAGGATAGACAGGGAGACTGTAGGGAGGTTGGAAGGGGGAGGCAGTATGGAGGGAGATGCAGCATATGGAGGCAAGAGAGAAGAAAGAGAATTAATAACGGGTGAGACGCAGATCAAGGGAGGCATATGAGCGGAGAGAAACATGAAAAGACGGCAGAGATCGAGATCAAGAGTCTTGAGGGATGACAAACTGACAAAAAACGAATCAGGATCGTGGCAGCAAAAGACGAGACTTGTCACTCTAACGCAAACTAGGGATGCTGTGACATGTCTTGCAATCATCTTACACATTTTATCGGCTTGACATTACTCATTTCAATGAGGACAACACTAATGGGAGCAGCAGCAGGGCCCTCTGAAACGAAAAGGGAGTTGGAGAGTAAACAAGAGGCGTAGAGGAGGTCTACGCGGGCTCAAGGTCTTTTATTTTCATCACGCCCATCCACTTGAAAGAGAATGAAAAGTGTGAGGGCGCGCAAGTGTGTGTCTGTACGAAAGAGAACTGTGTGATGCATGACAGACATGCAAAAATCCTGTGCACTGGGAACCCAGAAAACACCCCCTACACACTGTGTACGCACATACCAGATCAAACGTGCTAACATTTAGAATAGATCCCCTCTCACACTCAAATGTCATTAAGCCTTTTTCAAGATTGCTGAGTGTGATCCCTCATGACTGTGTTTGTGTGAGAGCCACTCAGGAGATGAGACACTGTAAATGGAGGACTCATCAGGTGAAGCCAGAGAGACCTGAGAAGGGCTTCCCGTCTCCTTGCTCCTTTTTTTTTCTTTTTGCCTTCCCAAAGTACCCCTCCCCCCTCCGACCAGCTTGGCAGAGAGCTGAAAGATCTGTGCAGGGATCACAGGGTGCAGATGTGTACAGAGAAGGGAGCATTAATTGGGGTGGATATAAGGCACAGCGGTGCAGGGATTTGAGGATAATTATAAGGGAATAATGTGTTTGGCGAGTCCATGACCTGGTGGTACAATTTGAAAGCAAATGAGAAATCTCCCTTGAAGGCAGAGCTAAGGAGGGAGGCAGTGGACCGACATGTTCGGAGTTGATGAGGAAACCGTGATGATGGGTCACTTATTGTGTAGGCTGCCTGCTGGGGAGACCAGCATCTGCATTGCAGAGTTGAGTTAATAAGATGTCATTGTTTTGTTTTAAGATTCTCCTCTCTAAGCCTTCTCCTCCTCCTTTTCCTCAGTTGTCGGAGCGCTACATATATGCCAGACCTGAATCGTAATTGTACCCTTAGGGCCCCCTCATGGATCATTTGTCACTTACGTTTTCTGTGTTATCTTGTGTGGCATGTCCTCTTCCAGGTCACTATGGTTGAGAGGAGGTCGGCGATGCGTCGACCTGCTTGGTCGTACTCCTGGATCCACACTCTTCACATGTATTTTACAATCTATAGGCTCGGACTGACCTGAAATATTATTGAATATCGCAATATTTTCCCCTATATATACGATATTTTGCACAATATCAAATATCGAACAACTATTACGTCATTTTCAGGCTTTTATTTTGAAAAGAAAATTATCTATATATATTATATATCATTATACATTATTTTTTGGAGAATACTACAGGTTAATTGGCCTGATATGGTGGCATGCACGCAGTGTTTTCACAAACATAAATGAAGGAGCATCTAAGAACGCCAGCTTGCCGATTTGGCGATATTTCAGGTTTAAAGAAAGAAGAAAATGGCGAGCAAAGGGATTTGAATGAGGCTACGTTTCGTCTTTGCCATAAGAGGGGGGTTAAATAAATGGGGCGACACCTCAAATTTGTGGTCTCACCTCAGAGTCCATCACGTGGAGCAGATAATACCGTCATCACAATATTTGGGTGGAACAATATCTTCATATCAAGTTTTGGATATTGCCCAAGCCAAATAATCAACTGTTATTCTCCATGTTTTCCTTCCTTCCTGAATCAGGGTCTAAGGACAGATGGTGTCGTTCTCTGTACAGATCGTAAAGCCCACTGGCAATGTGCTTTGGGCTACATAAATAAAACCGAGTTGACGTGGATGTATGGAAGCTCACGCATGCAGGAGTACCGAAAGCAAAGAGGGAAATCAACACAAGGCTCTAGACTTGCAGGGTGCCTACAGTTACAATTGTATAATTAAATGAAACACATGGACAAATTCAGGTACATGGGAATCACAAGGATTCATAATTTCCCTTTCTTTTCCATTTGTACCAAAAGGAAGCTCCTTGCATGCAAAAAAAAAAAAAAATATCTATCAAAGCTTCGAATACACCCACATAAACAAAAGTACATGGAGAGAGAAAAAGATGAACATCAAAGAGGCTGGAGCAGAACATGCAGCTCAGTGTTCCTCCTCAGGCAACCAAAAGATGATACCACAAATATACTTACTTCCTCCACAACACGGCTAATGTTTCATATAATTATCTCGGAGATAGTGGGAGCTCACCTTAGCACCTTCAGGAGGAAGGGTGCCTGTTGAAGGAGCTCCGTCAGGCGTGTGCACCCTAGAAGCAGCGGGGCAGTGAGGATCCGCGTGCTCGTGCCCAGCCAACCCCACCTGAGAGCAGCCGCAGTGAGACTGTGGCTCCACCTTCCTGCTGGAGATCAGGTAGGTCTTCAGGCCTGGGGAGACAGAAACAAAGAGAGAGGAGTGTTATCACTGGTAGATCAGACGAAACAGAAGCAGGCCTGAGTTGGGTTTATTCATCCCTGTGTGGATGAAGGTATCGGTGGTTTGTCTTTAGGATTCAGCAGAGGCCCAGCACCCTGCAGGATGAGCTCCCTCTGTGAATTATATCAGCAGGTTCCTGGCATGAAGCTAGACTCAAGAGAGGGAGAAGCAGTGAATATCAATGTCTCCCAGCCGAGGAAGCCAAGGTCGTGCACATGAGTCAGTCCTGTTTCCATAAACATGTTCATAAATATATGGTGTCAGGCACTTGTGTGGGACTTTTCTTTTTCCTTTTTTTAAAAAAAAAAAATCTAGAACCGGATAGATAAGCCATGAGAGGTGAGGCTGCTTATGAGACCAACACCACACATGAACAGCCGACACTTCTCTCAAGGTCCACAGGTTAATATGTCTGTTGTCATTTCCTCTGCAATCACAGCTATTTCTTCTCCTCCTCCTACATAGCCTGAGGAAGACATTTCAGTATAGAGGTGCTAAATTTTCCCATACATAATTTACAATCTATTTCCTCTGTATTGAGATAATCCTTCGGTTATGCTTTAAATTAGGGTCCTTCTAACAAGGGAATGAAATGCTATGCTATCATAATTCTTAAACAGTCTATCAAATCATAAAAAGCTTCTTATCAGTGCTTATAAATGACTTTTAAACAACAATAATCATGTTTAGGATGCTGTTATTAACACTTATTTAGTCTTATCTATACATATTGTTAATAATCATCTTCTTAGCACTTGTAATAAGCCTTCATTACCTATAAGGTAACTCTTATAAAGCGCTACCCTCCGTGTGAAGTTCTTGCAGGTGAGGCCCTCTGTGACCATGACACAGCAGGCACAGCAGGCCAGGGCCAAATATTTGAACACCTGCGACCTCTCACTTTCAGCATTGTTATCATCATGACCATTACTTCTACAAGTAACATGTTTGTTTGTGCAATTCCAAGACTTAGCCTTTTGAACTGACCAGTTTGCACAAAAACACACAAAACATGGCAGTGCAGGGATGAAACAGGAGGCGTTTAACTTTCAACAAGCAAACCTGCACATGTCACGATCTCAGCGAGATTTCCTTTACCTCTACTGCAGCCTCGGACCAGTGGGTCACCAGGACGGTCCCCACAGAGCAAGTTTTAATGAGCATCGCAGACATATGGTGCACTTCCTGTTTAGGTTTGTGTCACCAACTTTGTTGTTCAGACAGACAAATCAAGTTGAGTTTGTTTCATTTAGACAGCACTTTTAAAAACAGGAGTTGATCCAAAGTGCTTTCCAGTTGAGGCAGATGAGTTAAATATCATCCTGGATGCAGGTATGCATAAATATTATGCCGTCTTAACATGATATTAAGTCAGGTAGGAAGTAGAAAGTTCAGATAAAATAGGAAAAGGAAAACAAAATAGACACACCTGAAGTGATTTGCACCATAAACATGGCTACTCCATTGAGATAAAGAAGACCAAACGTTCTGTATCTGAACTTTCCTTTCATATTTTCCCGTGTTTGCCAGAACTGTTGTGACAAGCCACAGCGACAGTAACAGATATCAGTGTGTGTGTATGTCAACAGTCTAGGTAAGTACCTGTGACCGTGTGCTTAGCCACATAATTTAACTGTCAGTGAAGCCACAACCTTGGGCTCTGAGCATTGTCTCCTCTAAGTACTTCAGACAGGCCTGCCACTGCCTCGCCTGTGCTGAGCCACCCTGGGGCTGCACTCTCTGACAAACATGCACACACACTCCCTAAGAGACCACACACTCAACACAAAGGGTACGCAGTCGTATTTGCAACGACACGCATGCACACGCGGCTTAAAGCAGCGGGCGAAAAATAAGAAATCACGCACACAGAGGAGCCGATGTAAACACACGGGCAATAAGGCCGCACAGAAAAAAAAAATACACCCTTCCAACCACCCAAACATCCAGACGAACACATATACACACAGCGGAGCGGAGATGTAGATGGATGGGTGCGCTGTAGCTGGGTCGATAGCCAGGTGGATGAGGACTCAGGGATGGGAAATGAGGGCGGCAAACAGCAGTAACAAAGAACTAATTCCTCGCACCAGTGATGCAGCAAGAAGAGGCGGCAGGACACCGAGGGGAAGCTCTCGACTGCCTTTCAAATTGTGCGAGTGTGACCGAGATTCAAAGACCAGATCCAGAAGTGCAGACGCACACACACACACACACACACACACACACACACACACACACACACACACACACTGCACTGACTGATTACATTTGTCTGCTAATCAAATCCATCGCTGCCTCCTAACCTGACATGCACTGACTTCATGGGTCAGCGGGGTTACTCTTCTTCCTCTGTCTCGATTCCCCCCCCTCAAAACCTCAAAGTCGTTTTCTCAGCCTGTGTAAGTAAGTAACACAGGTAAATACATCTTAAGGAGTTAAGAAATGACAAACAACGTCCCAGCTTCAGTGTGATTTGTTCCCGTCTGTTCACTGAGATTTTTCTACGAGCCAGATTGGGAGCATTTGAGTCAAAGAGACACTCACATCCGTCTCAGACTGAAACACTCATAACTACTACTTTGTGAGTCACACAGTTTTATTTATTAATATATTTAGAGTCACGATAAATGCAAATTCTATATCTCCTATAAAAGCAATAGCGCTGACAGAGTAATAATAAAACTATATAAAACGGGAACCAAGCCAAATCCACCGAAACAGAAATCACTGGACCACTCGGCCTCTATTCCCCAACACTGTAACAGCTTATTAAAGATAATGAAGTCTTTCAGGGCTAGATAATGTGCACACTAACACATCACTGGCGAGAAAGGGCGAACAGTGGAGAGAGCAGAGAAGAACTGATAGTGGATGAATCAATAATGACCCAATATTTTTTTTTTAATGCACTTATCAAAAGTCGATTAAAAACAAGGTGCCTGACATGAATACAAACAGGGAAAAAAAAATCTCAAACATAAACATCTCAAAGCTGTAGGGAAACGACGGAAACAGGAGGTCAGCTGTGGCCTGCTCCCTCCATCACTTCTTGTTAGGCTTTGACTTGTATCAAAATCAATGTGTTGCTGGCTCCATTTCAGACATTTCAGCTCCCTCTCCCTTTATCAAGCCAAAGAAGAGAAACACAGGTCACGCTCAAAGACAGGAGTCCACGGCCTTCCCCCTCACAGGTTAATGATGATGTACGTTAGATTGATCGCATCTCGTGGTCAGGCGGCTCGCTTCAGAGCCCTGACAGAGAGCAAGATGAATCGACTTGCAGGGGGCTCGCAGCGGTGTGCCGTGCCATATGTATTGTGTGTGTTTGTACGAGGGGTTACATGAGTTTAAGTGCCTGCAGGTGTTTGCAAGCCCGGCCCCTGGCCACTTTAGGACGATCTCCAGTCCTTTACGACCCAACGTTTAGGCAGCCAATTTTACAGTGTTGTCTGGCAGTAAACTGCTGATAAACTTGCCTGACCAACAGCTGGAACCACTGTCTGCTTCAACAGCATCCAACATCAACAGAATGCAGCTGTGCTCTGAAGACCTCACGCCTGGGATAAAGGTCAGAAGACTTCATGCTGTCTATTCCAATTGATGTGTCTTGTTTCTTTCCAGCTGTGTGTGTCTGAATATCCGTCTGTGACACATACAGATGCATGTATTTGTCCCTCTTATCTCTGGTGACCCTGGGCTAACTGAAGAGCATCATTAGCAGGAGGCTTATGAGACTTGAAGTGTCCTGTCCTGTGCTATCAGCTGACAGGGAACAGTAGATAACCTTTCCCCATGAGAGACCAGTCACATTATCTCCCTCTCCAGGCCCTTTTGTTCAGGACAGAGGACAGCGACATGAGAAAAGCACTTTGCAAACCAACAACACCTCCACTCCTCCCTTCCTCTTGCTTCTCATTGACACGTCCGAGCTCTTCTGGGACAACGGCCGCCCCTGAACTCCTCTTTGCATTATGCTAAGAGGGGCAGAATTTGGGTGTGCCAAATCAAACGTACATAAAAAAAAAGGTGAGTGCAACACACGAGCGGCCCTGACAGCCCAGAATAACATGTTGGTGGTTAACCTCCACAGATAAGTTTGTACGTGGCTATAGGCTATGTACCAGATTTATATATGTGCAAAACATGCCATTTTACAGTCACATTGCATGTTTAATAATTGACTGTCAAATCAGGAGTTACAGGCGACCATTGCAAAAGTGGATAAAACTGGTTAATTTCAGGGAGATCATAACCCCCACATTATAATAATAGAGTATTTGTGGAGACAAACCTGTGTGTCTTTATGGTGAAAAACGGAACGGCAACAAAAATAAGTTACGACATAAAGAAACACACCGCTTGAACTATTCTGTGGTTTTGCGCGAACGTACTTAGCTAACATTTATTCTTGCGACTGGTTTGACCCTGAGCAAAGAGAATTTATTAGCTGTAATGTAAATGACCAAGCGACAAAGACACAACCTTAAACTGTCCTCCAGCAAAGAACACAAAAAGGGGGAGTAAAAGGATGGTAGGCCAAGCTGTTATTTAAAGAAAAAGTAAATCACATTTTACCCTTGAGATGCGCAGGAGAAGAGAGAAATAGATACATTCGGGGTTTTTTTTTCTTAAAAGCACATGCTACAGGTACATTAGCCATACAATGACCGTTTTTGATCTTTTAACGAAAAGCAACACCTTTCCTTTCAAATTCCATTTGCAACCCAAGTGGGACTGAGCAGCAAATGTCGCTATACCAGGGAGGCTTACTGAAAGCAGCAGAACACAGAGGGCAGCTGCGAGAGGGTAGGGGAGTTGGCAGATATGCTTGGATCAGCACACACACACACACGCACACACACACACACACACACACGCACACACACACACGCACGCACGCACACACACACACACACACACACACACACACAAACACACACACGTTATCTTCCAGTAATGACAGGTTTGCCTTCCTGGGCCAGGTATCAGAGCAGGAGGCCAGTGGAGCAGGTGGTGCAGAGAAACCAGCCCTGCTGGGCCGGGCAGCTCTCCTTGCCAGTTGGCACTGCCAGCAAGCAGCCCCCCTCCTTCTCCCTCCAGTGCGTCCCAGTCCTGGGATATACTGTACATCCTGTCCCTGTCTGGGGGGGGACAAGGGCAAGTGCAACAGGAGGAAAACTGTCCAGTGTGACAGGTTGTTTAGAGGGACTTTATTGCTGCAGTGAGGCTCATAGAGGAGAGGAGGGAGCAAGAAGAGGAAGACATTGCAGAGATTTTGGCGCCAATTCAAGAGGATAAAAGAGTGGACCAAGAGAGAGGAAGGGGACAGATTGAGTTCCTGAGTTGATTGGTGGTGGTGGTGGAACGAAACTTGCGCATGTGCCGCCTGTGAGTGAACCCATTCAGTCAGAAAACATGACAGACACACACATACATTTTTCATGAGGAATCACCCAGGGACTCACGCTGTCATTTCTGACAGTAAAGGAGAGGCGGGGAGTTTGTGTGCGTCTCCAGAGCCGCGGGCTGAGCGGGAGTGGGGGAGGGCGAGAGTTGACCTTCCTTTTCATTTTTATTTTTTACACTCGTTCTGTGTACTCTGATTCATTAAAAAAGGGCATGTTAAGAAGGTGAGCAGAATTTATTCACAACGTCAAATCAGGGGAGACTGTGTCCTCTGTCGGAGAATGTCGAACAGAGATGTTTTAGCAGCCAATAACTGTGTTGAATGAATGATACAGAGGAGCGGATGTTTCACACTTTGCTCCATTTACTACATTCATAAACAAGACGATTACACGATGAGCAAAACGCTGATTCATGTTTACATGTGCACTGGGCTTGTATCCAACGTGGTAATTTATCAATGTTTTATTACAGCGCGCCTCGGATGGATTTAAAGGAGATTAAGGCCTGGAGATATAATAGTGCTGTAAAAACAGCAGAGATTCTGATGTACTGTTTCCACCAAGGTAGCTGCTCTTCAAATATCTCCCACTGATGAGGCCATTGTTGGCTAATTTGCAAATCAATGAGCTTCCTGGAAATATGCTTCATGGAAATATTTGGGTTGCAAGATTTTTGGCATCAGTGATGAAGTGCTTTGACTTTTACGGGGTTTTCTTTCACTGCACGAGCCAAAAAGCCATTTGGTTATTTTATCCGGAAAACGGTTTCGAAATTGAGTTTCCAGGAACAAAGTATTAGATCATGATCTACAGCGATGGTGCAATGTGAAATAACTATAATTATAAGATTACGTTATGATGGTGACCCTGCTACCTTGTTGTTACTGCCTGTTTATTCAAAATGAAATGAACTTGTTTTTATTTTAGTTTGAGTAAATTATGAACAAAAAAGGGAGAAATAAAACATTGCAACAGACAACCTCCTACTAATGACTTTTACGGTTAAGTTCACCAAAAATTGAAAACTCAGTCACTATCTACTTGCTCTCATGCCAATAAATGGTCAGGTAAAGTTTGGGGACTTGTTTTGAAACGTAAAAAAAAAAAAGCTAGTGGAAAAAATGTACAATGGCTTCATACAACTCGTCTGGCGTAATCCAAGTCTCAGGAAGCCCCGAGGTCCCCAATTTGTTTTAAAAAGTGTTAATTAAATGCTTTTTTTAAGCCAAAATCTTCACATTTGCTGCTAAGCTTAACGTTTTAGCTTGCACCCTGTTTAAAGTGAGTGCAAAAGCTCAACTGCTCAACTGCTGTTTTGCTGTGAAACTCTGAAATGTTTTGTGGACTAGGAAACTTCATCCGTCTTTCCATCTGCATGAGGGTGATTAGACACTGATGGAATTTTCATTTTTGGGTGGACTTTTCCGTTTTCAGGTAGGCATACTGTTGCAGGATTAAATCAGTAAGCATTCCTGCATCTTTTTCCTGTTATTATTCTTGCTCGCTGCCTCATGTTTATTATTCCCCTCTGGTGCAGTGGTTCCCTAACCGCAAACGTTCGCTGCTAAGAATCACTTCAGAAGCCATGGTTTGTAATTTCGACACACTTGATAAACTATACTGCATAAGTAAACATAATGCTGTGCGATAGTGGTACTTGAATATAAACTCGATACAACTAGAGTACTGTACACGTCAAACTCATTGCCGTGCAGCTAAACTAATACAGTACTGACTCCAGATAAACCACGGTGACCTCTTGGTGTCTGTTATGTAAGCTCATAAAAAGAAACAGCAAGCCCTGCACACCACCTGGGCTTTCTCAGGACATTAGCTCTCCAGGTTTGGGACAAAAACACGTCTCTGAACTGTGAGTTACGTCAGAGTACTTCTCTGCACACACACACACACACACACACACACACACACACACACACACACACACACACACACACACACACACACACACAAATACACACACACACGCACACACACACTGTCCCAGCGGCAACGAGTCTCTCTTCCTGTTGCAATCAACAAAATCTGTCGATATCCTTCCCCTCTTTCTGTCCCCCTCGACGCTGTAAACATGGATGGCACGAAAACAAAAGTTCCATATTTGGCGGGTGTGTTTTTTTCTCCCCCTGGCTTCAGTCCGGCCCCGTCAACAATAGACACACTTGACATCACTCCAAAGTCTTTAACTCTCGCTTTGCTGTCTGTCTCACTCTGTGCTCGCTCTGTATTCTGTGCCTCCATCCTTGACGGTCTCGGGCTGGCATGGTCTGCTGGCAGAACAATAGATACAGTTGAAATCCCTCCAAAATCTTTAAAACCCCCCACCACCTCCGCCCACCTCATCCTTTGCTCAGTGGCCTGTGTTTTCTCCCTCTTTTGTCAATCACTGTAACTCACTGTCTGTCTGTCCGAGCCAATATCCCTCTGCCTCGTCACCGCGCGGGCTTTTTCCTGCAAACGATTGCCATGGCTGACATCATCCCGAAAAAGCTCAGCCCCGCTCTCCACCTCATCTTTTTTGCACCATCTTGCTCTCCTCCATCAAACCCGCTGAATGCTAATACCCCCGACACTCTTTTAATTTCCACCATAATGCCGGCCATATGGCTCCTTCTGCAATTCAGCACATCTGTCCAGTTCACTTTTTTCCCGCTGAATATGTTTGAAGATATTTTTTCCTTTTTATAGTGGTGATCTACATCGCATTTTTTAAAATAGATATGAAATCTTTTTTTTTTTCCCATTCAGGCTTTCACTTTTTTGAATAAAATATTTAAGCCCTTCGGAGCGGAGGCACAGCATGAAATCGTAAAGACTCGCTGCTGTTGTCATTGTCCTGTGAAAATCATCTCCAACACATCAATTTTTTACAAGCTATGCAAAACAGCCACATTTCGGCTTTGTGACGGTGCATATTTATGACGACAGTGAGTTTTTAAATGATCCAATAATAAATGATTTGGCATTGGACGTAGGGGAAAAGCAACACTTCCAGCTCAGGGTATTAAAAATTATGATTCAAATCTCCCTTTAAAATGTACTTTTACAAGCGGGTCATTGTATTATGTGTTATTTAATTCCTTTACACATTACACAAGCGGAGTGATTATTGAATACTAATGGTGTCCCTCTTCTTCATGATGATATTAACCCTCAGTTGGTTCAGCCAACAACCTTCTCAGTCTGCTGCCTTCATCTTTAAAAAGAAAAAAAGGAGGAAATTACCACTGAAAGGAACCACTTTCCTATAAATTTCTTGTCAGGAGTTGGAACAAAACAAAACCACATATTTTCTGTGACATTTCTAGGCTCTAACGGAAATTCAGTTTCCTCACATACTGAATTATGTCGAGCTGACACGCTATTGACCCGCAGCTATGAGCAGCGCTCCACGTATCGATTAAACAGTGACTGAGTTTGTGGCTCCGGGTAAATGATCAAAGCTCACAGCCAACACAGACAAACATCTCCCTCCCTCTCATTCTCTTCTCCTGCTTTGTCTCCACAGAGTTTGCTTTGCTCAACGTTTTGCATAATGGCATCATCACTGTGGGTCAGCGATAAAAATGCACCAGATCTTCTGGCCAGCCACTCTCCAAAGACTGGAGGGAAACTCAAAAGAAAGCAGGCCAAAGATACACCTGGGGCAAATCAGGTTGCGAACCTAAAAGCATCACAGAAAGCGCTGCCTGAAACAGAGACACACGGGTGTTTGCACTGTTGACCCTCATCCACTTAAAAAGTGGAAACTGACGGGTTCATTAAATCTCATGGTCAAGCACAGACAGAAGGGCCGGAAACAATTTGATATGCAGCCTGTTAAGATAAGTGTTGCTGTAATGTTTGTTGATGAAGGCGTCATTTCAAAAACAGCAGAGGCAGCACTCCTACTCAACAGTTACAGAGTGAGACAGCAGCAAGATGGAGGGTAGAAAAACAGGGAAAAAAAAAAGGGAGGAAGAAAGGAGGCGTGACACGGATGGAGACAGATTGAAAGTGATAAAAGGATGGGGAATGACCTCTGTTGGGAATATAACAGGTACTTAGCACACACACTCTCACACACACACACACACACACACATCAATACATGCAGTAAGTCAGCAATGGCCTTTAGGAGTGACAGCATGGGGGATTCCTGGGGCGATAAAGTACGTGGATGGAGGATCAGCTGACAGCTGGAGGGGACACAGTAGGGATGTCCCACACCGAAGCCAGCGATGAAGCTGAGTCTGAGACAGGAACCAATCACTGCTATACACCGAAGCTGCTGTTACCTTGTGGTAGAGAGGTATTGTTTAGGTATGTAAGCCATTGGTTAAGTAACAAGAAATGTCCAGTAGAAATATATTTTTAATCTAGCAATAATGTTTGTTTTACTTTAAGTCTCCCTATTTGGTCCAAGAAATTGCAAGAGAAAAAGCCCAAAACCAAAAGTGACAGTCAAAAAAAGTCAGATGATACTGTGAGAGACAAAATCAAGAATAGCGTTCATGTAACCAGCAAACTGTTGGTATAAATATTTCAGCAGCCACAGCCATCACAGCAAACAGAGCCTTCATCGCTGAGATTTCTGTTAAATGACTAACTGATTTATTGACTGATTGTTTGAGCGCGCACACAAACACTCACAGCCTCATGCATTAATCAGGCCATTTTTGAAATAAATTTCAATCAACTTGAAATGGAAGGTTAGTCTCTGACTGTCTGCATATGTGAATAGACTGCATCTCTGCCCCCCAATTTCACACTTGGTAGGTGTATGGCTGAGGAAGTGCAGTGTTGAGTGTGGGCTCTTGTGATCCACAACACATCTATATCAGTAGTGCGTAGCCAAGTACTCACTATGTAGTGTATTGAGACAGGACCCAATTTATGTCTTCAATCGGCAAACAGCTTGAACTCCGTCACTCGCTACAGGACATTAAAAACAGATGAAGAAAGAGAGGTCTGAGATGCTGCTGTAAATGGTCTCGTATTTCTATGGCGCTTTTCCAGTCTACTGACTTTAAAACAATTGTCAGATTCACCCATTCATACACTAATAGCAGAGGCTGCCATGCAAGGTGCCAGCTGCTCATCAGTAGCAATTTGGGGTTCAGTCTCTTGCTCAAGGACACTTCGACATGCAGCTAGGAGGAGCCGGGATTGGAACCAGTGCCCTTCCGATTACTAGACGACCCGCTCTACCTCCTGAGCTACAGCTGCCCAAGTGGTAACTGTAAATGATATAGTTTTTATTACAAAAACTGTTAAATAGCTCAATTTTTCGACAGTTTTCCTCCCGTTTGCTGCCATGTCTGACGATTACCACTCCACCTCTATGTGGTGACGCAGGGAGGTGGGAGGAGATTGTTAACTGTAAAAACGGACAGCATTCACAGCAGCTTTAAGTTTGCCGTGCTAAACTTGAACATTTCAAGCATCGGCGATGTAACTTTCGGGATAAGTACTTTTATTCCAGCAATTATCCTGGCTCCAAATAGCTAAATAGCCTGGTCCCAAAATGTTAGCTGTTGGCACTGACAGCATAAGCCAGAGAAACACAGGAATGTGAGGGACAAGCAATTCTAAAAGCGAGGCTTTGTCACTCTTAAAGCAAGAGAGAGCTAAAACTGGACTCAGACACTCTAGAAATTCATTTCACGGTCTGCACCCCTATAATAAAATACTCAGGCAAGCCTTTACAACAGACACAAAGGAATTCATAGAGGAAAACACACTTTAACTGTACATTAGACACACACACACACAAACATGCACAGTCGATCCATGCAGGCTGAGTGCTGTAGCAGGTTTCAGGGTGGACCGGCTCCCCGTCATCTTCCCTCATTCATAATTCAAAAAGCCATTTATCACACACACACACACACACACACACACACTCCCGCTGTGCCCACTAACGAGACACTACAGCTCCACAGACCGGCTGCATGTGTGGGTCTTTGCATTTAGTGTGCCTGAACGCCAATCGCAAAAAAAGTGCCTGTGAGTGTGCACTTCTAGCAGGGTGGGTGGGGGTTGCTGTGAGTGTCACCTCAAGAGTGAGCTCCATCTGTCAATGTCAGCGAAGTCTTGTGTGCGCCATAGTAGAAGGAGCGCTGGCATTTGCTGTACCCTTGATCACACGGGAGAAAAAGCTTAGGATGCATCAATGACTCATGATAGCGATTTATCACCCGAGCTTGTGCACGGCGGGCAAGGAGAGCGAGCGCGGCCCCATGTGCAGCTCAGCTCACACTGCACCTAGACGTCTGAGTAACAAGAGTGCAGTCACATAGAGGCGCTTTTACATTTCCTTCACTTTTTCAAGGTTTACATCTTTGACAAACAGAATGTGCGCAATTTGTATCTGTGTAGGTGTCCTTTAGGGCTGCGGTGGCGAAGCATCGCTACACGTTTTCAGTTTATCCTTGGCTGGTCGCACACAAAAATAGGCCTTCGCTCGGCTTTTCACCACAATGCGAGAGCCAGGATTTTAGCTGAATAAAGTCAGTTTGGCCCCCTTTCTCCCCGACGGAGTGCCTATCCTTCCATCTATAAAGACCCTCCAGTTTTCAAGCTGACCCTCGCCCCTTTCAATAGCCCGTTGCCATGGCAATTAGCCTTGGCGGACCCAGCTGGAGTAAGTGTGTGTGTGTTTGTGTGTGTGTGTGTGTGTGCTGCCGAAGATGGGAAACGTCCTTTCCCATGTGTTGTGCGGAGGCTGGTGCTGAGATTGTGAGCCAGGTGGAGCCCTGAACAGGGTGAACCTTAAGGGGCAACTCTATCCATCTTCCTGTCTCACTCTGTTTATCAGTTTTCTCTCTTTACAACCCCTCTCTTGCAAAACCGTTTTTCTCCATCCACAGGGAGGATAGTTAAGTTTTGAAGGACGATATACGAGCACATATCCTCAGCCGCTTGACAACAGATTGGCTCGCTGCCTGCGATGAACGAGAGAGCAGAAGCAAGAAGATTCCTTTACAAACTCGGGCTCTGTTGAAAAATGTCGACGTTATACTAATGGCATTATGCTATCAAGATGGCACGAGATTACTGTATCTGTGACACCGTAAATACGATTTTCTTTTTTGGTCCCCTGCGACCGTGAAAAGACCCCAATCTGTGGGTAATCATGTCGCATGCCTCTTCTATTCAGGAGCGAGATAAAAAGAAGAAAGAAAGAAAGAAAGAAAACTGTGGCTAAGATACGAGAGTATGCAGTACAATAGCTGAATCATGACGTCTACTGCCCTACACATCAAGACTCCCCGCTGTCCTCCACCACTCATAACCTCTGTGAGTAATGGACTGATTATACATGAAAGTAAATATCGGCCACGTGACCTCCGACACACAACAAAGTGACGCTCGGCTGCACTACATTAGCTCACCTGCACTGGTTTAATGGTGGCTAATGGAGCAGCTGAAACGTGGAACCTCACAGCACATTACTCTCCCATTTCATATTTCATAGCAAATGGCCTCGGGGAGTAAATGAACAGTTTGTGTTTGTTAAACGATCGCAGCTAGGACTCTATTCACTTGTAGAACTAGGTCAACCAAATCAAACATGTTCATTTGAAACAACATATATATATATATCAATCTATCAGCATATTTGATAACTCAGACTGGTGCTTATTGTCATTGGGCTTTGAAATGCTGGAAAAAACTTGTAATGTGTAATGTCTCTTTTTGTCCAACCAACAGTATTCAGTTCACATTGTACCAGTAAGTGCATTCCACCATTAAGTCCCAACACAGTCCCTGCATCAAATTTTACTCACTCATAGATACCAGCCACCGAAATATGACAAATTTTTCTTCATCTCGCAATGATAAAGAAAGTGAAAAAGAAATCCTGGATCCACACAAAAGTTAATGACACATTTCCCAAGTTTTGTGGGAATCTGTTCTGTAGTTTTGTGTCATCCTGTCATGCTTGACCAACCAACAAACAATGAAATGGACACGGGTGAAAACATAGCCTCCTTGGCAGAGGTAATAAAACAGAGAAAAGACACAAAAATGTGATAATATGACAACTATAGGTCAAAACACAAAAGAATATCTTGGGTAGAACAATTAAAGTACCTGTTATCTCTGTTACAGGCCTTCACGCAGCCTTCAAGTTGCCGTTGCCTACTGTGGTGAGGAATAACTTCATTATTTTATCCTATAGGACATTTGTCATATTCAACATATAAATTGTTGAGTAATGGCCGAAAATGCGATCTGTGAGGTCACTGTTTGACCTTCAGCCGATAACATTTATCAAATCAGTTATACCATGAGTCATAGTGGACATTTCACACCACATTTCAAGACGTTCCCTCCGGGTGATCTTGAGCTATAGTGCTCACAAGAATGGAAAGGATGGACAGACAACTGAAGACATGTCGCCTGTGGCCACGTCTATCGTTGATGTGGAGGCATAAAAATCAGGCAAAGTCTACAGTACGTTCACCAGTTTCACAAAACTACTATTACTACTGCTTTATTAAAAACGACAATATCACAATGTTGCACTTACGACAACAATATCATGATAATTTCAACTGATGCTAACTCTGCTGCAGTGCTGGTGGCTTTGTAAAACACAGTTTTGTCGGCAGCATCAGAATCCACAGAGAATACCTCCATCCTACAACCGCAGAGAGGTCACCCGAACATTATCCTTTGTCTTCGCAGCCACTGATATTGATTTGCTGTGTGTGCTTAACTTACTGATTTAAAAAGGCAAGAGGCCTCTGAGCAAAGTGACACTGTGTGTGTTAGACGGCACGTTGTGTTGCATGTCCACGCCACATGCTACATGTGCTGTGTTTGTTCTACAGGCGCAGACGTGTCAGCCGCTCGCACGTGTGACTCCTTATCAGACAGACAGCGGTGGCGCTGATATCAGGCTCTCTCATCCACTTCGCCCTGGGTCCTTTCTGTCAGAGCAGATAGAGGCAGGACACTTCACAATTGAGCTAATAGGACAGCTGTCCCCTATGGGAGGTTTACAGGGTCTGCTGACACTTGTCAGGATTAAGAGGAGCACAACAGGTTACACAGACGTTTAGAGGAAAGTCTCAAACGGTATCAGTTCAATAGAAAGCTCACTGGGCCATGCCGATAAGATTATTAGCACCCTTTGGGATCAAATGCTTTCCACGTTTCTGCTGTTAATCTAGAAAAGTCATTACAACCCCCGAGTAGAATCTTTGCTCGCTTGCTTGCTGCTGGGTCGAAGCTGCAAGCAATATTCTTGCGGTACAGTCCTCCTGGACAAGTGCAGGTAGTTCAAACTGCTGAGTAACAGTGTGACACAGCAGATAACCTAAACAACTGCGGCTGTATCACCACATCATAGACCTTCAATAACCTTGCCACGATGGCTCCATGTTTTTGCGGAGCATGACAAGGGATCCTGAAGCTCTGCAGACTAACTCTGTGTGATAAGCCCATACAGATGATTAATGGTTAGATTGCGTTGCCGCAGGCGTCGATGCCATGCTGTGCTGAATCTTTGAGATACAGCGCAGAGAGATACCGTACAATGCAGTGTGATGTATTATGCCATTACTCTCCTGGCAGAGCTGTAATCTACCATACATAGCCAAGGTGTTCCAGGCACGGGTCGGTCACTACAATACAATATGGCAGTTTAGAGTCTCCCCCGGCTGTTTTGTTCCCCTGGCAGCCTCCCAAAGATGAGAGGGCTGCTACAGAACTCAGAATGCTGTGTCATAGTAATCCCTGGATGTGTTTACCACTGTTTTTATAAACCACCCCGAACAGCCTAATCATACTCTAGCTCTGCGTCTGCCCCTCCAATAGTAAGCCACTCCACGCAGAGCACCTCACTTCACAATCGACCCCCCTGTCTCTCTAGGTATGAATGCTGCGTGTGCATACTGATTTGAGCTCAAGAGTCTAGACGACAATTATGCCAGGTATTTTGATTGCTGGCAGGGGGAGACGACAGCTGTGTATATATTAAGGTGAAGAAGCCAATCCGTTTAACTTTTTTGTCAAGTGAAGCAGTGTGTAGACTGACAGCACAAAAGCACGTGCACACACACACACACGCACACACACATAGCACTTTAGATGCGAAACCTGGTGGCTTACACGAGTACAGCCTCCCTTTCTCTCCTTGGGATTCACACTAGAGCTCAATGCTGATGTCCAGTTACATGCTGGCTTTGTGCAGTGGTGGTTAGGCAACGCAGCTGCAGTTCTGCTCTGTAGTACCACCATCCATTGGAGTCCAAGAAGGCAGAATTGGACAACAGTTTGAGCAACATTGTCTAACTATTTTACCCTAAAACATCAACTTCAAAATAATTTTGTTACTTTAATAGGAAAAGGTGTGTAATAGAGCTCGGTCGATCAAGATTTTTGATCTGACGCTTGATACCGGACCACACATACCACATTTCACCGCTAGCTGTGCCATGTGACTCACTTCCGAAAGGAAAATAATGAGAGCCCATGAATGACAGCAGCACTACATTCCATCAGGGCAACTGTGATACATCACGTTTCTTATTTCTCACCTGTTACTGATGATAGTTCTCTCTCGTGGACATCAATCAGAGTAGAATGGTGGCAGACACCAACCTATGGAGCTGAGCTAATCGGCTACATCGGGCTCCTGCTACTTGGCCACACACTGCTAGTTCTCTCCACCTGATGTTACACCTGACAAATGACAGTTCAGTGGGTTGGTACAAAATCAAATCTCTGATGTCCCCCAGCTGCTTCGCCTGACATCTCTGTGATTTTCATTGTTCTCTGATGGCCAGAAAGCTTTATTTGTTGCTAAAGTAGCTGCTAACTGTAGCTGATTTTAGCCAGTTAGTTCAGTTAGCCATGCAGCTATCTGACTCTGCCATCAGTCACATCTTAACGTAAGCAAAACCTGTAAAGATAAATTAGGTCCCCGACTTGTCATTGGGTACTGGTATTCATGAGATATGAAAGCATCAAACATGCATTATATATGAATTATATGCAGGCACTTTGACATAACATCACTTAGAAGACAGTTAAATGTAAGCTGATGCGAGATGCAGAAGTTTTCTACCCAGAAGTTATTATTAATAGAAACAGAGTCAGTCAAGCGAGCAATGCAACCAAGCTCAGCAGTCTCTACGGACATCATGACCGAGGCAAAGACATCAAGAAGGACGTTGACAGAGGAAGCTAAGAAGAGAAAAAGATTCACCGAGCAAAAGACAAGTTAAATTTAAGGCTACCTTTTAGCCATTTGAAAGAGTTTCCTGAAAAATGAAATGCCGCAAGGCCAAGCTGAACCTCTTGTAGTTGGTCTAATATTATCTGGCTTGCTATTTATTGTGTTGTTGCACTTGCTAGATGTTTGCTGTGCCAACATCATGTAATCTCAAAAAAAGTGTCATACATACACCACCAAACCCAAAAACTACCAGTTCTTGCACAATGTTGCTCTAAGAGCAGTTCTTCTACCTCCCCGTGTAGTTCTCTCCAAGCCTCTCTTCCTCTATTCCTGCATCTTTGACTGCTGCCTGAAAACCTGCCTCATCTATCGTGGTCAAGGTCACAGGTAGCAGCCATTATAAGTAATTCTCCACAGAGCCTAAGGCAAATGCTGTACACTTTACTGGCTGACGGCTTATCCCTACGGAAAAGCATTCCGGGGTAGGGGAAGGGATGTGTGAGCGTTAATGTGTGCATGTGAGTCTCCCCAAAGCATAAATGCCTCGCCCGATAACTAATATCAGCATGAAGTAATAGGGCCAGAGTGAAGAGACACAGAACATTCATCACCCGGACTATTTGCAGCTAAATTCTGTTCTGTGCTTGAATCAATTCCAATGTAGCTAATCAATTACTGCTCCGAGGGCCTAAAGGTGGACAAGGAATTGGGACAAATTAATATCGTGGACCAGAATACATATCATCTGCTGTTTTGTAGCTTGCACAGCCCCTGGCTTTTGGTTGATTTTCTTTGATATCCAGATGACATGAAAACCTCTTGTGTTGCTCCATCATAAATAAACAGAGCCGTGACAGCCTCATTATAGGCAATCAATATCATTCGCTGTGATTTAAACTACTCGCTGGCAGGCGGCTGATGGGTTTGGGGTCAGGATAACACCAGGCCAGCATGGGAAGATATGATGATGGTGAATTACTAACATTAATCACTTCAGCCGAGAAGGTTAACCAGTCTTGCTTTATTAGAAGTCCTCCATGGTGCAAAGAGAGGAGAGAGCGGGTCCAAAAGGGATATACTGTACGCTGCTGCCCAGCACAGCTTTGCTCAGCAGTTAAGTTAGAAAAGGTCAAACTGAATCTGAGAAGAGAACATGGCCTACCTTGAGGCTGAGAACTATGTACATAATGAGTGAAAGAGGGGGGGAGAGGGGGTTGTGGAAATTATACGAAAAGAGCGGTCAGATGTTCAAATCAATGGGATGTTAGATAACTTAAGTGGACTGAATAGTGTTCATTTAGGTCATTTTTCTTTTTTTTTTACTCTTCTTTTTAGCCTGGAAGATTCAGAGCAGGGAAAAAAAGACTCTCAAAGGCAATACAGACTTTAAATCTGCAACAGTTTATCTCTTTTGTCCACTTGAGATGGTGGAAACAAGTATATCAACACTTTTTTAGCAAACTGTTTCTTCTTTACACCTCCAGCAGCCACAGAGCAACATGAGCATTCATTTGGGTGTCATGTTGGTTGTTTAGCCAACTGGTGAATATAATTCCAATATTCAGTCTTTATTTACTTAACTACGGTCTCTACCAACTCTTAAGGGATATATCTGGCCCTTCAGCTGCTAAATGCTCCTACCAAGTGCATCAGCTAGTCTTTAACAGAGTATGTCTGCTGTTTGGTGCTGAGCAAGTACTAGGTACCTGTAAAGTCGGTTTTTGGATCTGAACTGCTTGCTACAGCCAAAAATGACAGTATGAGAGCAGTGAGAGTGAACTAAATCAGTGTCATTTAAAGACAGGATAGATAAAAAATGAGCTGAAGTTCACCATAAAGTTCAGGAAAAGTAGGGTAGCTGCAAATAGAAAGGTGCAGTAACGAGTCCAAAAACCTAGATCAGTCCGGTTCTTTCGTCTCAAAGTCAATACAATTTTTTAATTGGTTTTCGGTTAATTGCCTGAAATAAAGTCTGTGGTTACCACAGGGTTAATATATTTACACGCTGTTTCACAATCTAATTATAAAGTGCTTACCTGTCTTACGTGTCACAGACATGAAATGTCGTCATACCGAACACAGAGATTCATATTCACTAGCCTGTCTTTACAGGCCGACTTTAGTTGCGAACTATGCTTACTCTAACTTTATACCTTGTAGATTGATAAATTTATAGAAAATGTGTGTGCTAATTGTGTAGTGAGACACTTGGTGGAAACCAGGGTGATGCTAAGTCAATGCTTCCACATCAGGGGGTTTGGGTGGGGCGTGTGCAACACAAGCTATCAAACTTAGCTAGTATTGTGATCATGAGTCTATTGAGAGATGAGGACAGGAGGGGAAACGTAAGCCACTATCCCGCCCTCCAAAGTCTCACCTGGACGGGTGGGCAAGTTGCGAATATGGAGGGTTGAGCTAGCGCTTGTCACAGCCCCGTGCTCGTGGGACTGCATTTGTGCACACAGAGCAGAAATGCTCCCTCGCTGGTTTTTGTACGTGTGCAGGTTTTCAGGCTGCTTGCCACAGAGGAGCTCGATTTCTGGCTCTCTCTAGCAGTCTTTTTTAGGTACATCCTTCATTCGAATACTGATTCAGACGCCGATTACCATAGCAACGGTAGAAGCTTTGAAGCTTTTGGGTCAGCCCTAACATTGTTATTCTAAAAATACGGATTATAGCTGCTTGAATGTCTGCCACTAAGCTACTTGAAGCAGTCCGGGCCCTTTTTATCAAAGATACTTGAGGCAGCTGTTGTCAGTCTGTGAAAGTATCGTAGTGTTACAGATTTAACTGGTAATGGCTCTTAAAACTACATTTTTCTCCTTTCTTATCATAACACACAAAAACAATTTGGAAAACAAACGCTGCTTGAAAGAGAGAAGAACCATGACTTGCTCTCTGTGGCCATCAGCAGAAAGATAATAGGGCAGCACTGACAGTCTAGCAGGTGCCATCATTCTACAGTAAGTAAGGGAAAACGGAGCCAAATATGGGTCCCATTTCCAATAAGGCAAGCGTACAATACAACACGGTCTGGCAAAGAGAAGAGAAGAGAAGAGAAGAGAAGAGAAGAGAAGAGAAGAGAAGAGAAGAGAAGAGAAGAGAGCTGTGTTGTGGTTTATGATTCATGTCATTATGGATTATTCTGCCAATACTCCTCTTGATTTATTAATAAAGAGCTGAGAGAGAGAAACTAGAGCTGAATATCATGGACTTGTCACTTGATGGGAAAAAAATCAATGCGCAATTATTTTTTATAATCGATTCCTATTCTTTAGGCCTTGTTTCCAGCGTCTCCAGTGATTGGTTGTTGTTTTAAGATGGGCTGATCTGTCGCCTTCATTAGTCTTAGCTTCTCAAAAGTGAGCATTTTCTCATTATCTCTGCATCACTCTTTCTTGATATCCTTAAGAATGGTTTGGGTTTTGCACTGTCAGGCAAAACAAGCTGTTCGAAAACACTATATTTGGCTCTTGGAAGCTATAGCAGGTGCTTTTCAATGATTTTTGATAACAACTGATAAAAAAATCAAAAAATGACTTTCAGATTAAATAGTAATGAAAGCAACCACTAGGAAGAGCCCCACATCTAAAAGTGCTGTGTTCAAACTGTCTTTCTTAACCTCAAACACCAACTATCAGCCTCTAGGATGTAAACTGAGCCGCAACTCCATTTGTTGCTAAAACCACAGACCTCAGGTCAGTGCTGAGGAACCAACAGGATGCAGCTGTAACACTTAACTGACCACACGTGGCTGCAATGTGCAGCAAATAGCTTATAATTACAGCGGAAGCTCTAAGTAAGAAAGCACAAGCTCTCTAACATGTGCACCTACAGGATGAGACAACAAAACTTGCCTCGATAGCACAGCTTGAACCACAGAAGCACTCAGCAGCCAAAAAAACTGTTTGGGAGAAAATGAAACATCAAACCAACCCAAAAAGGGCATCAAAAATACATAGCAGACAGCTGCACAGCGATCAGTGTCAAGGTCAGAGCAATTTACTTCAGAGTTAGGCAACAGGGAGCAGCCCCGGCCAAGATCCATGCCTGGCTGCAATGTTACCCAAGTGATTAACACAGACTGAGCCAGACAGCGGAGGGAATTTTACAGCAGTGGAGAACAACTCTTTCCTGACAGCCAGCTCTCTCACTGGCACAGCAGATCTAGAGGGAGGGGATAAATCTCTAGAGAGGAACTGAATGCATGATGGAGGAGATGGAGAAAAAGAAAAGGAGGAGCAAGAAGTGAAAGAGTGGTAGCCACTCATTAATTTGACAGATGAGGGGAGAATGCAGGCCCATAAATCACACCTGCCGGCTGGTAAACAGGAGACGCTTTCGCTCAGTCTTGTTGACTTGGACAAAGTACTGAATTCCAAGCCAGTATAATGGAAATCTGCACCCACGGGCATCAGGCCTATGCGCAGACTTAAATTTCTTATTTGTATGAATTACAAGTTCAGGCCTCGAATGCCCTAAATCAGACGTGCGGTCTCCAAGAAAGCACAAATCATCATCTATTCTAAGAAAAATGAACCTGAAATGCTGACTCCAAAGGGCAGATGAACGCCATCTGCACCACCTTAGTCAGACCTGTCACTTCACTTCACACCGAGTGATAATGGATCAACACGCCTTTAATGGTGACAGGAGACATTAAGCCAGCGTTCAGGAACACTGAGGAGATCTGCATAAACATATCAAATCGAAGCTGCAATCAAGCAGCAGCAAGTGAGGTGGAGATAACGCTGCAGGCAAATCTCTGTTAGAGAAGGTGACAGTTGTATTAAGTTGTAAAGAGGTCCCTGGCGTTCAAGGCGAGGTTAAGAGAATGGGACACATTAAGGACGTCTGGAAGGCAACATAATTGAACAAGAGGACAAAGACTGGATAGAGACAAAGTGGAGGGCTGGGGAAGAAGATGGCGTCTGTCTGTAATACAGTCACACAACACTAACACCACAGAGGACACTTATAAATGACTCAAAACCCTGCCGGCCCATCTGTGCCGGGTACAATACATGATGTCAGAACCCAGTGTTGACCTTGACTAGTGCAAATGCCCCCCCCCCCCCGTCACTGTGTTATCCAGCTTGGGGTAGAACTGCTGGTATTCTGGTACATGGAGACATTCCCATTACAGGATGGCAGAGAGAAATTACAGGACATAAACCTTAGCACCAAAAAAGTTTGTAGGTGCATGGGGGAGTAATTGCAAGCATAAGTCTCGCTGCTGCAGCCAATTTGTAGAGCTGCCTGGAATCAAATTATGCTTGTTAGGAACAAAGCAAGTCTGGTGTTTTCATACTGCAAGCCAAGATAGACAAAAAAAGAGAAAGAAAGAAAAAGGGAAATAACAGAAGAAAGACCACCAACATTTACTATTATCTCTATTTTTTGTTTTTACGAGGCACCTACCTTTGAGCTGGTCAGCCACCACACTCTGCCCGATTCTCTCAATGACTTGTCCGCCCTCATGCTGGTAGCGGTCATCCAGGAAGTTGGCAGTGGCCTGTGACAGGTGGACCTTCCCAGCCACTCCCAGCTGCTCCATCAGGTTGGCCAGGTTGACGTCATTTGACCAAACATCAAACTTAAAGCGTTTCATGCCCAGGATGCCGCACAGTACGGTGCCAGTGTGGACGCCCACCCTCATGTTGACCATCTCCCTCTTCTCCTGGCAAAACTGTTCAATAGCCTGAATCATGCCCAGGCCCATCTCCACGCAGCAGTAGGCATGATCTGGTCTGGGTTCAGGACAACCAGCCACGCAGTAGTAACAGTCTCCTAGAGTGCTGATCTTTTCACAGCCGGTGAGCTCACAAAGTCGGTCAAAACGGCCAAATAAATCATTTAGGAGCCCGACAAGGGCATGAGCAGATTTGTTGGCTGACATTTTTGTGAAGCCAACGATGTCCGCAAAGAGGATGCTGACCGGCTCCATCCGTTTCATGTTGAAGGGTCTGAAGATGATCTGGCCTCGAGGGATGGAGGTTTTCTTGCGTTTATTGTTTTTAGGACTGGAGATGACGGCTGCTGCGCCACTCGTGGAGTATCGCTTGACAGAATTGTCACCGATCTCCTCGTCACCCTGCTTCATCAGCTCGTCAGCCACGAGTCTGGGCATGACGGAGTGGATCATTCGCTCCTTCAAGGCTTTCTCCACCTCCAGATCTTTGCCATGCATGATCGCTTGTCCCACCTTCAGGAAGGTGCAGCGCGACCGCACCTCTGACATGATGAACAGGTGAATGCCAATGGCGTGGGCACAGAGGTGGAGCAAAGCTTTGGCTGGGCCCAGCCAACTTAATGTATCCCAGTCTGATTGAGAGGTTAAGGTCCAGTTTTCCCCTGCCTTTGTCAGGTGGAACCAGCCCAAACTCTCAAAAAAGACAGAGTAGAGAATGCCGAGCAGGACAGAAGCATAGAGGCGAACATGGAGAACGCTGTAGAGTAACAGAAGAACCTCAATGCAGAGGGAGAAAGTACCGACAGGAGAAAGACAGGGGGACCAGGCGGTGTCTCCTACAAGCTTTTCATAGGACAGGTTGTAAGTGGGTCCCATGCCGCTTAACTCTTCCACATCCAAATTGAGTGCAGGTGTGGAACTCTCTGGATCCCTGAAGCTTGATGTCTGGATCTGTGGGGCCAGGGTCAGGATGAAAGTTACGAGGATGAGCAGCAGAGATGCTTGGTTGTAGCAGCGAGAGTAGAGCTTAGTAAAAGTTAAAAGGAAGAGTAGGAGGCAGAAGAGGAGGAAGGAAGCAGTGGGAAGGAGGAAGGCAGTCCTGTCACAGCGGGAGGGGTTGGCAGCAAAATATAAGCCCCAGAGGAAGCCAACGGCAACCAGGTAAAAGAGGACGTAGCGGAAGCGCCGCTGGGTCTGTGGGAAACATCGTTCCCTACAGGCCTCCTCCAGGATCGAAGAGTCAAACTTCGGGTCCCAGAAATGACCAGCAGATCTCTCAAAGAGCTGAGGCATCCCTTTCTGCACGCGAAAGCTCTTGGCAACCGGCCTCCTGACTCCGGACTCCCCGGAGCTGCAGCTGGAGGAGATGCTGTACTTGCAGTGCTTGGACCCCACAATGAAGCCTCCCCCGATTGAACCAAGCGGCCCGCCTCCGTGCTTGTGTTTGACACTGCTGCCAATCCTCACTGAGACGCCTCCATCTCCACTTGAGTCACAGCTCACTTCTGTGTTGTGAGGCAGCAGTTGTTGATGTTGGGGGGACGCCATGTTAATTTCTGAATCTATCAAAATCAAAAGACTAGGCGAGGAGGAGTTGAAGTAGATGAAGGAGTAAGGCAACGTACAGGGGCCACAAAGGTACAACCTGGGCAATGATTGCTTCCTTTTTAAAGTGAAAAAAAGAGTGCACAACCCAAACCTTTTTTTTTCTTTCAGGGAGAAGTCCACTCAGTCAGCAATGAGGTGGCTGTAGACACCCCATCAGACCTTCCAAAGACTTTGAATGGTTCATTATTGCCCCTCTTGACGTCAGTACCCGCATTCCTCTACATTCCCGTCTGTTTTGACGCACTTGAGACTGCAAGGTTCACTCGCTGCCTGCTCTGTTCCAGTCCAAGTCCACTCGGCTGCTTAAACACAGTTTCAGTCACTGGAAAAATATTTGGGGAAACTCTGAGAATTACAAATGATGTGTGCTTGAGAGGGAAAGTCGAAAAAGGAAACGAAAAGAAGTGAATAAGTTGTTATAAAGAAGTTGTGATCACCATAAGTATGAAGTGTTCAGCGTCATATGGTTTAAAGGGGTTATTGCGCGTTTTCTTGAAGCCTGTAAGTCAGTACATTATCCAATTTCAGCTCCACTCCGGGCCTCCTGAATTTCACAACATTTTGTTGACAGCTTCTGAGCAAAAAAAAACTTCACCCAAAGCACATCCTCCGTAGTGTGTGCTTCGACTCCAGATCTGCTGTTTGCCGTCTTGATCGAAGAGGCCAGCCTTCAAGGCGCGGGTCAACTCCGGATAACACGAGCGCAAGATTTGCCATTAGAGCTCTTGTTTACACCCACATGCCCCTTCCTGCAGGGCCTAATCGGGAATATTTCCGTGGACAGAGCCCCGTCCTTTCCTGACTTTCCCCACCACCGCTGCGTCTTCAGAACCCAGAGGGGGATCTTGCGCACGCAGGTCTGCGGGAGACAAACGCGTGAGATGCGTGTGCACAAGAAAATGCCCGAAACTCCTCCGAGAGCGACGCAGCGACCAACCGGTCCTGGTTCAGAGTTGATCGGCGTTGCTTTGGTACCCACAGTCACACCAGGTCATCGTGGCGCAAAATCCATCCAGAGCAAAAAAAACAAACAAAAAAAACGTCCAGTCCTGCCCTCTCCCAGAAGTAAACTTTGCCCACAGCGGCTCGGTCCTCTTCCTAAACAGGAGACGACTGGAGCCCGGAGAGAGTCGGGCTAATTAAAAGGTCTCCACCTCCCCTCCACGCCCCCCACACCGACAGTCCCACAGGTCAGAGCGGAGCGCTGCCTTGATCCAGCCACTTGAAGTGAATTGCACGGGACACACAGGAGATTGGATCCTCTCACCGCCGAATAATTATCTTTTAATCCAAGACAAATATGATGGATTAAGGCTGCTGCTGCTGCTGCTGCTGCTGCTGCTGCTGCATCGTCCAGTCTTTCTCGTCCCCTGCATCGTCCACACGGAGTGATGGTGATGGTGATGGTGAGACTGTCTTATCTCTGCTATCTGACAGCCGATCTTTTGCGCCTCGGCGGCGTCGACACCTGCGTGAGATGCGGTCTGCCCTATCCAGGCGCAGTGGGCAACGCAGCGGCCGCAGCTGCCACCATCTTCTGTACGCTGACAGCCGTCCAGCCGCGAGAAGTGTGTGTGTGTGTGTGTGTGTGTGTGTGTGAGAGTGAGAGAGAGAGAGAGAGAGAGAGAGAGAGAGAGAGAGAGAGAGAGTCAAGTACACAAGAAGGAAATATATGCTTTCCCCCTTTTCTTTCAAAATAAAACATGAGTGGTTAATGAAAACTGACTTGAAATTCAAAATGCAAGACAAAATCATTGTTATTTGTCCTCTAAATTACAGCATGTTGGCACAGCCTGTCCAAATCTACATAGCCAAACATGCCAACTTTAGGAAGACTACAGCACCAACACATCTTTGACCTCATTGGTGTGATCGCACGCTCCAGATCAGGTCCCCAGAACACTGTTTAAAGCTACAAAGATGGCAGGGTCCGCCACATATAAACAAAGTAAAACAGGGCGAAATTGTGTCGTCCTTTGAGGTCAGTTTATTTTTTCAGTCATGAAATCAAAAGAGAGTTTGTTTGTTTAGTTTGCTTAGGTATAAAGTGATTACATGTATTTTCCAAAACTACGTAGTGCACCTTTAAAGAATAAAATGGCAGGAGTAAATAATGCTTCAAACAAAACCAAAAGGGGACCCACTCATAAAAACATTGCTAAAAGATTTACATACCCGAAAAAGAAAAAAAGTCATTTGGAAAGACATCTTACACCTTTTCAAAGTGAATTTGTCCGCAATTTACCACATTAACCTATAAAAGGGTAAAACAAACAAACAAACAAAAAATTCAGCTTTAACAGATACTTGTTTTTTTTAATTTCCGTTTACTTTCCTCATTTTGTGGTACATGGCTTCTAAAGTCACCAAATCAAAAAAGTGAAAAACGAATCGTTTATTTTGAAAATACATCCATGTGCTTCCGTCTTTGGTGTGGAGCGTTGACTTGATGCTGCTGCCTGTGTTTGGCAAGCAGCAGAGCAGGAGGAGGGAGAGGAGGGCAGAGTGTTGATGGGAGGGGTACAGTCGAGCTGCGTGCACGCACCCGTTAAAGAAGAAAGACCGAGAGGTAACGAGCACGTGCTTGGGGATGGGTGGGGACGTCTGTTTTGTTTCCCCACCGCAATGAGCCCCCCCCACCACCACCACCTTCTTATCACTTTCACCATTGTACCCTTGGCATTCAGAAGGAACGGCGCTTTATTTTGTGTGGATGTGAAGACCTGTCTTCGGATGACAGCAGAAGAACAATTAAGAGTTATTATTGGAGGAAATGGGAATTAATTATATGTCACTAAACACACAATATATTGGATTATATCAAGGTTAATATGAGGGATAAGATAGTACTTTTTTCCTCATAACAATTCTGCAATATTTCAATATTTCAGCACCTCAGGCTCCTCAGGGGATGAGACAATGTAATCCTACAGTCTGCAGCACAGTCTGGTAGAACCTGGAGAAATCTTGTATCCTCTATTCAATAACAGCCTGAGAGAAATGTTAAGCAGCAGCCCTCTGTTGTCGGTGCAGCAGCTTCGCAGTTAAAGAGTACATTGAGAGGATCCCCAGAGGGACTGTACACCACCACATTCAGATTAGTGTGTGATTTACAATGCTGAGGTTTTTTTTTTTTTTGGAGGGGTCAGCCAGTGTCAGAGTTACTTTGCACAGCATAGACAACTATAGGAGGTTTCAACACACTTGATTACCAGGTCCACAGGTCTTTGAAAACGGCTAAAAATACACTCCAAACACAACTTATAAACTAATTAAATCCTTAATTTTCCATTTGCAAGTTAGACTCTTCATAATCTGAGCAAAATAATGTTTTTGTGGAAGAGAGGAAATAGGCTCACGTTGTGGGTTAAAGTCAGTGTTGAAAGGGGGAATCTTGGTGCACAACTATCAAAACTACACACCCCATCCAGCACACATACACACACACACACACACACACCCCTCCCCACTTCCTGTCACGACGAACTGTTGGTGCATTGCAGCTACAGGATAAAACCATCCTTTCCAAACCCAAAAGTGAGAGGTTGGACCATCAGAGTGTTCAGACGCTTGACATCAAGGTGTAACAGAGAGAAAAAGAACAGGGATGTGAGTGCAGGTAAAGATGTAGCTGTGTTTGTAAGCAAGGCACAAGTTTTAATCCCTCTGGTTTTTCTTTGTTTGCATCTCGCTTGTTAAGATTTTTTGATTTCGGCAAAATAACCACAAAGTTTCACTGCCTAGTCAATCAGAAATCTTTATTTTTGTAGATCAAGCTTCCAAAATTGGGCCAAGATTAATTTAAATTTTATACCAAAACAGGAAGAAAAAAAAGGTGAATTAAAAACTACTTCAATGGGACACACATCCATTCCAGATTTAATTCACTGGTAAAGTAAGATAACTGATACCAAAGTATACCAAAAAGCACAACCACACAACATCATCAGCCCAAGCTATAAACTGTTGCCATGATGAGCGTTAGTCAGTGGTCTGTGTAACTTACACTTTTGCACAGCACTCTCTAGTGGGCATGTTCTGGATCTGCAGTGTAAACATACTAAACATATCCAGCGGAGCACTCACACTCAAAGAAATAAAGAGAAAAAAAAACAGAAAAATTAAGCAAATGTGAGATTAATGTTGTTAGCTTTTTTTTCTTTTTCACTATGCTTCAGATTTATGGGGCTCGTGAGGGAGGACAGAGAGGGAAATGGAAGAGCTTTTTTGTCCATTAGTTAATTAAATTGGTGCCTTTTGGAGATGTAGTTATCACCTTTTACCTTCTTTGATGACTTGTGACTCTGTATTTAAAGCAATAGTTTGACATTTTGCTAGATTGATGCCACTTTTGTGTCTGTACAGTTTTGTAAATATGTAGCTGGAACCAGCAGCTGGTTAGCTTAGCTTAGCTAAGACTGGAAAAAGGTGGGGAAAGGTTAGCCAGAGTCTGCCTGAAGGTAACAAAGTCCGCCTACCTGCACTGTTATCGTCCTCTAATTAGCACATACTATCTCTCTTGGTACAAAAACACAATATTAAAGCGGCAGCCATTTTTCCTCTAACGTCACGCTCATGGCAGGAAGCTCACCTGCGGTATTGCTGTGGTTCAGAGCCGTGTGAACAGGGAATCTGACAAACTCTTTTCACTCCACTGCTTCCAGATTGATCAGCAAGTGAAAAGACATTTGACAGTGAAAATCTAGAGATATTTCAAAGTACACATTTGATGATCCGTTATCTTCTGTTAGACAGCACCCTGCTGGAAAAACCAGCAGAGACCAGCACCAATACACAACACATGCTGGTCGTGACTTGTCACCAGCAAGACCAACATATGTTGTGATTTGATGCTGGTCTATCCTGGTTTTTCCAGCATGGCAGCTAATGTCAGCATTCCACAACTTCCTTAACATCACTGTTTGATAGCGTTACACTCTACGATAGTAAAAGTGTAAATTAGTTACGTATTACTTTATGTCTGAAAGCGTAACACTCAATAATGTTAGCCAGGAAGTGGTCTAATGCCAACAGTAGCTAATGGGTTATCAAATATGTAGTTTTGCCTCAAAATATGGCCAGATTTCCCTCCAGATTTTCATTGTCCAATAACTTTGGACAACTTGTCGGATATATAGCATACTAGGTTGGTTCGGTATAACATTGCCCCAGTATTCAAGCTTCCAACCTTGAGCACGATATCTGAGGGTCAGTGTGCTGGATCAGCTCTTGTCCAGGTGCAATAACTTCCTGGGGTCAAGAAAGTTACAGGGCCGGTCCAAGAATTCGTCAGGTCTCCTGATAATCGCATTTCCCAAAATGTGAAACAATTTACCATGCCATACTCCCGGGAAGTTCACTGAGGTAGGCTTACATAAGAACTCGCAACTATGACATGTATCATTGCAAAACCATTGTGGTTAGTATTTGGAGCCTCCCTCTTTTCCACAGAGGTCAGGGGTCAACTCACGAGTCCTCCACTTCACCTTTACCTCCAGCCCACTTTTTGCAAGCTAAGAAATCAAAATCTTGGCAGCGTTGATGGGTGAACTTTTATGCTACGATGATTCAGTGCACGTATACAGCCTGCCTCAATCCCCATCTGGAAGGTATACACAGAAAAATCAATAAATAGCTTTCTAAACTGCAGAAAAATGTCTAAAGACAGCTATAACCCAAACACATCCTTCATGTCTTATTTCTTTTATGGTCATTCAGCTTAAAGAAGCTGGGAAGCTTATCATTCAAGGAAAAAAAATATCACAACACATTATTGAATTCATGCCAAAGACTGACAAACAGAAATGGTAAGATAAGTTAAGAAGTGAAGCAGAATGAACATACCCTCCCTGCTCTGAAGACTCTGACCCTTGAACCCTGACCTCCGCTTCCATCACAGTGCTCATTTCACAGGTTGTCAACAACCAGAGCCAATGAGCGTATAAAACTACGGAAGAAAAAAAAAATGGCCTTATCTGTTGCATAGCAAGGTTGGTTTAGGTTACATGAGGAAATATAACTTAAAGAGTTTATGTTAGAGGGAAATTCATGCATCTATTAAATAAGATGTGATGTCTAACATGCAGTGTTAATGTTTACCTGTCTCAAAAACAACGGTTTGGACGACCACCCAAACACAATAGCTTTGAATAGCACCCACAAAAAAAAAAAGGCAACTTCAAAAACAGCTTCTGAAGCTCATGGAATTGACGTTCTGCAATGCAATTCTCAAGATTTTACAACACAAATTTGCAACTCCTGTTTCCACTTTTCCCATTTTATTCACATACAAGGGAGCTGGTAATTGACTGTTTTCAGTCGCAGGATTTTTCAATTTTTATTTCATCTTAGTTTTTTTTTTTTTTCCATTTCTGTATTTCTTCACATCATTTCTTCCCCAACACCCAAACCCCAGACAGTCCACTGTGATTGTGCAAAGGAGAGAGGAGGGCGTGTATTTGAACCAAACTCTGTGATCAGTGGCATGTACTCATTTCTTCAGCACTTGTGTCCTTAAGCTGCCTTATCCAACAATGACCCTCCCCTCATTCTATCTGCCTCATTCCCACAGTCCCTAAATGCACACCCCCATATTCTCCTGAGGAAAAAACACTAAACACTAAACTCCTCTCCTCTCTCTCGTCAACAATACAGGCGTTCTGATAAAAGCAGGTTTGGCTTCCACCAGACCCCTCCTCTTCTCACTTCCTCTATTCAAGTTATTTTGTTTTCCTCAGTTCTTCCGGTAGCGATTCTTTGGCTTCTCACCACAGCCAGTAGCCTCGCAGGAGGACAGGCCCGGCTGCTTGCCAGAGTTAATGCTGCTCAGAAGGGCAGGCAGCTCGTTGGTGATCGCCCTCTCAATCTTTTCCAGCAGACAGCCTCCCATGTAGGAGCACTGAGCCGTCAGGGGCTTGAAGTTGGTGATCGGGTTGATGCCAAAGAAGTCACGGTAAGCATCGCGGTTGGGCAGGTCAAACTTGCTGACGTTGGTCTTGGCTAGGATGGACTTGAAAATATAGAACTTGTCTGGGTCATCCACAATCTCCTGGAAGACCAGTTCCGGGTCACTGAAAAAGCTCATCTTCTCTTTGAAGGTCTGGACGTAGCGGTCTACCAGCAGGCCATGGATGCGCACACGGATGCCATGCTGGCGGATGAACGCAATTTTGTTCTCCATGCGGTTCTCGATCACCTGGTTCAGATCTTCCAGGAGGGAGATCTCCTCTCGCTTGAAGAGGTCGCGGCTGGTGTCAGGTGCGTAGTCGTATGGCCAGAAGGAGCTGACGTAGACACGGGGAGGTTCGGTCACATTGATGAGGGGAGCCAAGCTCCAGAAGAGCGCTCCGTAGACTCTCATTAAGTCCTGGGTGGCCAGGTTGTCAGCCTTGTTCAGGATGATACGGATCTGGGATTCGCGACCCTTCAGCTGCCGGAAGAGCATCTCCAGCTCCAGGCCAACGTCCAGCTTGGTGGGGTCAAACACCACGAAGATCAGGTCAGCGCGGTCAATGAACCACTGGCAAACATCATTGAAGGGATAGCCTGGAAGGAAGAAAAATAGAGGTGAACCCCAAAACACAGAGATGCAGCCAGCTGATTTGTATTTCTGAAGACACAACTCTCTGTTTTACCTCTCTCCTGCTGCTTCCGGTTCTCAATGATTCCTGGAGTGTCCACAAAAGTCACACGTTCCAGCAGCTTGTGGGGCATCTCAATACCAATCAGCTTTTCCAGGAAGTTTTGACCAAACTTCTCCAGGGGAGAGAAGGACCGGGAGCTGTCCGCAGCCATGACAATACCCTCAACAGAGCGGATCTTCTCCCCGTGCATAATTACAGTGAACTCAGAGGTAGTAGGCTCAGCCCCTGAAGATAAATTGATGGAAATCAGGAGATTAGCAAGCACGGTATCAACAAAGACAATGGTTTGAAAATACTTTGATAGAGCTCAGCAGAGTTGTGGAAGATGTGGATAAACTACAAATTTAAGAAAGTTAACGGTGCAACATACCTGTGTAGAGCTGATAGGGGCTGTCTTGCATGCCCAGGAGGTAATTGATCATGGAGGACTTTCCTACACTCCAGGGTCCCAGGAACAGCACCATGGGCTTGGAGGTAATCTCTCCATCTGTTGGGCAAGGAGAGGCGACAGTGATTAAAACCTTGGCTGGTTGGCTAAATGATGATAAAGAATGTCTCAAGTTCAGCCCAAATTTTTAGGGAGAAATGCTGATTTTACACTGGTCACTGATAAGTAAAAAATAAAGAACTGAATTTGACATTTTGCCAAAAGAAACTTGTTTTTTATGCTGTCTCCATTTCCTTTTGTGCCTTGTGTGAGGATCATTCAACCAAAGCAATAACCCATCCAAAGTGTATGAGTCTGTTTTTGGGATGAACCACTTCTACTAGTTCAAGGCTTTGTAAGAGAAAAGAAACGAAAAGACAGATAGAAAGACGGAGAATGTGTTGAAGCTGGAAGGTTTGTTTAATAGCGTAAGAATATTTTTTGCCATTCCTCAGTGATACAAAAAAAGAAAAAGCAGTGCCATTACTCAGACATGAAAAGGCCAAGGCTTTCAGAGCAAGCTGTATGGTTCATAACAAGATGCCACGTGTGTTGTGAGCGGACGTGGTGTCGGGGTGGTAGGGAATGGAGGAATGCTCTGTCACAGTCTATATACTGGGCCAAACCTGAATGAATTCAACTGTTGATGAGGCTTAAAACATTTAAAAAGGAGAGAAAATCAAAGAAAAAAGAGAAAATGCCATCACAAAAGAAAACTAAATAAGTAAAAGGAAAAAAAATGCGAGTAGCCACTTGATGCTAGGGTGACAAAAGTGTGTTGATTCACTCCTAGTCGAACACTGACCACCCTTTCTCACCAGAGTCCCCTCCTCACACCCCATTGCAAAAGCCAGAGCTGCACATGCAACCCCCTCCATATTTTACATTTTACACTCTAACTACGCAACTTAAAGAGTGACACTACAAATTATACACATGAAGGTGTGTTTATAGGGAGGGGAGTACTACTGCACATGTAAAAAAGTATATAAAAAAAGTATTTTGTGGCTCTTTAGCAAGCAGCATTTAATCTAATAAACTGCCCCCAGTGATGTTGCAGTTGTGGGTCATTTGTTCAGTCATTGCATTCCTGTAACACTGTTTGACTCATTATGTATGGAGGACTGAAACAGCCAAATTAAAAAATGAAACAATAAATAATGGCTCAATGATTAAATTAATGCAATTAATTAGTTCATAAAATGTAACAATGCAACTTAGCTCCTGAGTGACATCACGGGAGGCGATTTATCAGATTACATGCAGCTTAATCTGGAGCCACAAAAGACTCTGTGCTACTTTTTTGACAAATGCAAAGTTCTGCCCAAGACCTGCAAAAAAAAAATGTAATGTGTAAAATTGATGCAGTTACTCTTTAATGCTGTGCTGCCTTAAGACTGAGTTAACAATCTAGTAAGTTAAGTTTTTGACTCACATTTCTTCCCTTTTAATTCTTTAATATGGAATTTGGTTTGGTTGAAATTTTGAGTAAATCAAAAAAGAGTAAATGTTGATGTTGATTTTCATAGGAACTGCTGTTGCTCTGCTTTCCACGGGCTGAACATTTCACCCATGGATCACTTTGACCTCACTCCAATCAGTGACTTCACCTCGGGGGTGTCACCCAAAGTGAAACATGTTGGAAAATACTGATCCACAGACAGCAGTTCAGTGTCTATCTTGATCTAAGTGACTCACAAAGGACAGATGGAGGGGGGAAGGAAGGGGCTGAGCACTTCAGGCAGTGCCATGCACAGGCAAGCCCAGCTCACACCCACCTGTGGCTGAGTCCCCCAGGGTTCGTCCGGGGTAGGCTGTTAGAATGATGGGGTTGGTGGGGATGGGGATGGACAGGAGAGGGTGGACAAGTGAAGGGAACAGGGGGTGGAGGAGAATGCGGAGTGAGGGTGTGAAGTTTCTAAAAGAAACAGGGAGGGGTAGAGTAACAATGTGCAGGAATGGGTTGGAGATGGCCCCATATTTGACCTAATGTGTCAAACATGGCCGTCTATGAATGGATGGTGTGCCTTTGTGGTCAGGTGAGGCAAAAAATAATGTTGGAAATGTTCGTTCAGAGGCGATGCTAGTGGTATATAACAGGTTTGCATGCTGATCCTAAAAGGCCACAAGAGGGCGAGATTCCTTTCATTGTGGGGAAAAAAGAGCTTGCTGGTGGCAGTTCAGTGTGCAGCTGAGAGAGTTACGCTTTTTGTGAAGTGCGAGTGCAAAAATCATTTGAAAACAAACAGGAACATTTCAAAAAGTCTTGGGGGGGGGAAAGATATAGTAGAAGAAAAGGGGAAGAAATATTTCAAAGTAGCATGAATGGAGTGTTTTAGACAAAATTATAGTATAACCTTCTTTTCTGGACCAGCAGTGTTTGAGGAAAAACAACTATGTGTGGGCTTGAAACTAAATATGGATACATGTACCGTTACTGTTTCTGTGCCTTAGGGCCTGAGGGTGTACAAACAAGTCAACAAATCAGTCACCAAAGCAACCCAAACAGTAAAACCCACACATCAGAACAAAGTGCAGATGTAGCCGAAGCCTCTGTGATACCTGAGATCTCGTGCTGCCTCAGCTCATTGTACTTGTAGGCCTGCTCCATCGGCTTGATGGATGTGTGGTAGATCTTCCGCAACCTCTCCAGAGCCGCTGGATGACAAGAAGTAAAAGACGGAAGGAGGATTCAGGTGTTAGAAAAAGATGTTTAAGAAGAGACAGAGGGAAAGGGGCAATTTAATAGACCGCATAAGAGAAGGAGAGAGGGATTGTGAAATGCAACAATTTAAGATTGGCAGGAGAAAAACTTTGCTATCATCTATTTCATTATTGTTAATCACCTCATGACCCCTTAGATTTATTTTGTTACCCGGAGATTCATCACCAAGGGCCTAATTCCTGTTTCTGTTCAATACACACCCCCTAATAACCAACCACATTCCATGATTACTTAGCATATAAATAATCTAAGATTAGGACAATTTTGCACCACATCTATTGAATCATATTCAATCCTCACCTGCATAGTCTCCTGCTTTTTCTTCAGCTGCAAGTCGCAGCGTCTCATCGATGTGAGATCTGTCCCTGAGGACGGAGGTAAAAGCTTCTTCTTCTTCTTCTGTAAAAACAACATTAACAAACGTTAACTTAGTACAAGTCCTCGATGTGTGTCTTTAACTGTCTGATGATGAATACTTAAGTATTGGAAGTGAACCCAGGTGGCCATGTGCGGTGCAAACAAATCCAGTGACACTCTCATCATTAAGCTTGAGGACATGTTCAGTGAAGCTGAGCTAGAAACCAAGAGAGCTGCTATTTCTGAATCCACGTCAATCAATGCAAACTGCATCCCAGTATGTATCACCACTGTGGGGATTTTAAGACACAGGTGTGCCCATGTTTGAAAAAAATGTAGTGATGGCGCCCTCTTGGATGCACCTGTGGTAGGTAAAACATGATGAAGTGCAATCTAGGGTTCTCTTTCAGGGTAGAAAATGCAGTAGCGTGCCATATAGGCTGCCCCACATGGTGGAACACTTTGGAACTTAGGACTCTAGTAACATAGGACCTTGCAAAGATCGGAACCTGGGAACAAAGGCTCCTGGGAACATAGGACCTTTGGAACTTAGGATCTTGGGAACATGGGACATGTTGAACTAAGACCCTGCGATGGCGACCTTAGGACTTACGACATGGAAATATAGGAAAATAGATTCTTGTGACCTTGGGACATAAGACCTTGGGAGCACATGTCCCTTGGACCTTGGGACCTTGGAAAACAGGAACGTGGGAACATAGAACCTTTGGAACTTAGGACCCCGGGAACATAAATATGCTCTTGAACAAAGTCTATGTATCTATTAACTATCAGACATATGGGTGACTTTCCTTCAATGTACAAACATTACAGTTGGTCCACAAAGCATACGTGTTTGTTGTATTTTGATCTCTAACATACAGCGAGTGTGTGTACGAGTGGGATGGACAGAAAGAAAATCTGAGAGAACATATCTGCCCACCAATGTGTCATGTCTACTTTTGAACATTTCAGATGACTTAGATCACAGATGTTGGCACAATCAGTTCCCAATTTAGAAAGCAAACACTAAAAATAGACACATTTGTTTGGCATCACCGTGGGCTTTATAACAAGAGCAAAGATAATAGAGGTAGACAGAGGGGGACTTCCCCAGCATTATAATGGACTGGGCGGAGAGCTGGACAGAGTGTTTCCATCCGTGAAATACATGATGAGACAATGATGCGCAATCCTCTGTCTTTTCTCTTCTATATTTACACACCTATCACAGACTTATCGCGCTGTGAGGCCTGTCCTTGTGTGCCCAAGCCTCAGAGCAAGCCCTCCTGTAACACCTCCCACACAATCCTGCTCCAGACAAACCTGCTACGGCTATGAGCTATATATAGTAGGGGTTGGGAAGTTTTTCTGGTTCACACTTCCATGCCATGAGGGCGTTATGGGTCCTAGTAGCCAAGCAACCAGACACTCCCCTAATAGAGCTGTTAAGGAATTTTAAAAGTATTTACAGCTTAGTTAGTTGAATATCAAAGCTGACAGCACCTGTAGGGGTTATTACATAGTAGTGGTTTATTGTAAATCAGACTGTAAAACACACATGGCTTAATCTGAATATTGATCTTGTTGTGTGGGCACATCATCAGCATACTAGCTGTCAGAGCACCACAGTGAAATTCACTTTACTGGCACAGTTTTTATTAACTCATCTCTGTGTGGTGGACTGTAACGTCCAACACTACTTAAACTCTGGTATTATAGGACTGTATTTTTTATACGAATATCAGAACTCCTCAGAGAAGCACTAAAGTCAGTTTGACACTCAAACAAACCATATAACCACACTTTCAGCATCTTCACCAAAGTCATGAGTCCTTTCAAATGCTACATGATTTTAATCAAAAAAACAGTTTTAAGTTGTTTACATTCTGTTAAAACAGTTGTTATTGGCTGTTCGGAACCATGTACTAGTGTTGTAAAAGTTCCCTAAAGTCATACTTCACTCAGCTTTTGTTGATTCTTTTGACTAAAGAAGTAAGACACTAGCTGTTACAGGTCATTTATAATCATCAGAGGAATCTAGAGACTGTTTCATAAACACTTAAAAGTTCCTCATAGTCACTTTCAAGTGAAGTTATCGTGTTGAAATATTACTTTTATAAAAGTGAAAGGCACCCATATGACTAGTGCTTCAGTGAAAGTCTTAAAGTATCTAATATCAAATACACTTAAATATCAAAAGTAACTGTATGGCAATAAATGTACTCAAGTATCCAAATTAAAGTGTGTAAGTAAATTATACATAATACTCTTACAAGTATGGAATATGCTATATACAAAAAGTCGACTGATCATTTGCACATCAGTGATTTCCAGAATTCTTGTGATTACTGGAATCAGTGTTCAGATCCATGATAAACTAAATAATTAGTGCTGCTAATGCAGTAACTACAGTTTCCAAATGCATGTAGTTGATTGTACTTAAGTGCAGTACTTACGTAAATGTACTTTGTTAACATTCCATCATCTGTACCCTGCACTTGGAAAGGTTTTAATTGTAACAAAAGCCACAATGTGGGTTTTCGAACTTGTTTTTTTTTTACTAATGCTAATATTGGAGAGATTTGTTGAACTGCAAAGTGGGCTGCCTATTTTGCCAAATATGCTTTTGGGTATACCAACGATTAAACCGGATGTATGTATCTCACTAGCAGCAATAACGGGGTAACCTCATCTCTTACAATCTGCACATTTCCCAGTCTTCAGCCACGGTGCTAAATTATTCCAGCTGTTCATGTACACAAAATATATATTGTAAACCCATGTGAGAAAACTCCACCATCTCAGAGGGCAACATTGTCATGGCACCCTGCACCCTCACCTGGAGTACAGCCACCGGCTGTGTGGCCAGTGACTTCTAGTGTTTCTGGCCAAGAGTCAGAATGACATGTTGCTTTGGCCAAAACTGACGGTGCATCAAATGACAAGTAAAATCATCTGACAGCCTGTTTGTTTACAAGCCTGAGGCAAACTAGTTTATATTTATGAACCGAGAGTCTTGAATAGATTCACATTCACTAAAATGAGAAATTAACTTGTTGTCCGTAAAGGTGTCTGCCAAATTAGGCAAAGACAGAAAGTGTTCTTTCCCCATTCATGACAAAAGTGGGGAGCACTTTTAAACAATCACATGACTTGACCACACTTCACACCATAGAAAGCCAAATGGAGTATTTCAGTACGTGTACATATAAACAATCATGTATTGACCATAAAAGACCCCCCGCAATGACATATCATGTGACACACTCTTTAACTGAGGTCCCGACAGTTGCTCCTTTGCAGAGTGGCAACAGTGACACACAGCGCTGGTTAAGAAACAACGCAGCATTGCTGATTCTCCACAAGTCAACTTGCTAAAAATAAGCCTATGTAATGTTGCTCCCAGCACGGTGCAAAAAGAAGAGGAGCCAAAAGGTTAGAAGCCAAAATAAAAGGAGGGTATGAGTAATACTGCAATCCCGAAAAAGATTCCTAATCCATATCTGTCACTCGGTACTTAAATGTGTAATAGGCTACTTGTTCAGTCTTCATTCTCAAGGAGGCACAGTAAGATGGTGATAAAAAAAAGAGGATGTGTAGCAGCCGAAACAATAAAAGAGATAATGGTTCAACCTTTTATACAGTCTGGTCTATATGAGAATTAAGGGAGCAGTCAAAGGAGCATAAATAATCATCACTGAATGCCTATGGAAAATCAATTTGTTGCACCAGTTCTGATATATGGCAGCCATTTTGAAACCCCTAACAACTGTCATTGGCGCAGGTTGCGCTGCATGTCAAACTGAAGTCATCTGAACAAACACTGGGTACTGGGATTTTGCACAAGACGTCATTAATTAAAACACGAGGGAGCTTTTTGACAGATGATTCAATTTGGAGGCTAAACTGGCTTTTGATTAACAGATCCCATCTCTTCACTGTACCCAGCCTGTGACTGCAGGACACGAAGCTTGCTCAAGCTTCTGTAACTTGACTCATCACTCAGGAGAAGTCGTGTCTTTTAACACCGGCCTCTTGAGTGGGCCTTAACTGCTGTGAACGTGTTAACACCTCCCAATCCAGTCGAGCCCTGATGGAAGCCCTGGGACAGAGGTCTGCAAAGATCAGAGCGGTAGTGTTGCCCGCGGAGGGCAGGCCTTGCATCAGCGCTCAAAATTAACCCTGCAGGCGCCAGGAGAGTTGAACCCCGGACATCTGCTGCCGAGGACCATGTGTCCTCATGAGCCCGTTGCCACACAACCCTCCCTCAGTTTGGAGAAACATTCTGGCGGCATCAGCACATCCAGCAGGAATGTTGGTGATTTAAGCCCACCACGGCCTCAGTGGCTGGGTAAGTCATGCCTCAACTATAGATCCTTGTGTGGAGGCCATCAGAAAGAATGCAAGTCAACTGCTGCAACTGTGAAACTTCTGTGCAAATAAGTTGCTGCGACAAAAGTAACATCCTGGAGAGACGTAGTTCATGGATGAGAGGTACTTAAGATTGGCGTCTGACGCTAGCTGCAAACCCAAAGAATAAGTATTTGGAGATATGGGGATGAGACTCATCCATGAACTGTCTTTCTCCAGGAAGTTACATTTTGTTGCTTTAAAGGTCCACTTTGTAGGAAACTTTGGGATGGTGGCCATGGACCTACAATTCCATATCACCAGTATTTGAAGAAGTCGGAATGATACTCAAAAATCAACTTAGGACTGAAAGTATGTACAACCAGAGATTGAGAGTTCTAGAAGTTACACACTTAACTAGACATAATAGGTTATCTCATGTAATCAAAGTATACAGTCAGCGATTACCCTAATTTGTTTTTTTGTTTTAATATGGATCTGAATGTGTATGCTAGGATGTATCTGCAGTCTTGTGCATTTACACGGTATATATTCAGTATCTGCATATGTGTAAAACCCCAGGATCATGTTCTGCTTGCGGCACAGTGGGGGTAAATTGAATTAAAGGGAACATGATGAGGGCGGCAGGCCTGGAACCCCCAAGTCAGAGGATTTATCCTGAGCACGGGGGGATTCAGACAACCTTAACTCTAAAGGCCAGGGGGGTTCCACTGGATAGATCCATATAGAGGCATCGATTTCATTCCAGTTTTTTTGATAATCACAGACCACTTTAGCTTATATGAATACAACCAAACCCTGCTGAATGCTAGGTAAACTTCTTATAAGAAAAATGCACCTAATTCCTTCTCTAGCAAGGGTTAGCGGTGTGATAGCAGTCACCACAGCGTGGCGAGAAGAGGCCACAGATGGCAACAGGTGGCACAGCTAGTGCAGCTAGTACTCCCCCATAGTCAAAAATAGACCCACAATGGGTCAGAGGATGGACAGCGGAGGGGGCAGAATGGCTGCCTCCTATTTTAGGTTTTTAACTGTTGGTCAGTGTGCAGACTTAGAGACACCCACATCCCTCAGGGATAGTTGTGTAATATACAGGCTAAGCAAGTGAGAGTTACTGTACTGTGCGTCTCAATACATGACAATACCCGGCAGATAAAGCATGTGATGGCTTTCCTTGTGGCTCATCAAGAAATACAGTTCAGTCACAAGTAGAATTCACTCACTTGTACATTGCTTTCACACTGGACGGAAAGTGAAAAAGGCCAACTTTGAGCCTTGTCACCAGCCCCCTACAAAACATCTTACGTGAGCCACATTCAGAGTGTAAGTCCTCTTAGGGAAAGGGTCACTGACAATTTGACATGAAGCTGAGCCTCAAAGCAAGGCCCGATGGCAAAGGCACCTTACGCTGAGGTGTTGATCTGGCGCCTCAATCCCGGCTCTCCTGTTCGAAAGCCAGGAAAGGACGTCAGGATGTGCCCTTGGGCCTCTGGGGGCTTGTCTTAAGGAGGGGTGTGTGGTAAGGTAGTCGAGTATGCCCTACTACCAGCGTAGGGATGTCCCAGACATGCCACATACCAATCGGAGGGGGTCACATGGAGACGGTACGCCTTTAAATTTTCTAAGTATCTTCTCTGCAAAGTGAGGAGGCCAAAGATGTTATTACTGTATCGAGGATGGATAGAGTTACTACTGAAGCGTAAACACACTGGTGTGAAGAACTAATCAAGGGCCCGAAGAGGCTATGATATAATTGTGTATGAAAAAAAGTCAGCTCTCATCTTCTGAGTGGTGCGCTACTGACACTTTCATATTGCTCAGTTAGCTTTTTAAAATCGCCTTCACATGCCCGACGTATGAGTTGGACAGCGAAGGCAGCTTCAATCTGCCTTTGGTCAGTCAGCGCCATCCTTCACTTAGTGTAGGGTTTCTTGAAATCTTATAATAACCCCAAGTTACTGTAGCAACATGTGTTTGCTCATACATGACAGAGCAGTGTCAGAGGTTGGTCATGTAAGACATGTTGACCTAGTCACACAGCAAAAAAAAAAAAAAAAGCTCAGAAAACAGAGTTACTCAGTCAAAGATGGACACTTTTTAGCAGCTGCAGGTAAATGACTGTAGAAGCCTGCAGAGGCCTCAGAAGTCTCCAAATTCTTCAAGCAGAAGTGAGAATGTACAGGCTCAGTGTACTCAGGGTATAAAAGTAAAAAGTACAACTTCAAATTGTTCACAGTTCAAATCTCACTCTCTGTCTATTGTCGCCTCGTTACGTCTTTCAAATTAAATAATAATATTCCCTCAAGCGCACTAAAACTACAAGTAATAAGTCTATTTTGAAAATGTTAGGAGCATAAAGTACAGATATTTGTGTTAAAATGTAGATAGCAAAGATACCTGAAAAATCTGCTCAAGTACCTTTCCATCTCCACAAGGCCGACATACGGAACGGGCCTGACCACACCTGAAAATGAATTCATACTGCCGGATGCACAAAGGAATGCAAAGCTCTATTATGCAAAAAAGATGCTTTCTACTATGTCTATAATTCCTATAAGTCACAGTGTCCGTGCTTTACATCAAAATGTAGATATTTCCAAACCAGTCAATAGTTTCATGTATGCTGGTTAAGTAATCAAATCTTCAAATTCCTCTAAAACAGAGACAAGAGAGAGAAATTCAGGTTGGCAATGAGGGCAATTGTTGCTCCTTGTAATTAAAGTGTTAGGATATAACTTTGATGTCTTCTGACTAGAAAATCAGCGGCCCAGGACTGTTAGACAACCCATGATGAGATGATAGCAAATCGATTTTACATCGCTTTAGAACCAGATTACCCTCTCTGCTCCGCTCTGCAGGGTTAACAACTTAAATGGAGTTCCTGACAGCGATCAAACCGATCGATAAAACAAATAATTACACACTGAGCGTCAAAGAGTTCATGATTCCCATAATTGTCCATAACCTGCAGGTTTTGGAATCAGGTCTCCAGTGTGCAGTCTGCAGAGAAGAAAAAATCAATACACTAATATGCACATGCTGTAGATTTATAGACAAAAGACACCTGCAAGGGCCTGCAGAAGAGGTCTATGATGGCACGGGTTGCAGGCAAAGCCCAGCCCCTCCTGCCTGGAGAATGCATGTCCCTATAAGGCCAACTGCTGGGAATAAATTGCGATTGTGACAGTGCAGAGTGACAGCAGCTGTGCAGAGTTTCTAAAGGGAAGCATGGGGCAGGGAGGGGGTGAGGAGCCGAGAGGGAAGGGGAGTGGAGAGGAGGAAGGGAGGGAGGAACTGTAGTGACCAGTGTTGGGTTTCAGGAGGCCTTCCAATCTTAGACACCTGACAGCAGCCTGGAATACGAAGGCCTGGGCCCGGGCCGTGGAGCTGAACGCCACCCCAAGGACGGACAAGGGTGACAGACAAGGGTAATGCCATCCCCTCCAGTCCAGAGACCAGTCCGCATTTTTACAGTGGGTAATCTGGGAGAAGTTGGCATTGAACTCAGTGCATGCCAGGTGATCATATTTATTATAGCATTGTCCTGATCCCTCCAGTTTATGATGCCATGAATTATCATCAAAAGAAACGCTGCCCCATCTAAGGATCTGACATCTGGAGCGACTCTTCCAGACCCAAGTTGTAGACAATACAATTCAAGAATGAGCCAAAGAGATTGCATCTATGTGCGTGATAAAAAAGCACAGTGTCCATTCAAGCTCCCGCGTGGCTGTTCTCTCCTTGGTCACACTAAGACTTTCCATCAGCTGGTGCCATGCGTTAGGACAGCTGACATGCTGTCAGTCCACCAGCGAGGCCGAACTCTCTGAATAATCTTCAACAGCTTGCCTTCGGAGAGTCGCCAAAAATGAATGATAAGGCCTTTATTCATACATCTAAAGAGTTAGGCATCAGAGTGTGCTGTTTGATTTGGATTTTGATTTGAAAGAGACACTAAAATCTGTGATTTTGTACCGGGTGCCAGCAGTTTAATTATAAACTGCAACAGAGTATTAAATAGTCCTGCTTGGCAGCAGAGATAGTCCAGGGGAACATTTCTGTCTCTGTCTAATCCTCGGTTGGACTGTCGCTGTCCCCTACATTCAGCTAAGGGGGCCATTTCTGACCAAACTGTATCCACAAGGGACACAAGGACCATCCTGCACTACCTGCATGGAGCCGTATGGTAGCTCATTACTGATCACAGTCTGAATGATAACTCTTGAACAGTCACCGTATGATGAAGCTAGTGGAGCAAGCGAGCATTAAACCAGCCTCTAAACACACGCCACATAGCTGTTCCATTCATCTGCAGCACTTGTGCACGAGTATATCTCATTTCCCACAGCGCACCAACGTACATGAAACAGAATGGGTACACCAGATCTAATGACCACAAATGCTTACCAAGAGACTTACCTGCTGTGGCCTGCAAATGCAGCAGGGAGAGGAAACAGAAGACCAAGACTATACCCTTCATGATGGCTGCCAGGAGAACTCTGATAGTCACACAGACTATATATACCAAGGCAGGAAGGTTAAAGGGCACACAGAGAGAAGAGGCGGGGCGCAGAGAGGGCCAGCTGGCGGAGGGGCTGAGATTTGTGTGTTGGAGGTGTTGCAGGAGTCACAGCGTGCCACAGGGGCACTACGTGTACAAGCAGCTGACTCTCCTTTTTAGAGAGGACGCAGGTTGGGCTTTGGCATTAGTGCACAGAGAAATGCCTCCATGTGTTAGCGCTGAATAGCTCAACTGCTCACTGATGACACTTTCACAAAATGTGTGTTTCAGAGACTAGAAACAGGAACAAAAAGAACACTTCCAAGAATAGGACATTTTACTGGGACTTCAAGGCAAACTGGTTTAACATCAATGTATTAGGAATTAATCATTTTGGATTTCTCGCCAAGAATTAGACTAACTTTAAAAGCTGAAAAAAAAAACCCTAAAAAAATCTGTACATCAAACATCTGTATGCGTGTGCTATGTGAAACTGGTGGGGACGTTTTCTTGTGTTTCGTCAGTTTGCATGGGTTTTCTTAGGTGTAACATTTTCTGAGAGACACCATTCACCATATCAAAAGACACTGTAGCATCAAAATGGTTTTAAAAAGGTTACTTCATGAAATTGCTGGAGAATTAGTCTTCTCATCTCATCTGCATAAAAGTCAATAAGCGTATTTCCCAAAATGTCAAACTAGCGTATACTTTTAACAAGCAGTTTCATCAGATAAACAGACTGAGGAGGAGCATCGCTCTCCTATAAATTAATAATGAATAAATAAATCAAGAATTGCATCCTTCATAATGAGCTGCTGTTGTTGCTTTGCCGAACAAAGACTGATAATCAAATGGCTGTGACGTCACCACCTTTCACTATTAGCAGTAAATATGCCCCAAAGTAGAGAGAGTCTGGCATTGGAAGGAGCTGTCAGCCCTTTACTCTAATCAGGAAGACACAATGCTCACTTGGCAGCCATGTTGGAAAGTAATCATGAGACAGTTGTGTGAGAGAGAGGGAGGGATGAGAGCCGAGCAGAGGGTACGTCTGGAACATAAAGACCCCAGAGTCAACCCAGAATCCCTAACACAGCGAAACGCTAGGCGGATTACCGTTTTATCACACTCAAACAGACACACTGTGCGGAACATAATCTCACAATTCCTTGGGAATCAACATCTCAACTGTAAATTAATCCCCAAATATGGCAGGAGTTTCTTACTCCAGCATGTCCGTCCCAAATGACTTGGGGAAGCGTGTCCAAACAATGCAGCATGCTCATTTTGGTGCGTAAAACTGCCATAATCCTGAGGAACCTCACTGATGGCAGGATGGGGCGGAGAGGCATGATGATTTATTTATGAAAAAAAAAACTGTGTGCTTTTGATGATCTTTTATAAACTCTAGTCAACATGAATTCTTTGTTAATTACGGATGACAAGCGCTGGCATTAGTTGCTGTCTTTTTCCAAGCATGCCTTTAAAATGTTAGCTGCGGCTTTGATGCTGCTGTCACTGGCTATGGAAAATAACAGCATATACATGACTGTGAGTAACGGAGAATGGCTGATACAGTTAGTTTGTAAAGCCTCAGACCAGTAAATTCAGACATCCAGACTGTAGTCACGCTCCAGCCAGGAAGTTTCAGCATTGGAGTTGGGAATTATGGAGGCATTTATTTATGAATTCAGCCAATGTGCATGTTATTATTTGGACGGAAACTATAAACGTTGACTTCATAGTTGCATTTATGTTAAAACATTATAATTAAGGCATTAATGTACAGCCGCTTTTGCACCCAGTGGTATTTATTTAGATAATTCACATTTATTTATTCAGTTGCCTGTTTAATTATACAGTATTTTCACAACTTCTGTTTCAATACATTCACAGAAATCATATAGAATTTGGACCTGCTTCATGATCAAAAGAGACACTAAAGTCTTACTTTCTATAGTGTGGGACCTTTAAAGCTTCTGGAAAATTAGCTTGACACTAAATAATGCATGTGTGATATCAAACTCCACAAACTCTGAGTGGAAATAAACGTTCAGAACTACTTAGCTGTTACACCATTGCTCCAGACTGACACATTTCTTGTTTAGTTTATTTTATAAATATATAATATAATACACTAAGTCAGTTGCACATAACATACAGCTTAACTTCATCAATGGTTAGCAACTTCCATTATAAACGTCCATGTCCAGATCACCCAATTAGTGTAGCATCATTGTATTGTGGTGATATATATAAAAAATTGGGAATGATCGACCGTCTGTGGAGATGTGTGATGGTGTGAACAAGAGGCTTGGAATTGATTATATGTGTCAGGGGGGAATGATGGCAAAGAGATGCCACCTACTGTCCCCAGTGTACACTTGAACTGTCGCAGGGACGATGGTCAGTCTTAATTTAGCAGTGAGCTGGCGAGCTGTGTGGAGGGGTGGGCTTTAATATCCTGGAGGCCACGAATCAGGAACAGACACTTGTGCATCAACTGTACCACTTGAGTGACAGCCAACCAGAGGCGGAGAGGAGGCAAAATCAGCTGGTTATGTTATTAATACCCCATTATAACACTGCAGAAGAGAATTTGTGTAAAAGGTGCACTTTTTATGCCCAAACTAACTAAATAAACAAACTTTCTTGTCATGACTGAATAAACAAACTGACCTTAAAGGATACTTTAATACTGTTTTACTTTGTTTATATGTGGCAGACCCTGCCACCGTTGTAGCTTCAAACAGTGTTCTGGGAGTTCTATTTTGAAGAAACAACCACAGTAAAGAAAGAGACACACACAGAGGGCCCAATGCGTAAAAAACAAAGTACAAACTTTATTATTCTGTCTTTACAAAGGCACAAGCCTCTTTATCCCCAAAACATTTCTCTTAAAAATAAAAAATAAAAAAAACAAAATAGCTTCTTGATGACCATATACACAGACAGGTCTAACAAAAATGTACAGAGAACAGACAAAAGGAGGAGAAGAGGGAGCTGCAAAAAATGTGTAGGGAGACAAGAGATATAGATGACAGATCAACAAAGACAGCATAAAAAAATAAAAAATAAACAAAGATGATGTGAGGGGGCAAACAGGACAAGATGTAGGATGGACATGGAGGGAAAAGGGGGGGGATACACAGCTGTGCGGTTTCTACTCATAACCTCAAGAGCTTCAGCTGAGGAGATGCCCCTTTATACAAAAGAAAGAGGCAGACTCCAGTATAGTACAGTAAGTGCTTTGTAATCTTGACCCCATTAAACGATCCCCAGGCCCACCCCAACTCATCTGACAATCTGATATGTCCACGTTAATGTTTCCTAACACATAGAACAGAGTGTAAAAACACCGATGGAAATAAAACAGTTCAGGGAAAAAATAAGCAGAGGCTCTACGCAAAGCAGAGCTTGCAGACCATGTTTTCCATATCCAGGAATCCCCTTTCTCTATAGTGATAAGCACCGGGAATACATCCCATGATTTAGTTTTGCGTCACTCATTACAGTGCAGCTGACATCAATATATATATATATATATATATAGTTTTTTTAAAGGGCAGTTTCATGACGTGAATTATGGTAGATGAGGTGTGCTCGATTTGAACACGTAATCTGTCCAGCAGTTCAAAGCTCCATCTATACATCAATGCTGGCGGTTCTAATCATTGCGATGTGTCAAAAGTTGTAAATGCAACGGTTATTTCTAAATATGACAGGCGTAACTTTTGAAAAGCTACGTAGTCTTTTTAAAAAAAGTAATATTTTATGGAATGTAAACATTTCATTTTAACATCTGGCTTTCATAGTGCACACTAAAGGGGCCCAAACGGTTTCAAATCTACACGGGGGGAAACATCAGGAGTGCTTGACTGTAATTAGTATACCAGCAACCTGTTCCTGTTCATTTCTGAAGCACACATAACAAAACAAACATAAGCGAAACAGACAAGATAACTTGGAATATATATTCTAAAACACACCCCGGGTGTTCACAAGCCTGTTTGGAAAGGATTTCCAGGGGCCCAGATCAAGTGTTCAGGTACACCTCTTAGAACCCAGGGACTGTGTTAAGGCTGGCTTCACAGTGCCTCCCTGCACCCGCGGACTATAAGGCAAGCTGCTGCCTCTCTCAGCTACATGTCTTAAAGTGTGTCTGTCAACCGACCAGGCGAAGAAAAAAAAAAAAGCACGATTTAAGTACGATCAGAGCAGAGACATGTAAAGAGCACGGAGACGAGGACAAATGACGCATGTAAAGAGATGCATAGAGCATGTGTGGTCAACCCAGTCACCTCCATGGCACATTCAAACAGTTTCACCGGGCATCTTTCCTTGTATTTTGATGTCTGCTTGGATCGATGTCCAAACATGTTGGACAAGAAACTACACTGTTAAGGGCTAAGTAGAAGCGGCCCTGACGATTGGGCGAACGAGTGATTGTATGTCAGTTGTGTTTTTTTATGTGTGAGTACTGTGCGTGCACACACACACACACACACATAGATGTGCCTCGATTTCAAGGCGATGGTGGTGCTGCTGCAGACTGCCAGAGTCTGGGACACCGCTGCTGATTCGAAAAACGCTAAAAAGGGACGCACACACAGGCACACACACCAGTGGAAATCACTCGAGAGCGGGCCACAGATTAGCTTATTTAACAAGCCAGGTGCTTTTATATTTCAAGAGGGGAGGGGTGTCAAGAAAATGCAAAAGCACTGATTTTTCCTTTTGTCAGGCCATGAGTAAAACGAAAAACAACATGCCTAATACATACGTGGGATTACTGGGAACCCAGCCCAGTAAAAAAAAATGGCAACAAACAAACAAATAAACAAACAAAAAAAAAACAGAGCTGTGAACCTGTAAGCGCACTCTCTCTTCCCAAGCTTCGCTTCATTTCCTGTGAGCGTTAGTCAGCCATGAAAACTAGCTTCTTTTTTTTTCTTTTTTTCTTCCAGTACAATCACTTTAACTTGCTGGCTGAGGGAGCCTTAGAGAAAACATGAAAAAAGCAGACATCACAAGAGTAAAATAACATATTCTTTCAAACCAGATGTCTAAAAAGGTGGAACTTTTCGAGAGAAGTCTTGTTGGCTCACAGTGTCTCTCCTTCAGCTCAGAGAAGGAGGTTTAAAGGATGTTCATCTTTTTAAAAAAAAAAAAAAAAGCTCTGGTGTTGGGTGGTGATGACGCCGCGCTGCTGGGCCCTTCATCGACTTTTGTCTCCTGTTTCGTGGCTCAGTCACATGGCTTCAGGGGACGAAATGAAGAGAACGGTCCCCGGTGATCGATGGCGGCATTAAGAGACAGACATTCGAGAATTCTAGTATCCAGTATGATTGAACATTTATAGATCGGTTAGTGAAGTGGTCGCCCTAATAACCTTTTCTATAGTTTAATGAACAGACATGAGTTTGAGCTTGTGAGTGACAGCAGGGGGCTAGAGATTAGCAGAGAAAGGATGCAGACGAGACTGCATGAGTGTCTAAGTGTAAACCTATTCGGGCTGTCTATGGTACAATATGTAAGAGTTTGCACTGAAAAGGAAGAAACAAAAAGAAAACGAGTGCTTTAATCTGCCTACCAGCCCTGTTAATGTCCACTGAACAAGAGTGCCATCGTGTCCTATAGCCCTGGTCTGCTTGGGCCCTTTTTAAGTGTGTGTAAGTGTGTGCGTGTATGTTGACTGTGAGGCGGTTACGGGGTGAACTCAGGGCAGTGAACAGTCGTCGGGCCCGTCGCTGTTTGAAGCCGTGTCTGAGCCCGCCGCGTCGGACAGGACGCGGCCCGGGGTGACGATGACCGCCCTCCGCTGCTCCTCCTCGCCAACGCACCCTTTCCCCTGGGTGCCCTCGATGTGCTGGATTGCCTGCAGAGAGAGAGGGGAAGGGAGACGAGTGATGCCAGGGACAACAGCACCCTCTAGTGTTCAGATCTGAAAGCCTTCCCAGCCAGGGACGATTCAAAAGTTTGCTGTTTGGTGATTCTTACTTGAACTATGGTGTCCAGGTTCTGTCGAGATGTGGACACTGTATTGATAACTGATGTCGGGCCCATGGTTACCACGGTGACGTGATGGGGAGGCTGGGCCGGTGCAGGGACGATGACCGTGGCATGGTGTGTAGGTGCAGGGGGGGTCGCCGGGGCCAAAACCTATGATAACAGATTGTAAAGTATAATTAAAATCACACTCTGATATCATGATAAATATTTTAAAAATCATGCACATATACTCATAATTGGGAATCCAGCTGGGCAGAGGATTGAATATTAACCAGGCCAGATGTTCTCATGTCCATATGTTTGGGGAACTTGTGTGTGTTTTCGAGCTTCGTCTAACAAAAATTAAATGACGCACGTAAGCGATTCTCAGATTTCTCAGGAGAGCGCTCCTTAAAAGTGGTAATTCAGATTAATATGAACTTGACCATAGGATGGCACACAAGTCCACAGTGGCACTGAAAACAGCAACCCCTCTTAACTTGACTGATCACTCCTCACTCAAGATACATTTATTAGCTTTTTCTGGCACTTTCGAGTCTGATGTTAGCGAGATGTGGTTGAAAAATGAGGGAAAAGTTAGGTAGCTGACTTTTGTTGACTGTTTCTGATGAAAGACATGATGCACCTTTAATCCCTTTATTGTAAGTATCTGCTTTGATAATCTAATAAATTAAAGGGGCATTTTGTAGTTTTGGAGAATAAAAAAATGCACCTTTAGAATATCAAATGTGAAACGATGTCAAGATATATTCGAGTAAGAGTTGATTAATTTCCAGTTATTTATTGTTCTTGAGTTAATTCCGTCAATTCGCGCTGATATTGACTTACAGTCGTATCGCTCAGCTCTGCTCGGGGAGTCACAAAGTGTCACATGACAAAACCAGACTATCAGTCATCTTTAACGACGAGCGCCTAGCTGCCACGAGTACTGGACGAGCAGACAGGACATGGCAATTGATTTGGCATCGTGTTCAGTGAGGGCTGGTCTGTAGAAACAGGATCCTGTGGCTGTCGGGACAGCAGAGAGATCTGTGAGCCGCTCGTTTAACACACTGTAAATGTGTCTTAGCTGTTGACAGCTCTAACTCCGGACGTAGAAGAGACTGTCAGCATGGCATCTACAGCGCAATGTGAGATTAGCTCAGGTGTGTGCTACAAAATGATTGACTCAGAATCTGCAGCTTAGCACAGGAGGGCGGGCTGGTGTCCGTCCAGCTGTCTGATGAATTTAAAGCTAATGAGCTCAAAATAAACACTGGTTTTCAAAATACACGAGCGTGAAAATGTTTCTTTAAAAAAACGAATTTAAATGTTAGAAGGTAGTGTGGAGTGTCACCAGGACAGACAGTCTTTAAAATGTTAAAGACATGTTCAGAAATGCAGTCTACCCTAAAAATAATGCATCGGGTCATGTTTGAATGTGATTGGGTCGATTTTCAGAGGAATCTGTATCTGAAGTTTTCCATGAATATGATGTTTGTCAATTTAAAAGATAATTTTGCATGTCAAGAAAGTCAAAGTTTAGCGTAAAGACAGTAAAATACCATTTAGTTTTGGACTAATCCATTTAGTAAACTACATCATCCTGCTCAATATACATCAACAACACCAACATGGCCATCCCCGTGCCTCAGAAAAAGTATTAAACGGTGAAAATCACAAAGAAGTCTGGTCATGCTGACTGCTGCAGTTCTGCGAAGGGGCAGTTCTGTGAGCGAGCAAATGTCAGGGACCAGCTCTATAGGGGTTTTGGTGAGTGTTAAACGAGACAACGCCACTAATGCGACTGTTGGCCGCGCAGTCTTTATAATTACGTACATTCACAGTTTAATATTTCATTGGTTTTATGACACACTGCTACTTTCTTGGGTTAAAACAATCTTTTAAATTCAAAAACATTGTGTGTATTTTTTGTCACTCGCCTTCACTACCATATATGTTTTTTTCTGGAATAAGGGCCCCATGGTGGTCCGCCAGAAAGGGTGTGACTTCGCCTCTCTATGGTGTGTGTGAAAAGGCGTTTAGCAGAAATGTTTTTGGAATGTAGCTTCATGTTTGACTAGTGCAAATCACTTGCGTTGACTGAAAGGTTATCCCAGTCATTTTCTATTTCAATGTGTGTAAAAGCTGCTTAAATGATAAAATAGACCAAAGAAAATCCCTAATTCTATCAGATAGACAAAAGGAAATTGTTTGGTTTGGATAAAAACTACTTCACTGTCATCAGTTGACCCATGATCCACAGACAGATCCATATCTATGTTGGTTTTATATAATAAGGGCTTGATTTTGTACATCAGACTAACAACTTTTAACCAGTTACAAAAAAGGTGAAGTTTATCAGCACATGAGCATGATTCTCAAAGGCTCCCATTGTTTGTGTGTGTGTGAGTCAGACTCATGTTCCGGACCTGTGGGCTGTGGGCTGGAGTGAGGTCCCGCTCCAGCTGCTGGTGCTGCTGCAGATGAACGAGGCTCTGTGTTTGGGCCTGCTGCTCCTGGACCTGCTGGGCGATCGCCTTCAGTTTCTCTGGGTACAGCTGAGCATCGAGCGAACGCATCTGCCACACAGGGCAGGGGAGAATAGAACGAGTTAGCCTCTCAGGGACCACGCTAGCCGCTGCTTTTGCGTTCAGATTTGTGAAATTGCGTTTCGGTTGTACCCTGACCTGATCTTCCAGCATCATCCTGACCGAGCGCTCTTTCTCCAGCTGCTGCCTTAACTCGATCATCTCCCTCCTCAGGTCCTCGGTCTTTTCCTCCTCCAGGATGTCTGGTGACCCAATCCCCTCGTCTTTCTCCTCCGCACGCCTCCTCTTAGGGGAGGAACCGCTCAACTCCTACGGAGGGCGAACAGAAATTGAATGACTCTGTGTCAGATGAACAATAAATAAGAAAGCGGCCCTATCGAGGTTTCAGGTGTGGCGATGGCCTACCTGTATGATTCGTTTGAGCTGACTGTTCTGCTGCAATAGCCGCGTCTTCTCCTGCTCCAAAGTAAAAATGTACTCTGCTGTCTGTTGCAGGATGGCAGCCTGCGGGAAGAAAGAGATAAACAACAGGGTTACAGGTTTGTTTTTTGAAGGTGAGCTCAGACCTGCTACAGCTACATCTAACTCATCACCTAATTCAAGCTCCCTCTCTGTTTGTGACCCACCTTACTGAGCTTCTCTCCATCGCTGTGTGGGATGAGTGTTTTAAGTGACTGGAATCCAGCATTGATGCTCTGCATACGCCGACGCTCGTTGCTGTTGGCGATCTCTCTGCGAATTCGCCTCTCTTGGTCCCGGGCCGTTTCTGGGGTCAGAGGAATGTTGGCCAGACTACAGGGGGAGACACAAGGGGGAGAGTAGCAGCCAGTGTTGGACAAAGGAGGGAAATAAAACACGTGTTTTGGGCATCATCTTAAGAAACACAGAACACGTTGATCATGGAGCAGACTTATTTTGGCCAGGATGATCTTGTCATGAAATGTTCATATCGTCCCATGCCTAATGCCTAAAATGTTGATACAATACTAGTCTAAAGGGGGAAAAAAGATACTCGATACCTTGTTCGAAACCATGGCAAAAAGAAAAAACGTCCTACAACAAAGAGGATACCTTTTCTCTTCTTTTGTCTAATCTTATCACATTGTCTCTAAAAGTGGTCGCAGTCCGTAGCTCGGTATGAAAGTCGTGATACTTTTATCAACCTAAGAAGGACAGTAACGCAATATTTAAGAATCTATAGCTCTATGAGTGTTGCTATCCAGGGTTAAATGTAACGCGCTTTTTATAACCTCATCTCACTTCTGAACAGGTGTTGGGCGTCACATTTAATATGCATGCTGTGCAATCCAAGTTGTGATGGATGAAGTAACGACATTTCACCGCACGCCTTGTAAGCACCAAACATGGTAAGAGCCACGGTATCTTTTCAAAAAGGTCCCACTGCTGGTAAATCCAGTCGTCTGCTTCTCTGAGATGTAATTAGGAGCAGCACTGACTCTGTTAATATTCCAGAAGAGACACAGTTTGCCATCCGCTGTAATTCGGTTGAGGGGAAATTCTAAGCGAACTTCCTCTAACATCCTCTGTCTGTATCAAGCTCGGTATCTGTGGGACCCTCTCTGGCCGAGCTCTTATCTGTACTGACTCAGCTGCCTCAGTGCAAACACTGTGAACAATTGTGCAGACACAGATGAGAAAAGGAGCGTGTGTGCAGACACACACACACACATTCACACACCAACACTGCAGCAGCACATCCAACAAACACATCGACTGCCAAAACATGACCAACTGGGCCTGGACTTATCAGACCGTATCACACAAACACAAACCAGTACAGAGGAACAGACTGGTTCCCAGTTACAGTGGATTAAAAGCTTCAAAGAGGAGTTTGAAGTAGTATCAGCTGAGCCAACTGGTCAATTAATCAATAAATCGCTAAAATCTGAATATGCTCGAAACATCTAAAGTCTTTAAAATCTCTGTTTTGGACTGTTGGTCAACCTCCAGACAACTGAAGGCATCACCATGGGCATTTTCCATCTATTTTCCACTTTTGTTGCAGTGATCCAGACTAACTTTTTACACTGGTTGCACTGGTGCACCTAACTTTGTCATGTAGGAGGACCCAGTAACACATTTTAATTGAGTCATGTATGTAAATGATTGTAAATAGGAATAATGGTGCATTTAAATCACAGCCCACAGGCGCACCGGTGCAACTGCTGAAAATATTTAGCCGCACTTGAGAGATTTTTTAGAGCATGTCCGATCTAAATACTCAAACCACTTTCAAGGTACAACACAGTTTGAAAGCTGGTGATTATCATAGTGTGTACATGTGCTTTCATAGGATGTTGAATTCTACCATATTACTGTTATTAAGGAATAAAGAATATTAAGCATTTAAAGTCAGTCTGTGTTACATCTGGGTAGACTTTCCATGTTTGTGCAGCTTTTCTGTGACTCACGATGACGAGTTTGAAAAAAATAACACAAAGACTACATTTCCCAGACTGCCCGCGTCACTCTCAGCAGGCAGGCAGGCAGCAGCGGATCCCTCCGCCTCCCTCTTCAAACAGGGCTGCGGACGTATCGAAGGGCCTTCCGCGACTCACACACCCCCTTATTAATAACACCACTTTTAATTTCCCTGCTTCCCCGCGAACACCAAAACGTCCCTTCAGCGGACACACCGGAGCAAATGTGTCTCCAACGGGCCAAATCAAACGCCCCTTCTCCAACGACAGTGCCCGACACCACCTCCGTGCTCCTAGCAGACTTTCCGTGTCCTCCGCCATTATAACAATGCGGCAGGCAGCATGGCAGAGGTGCGGGATGAAAAAGACGCAGTGGAGGCGACTCCGTGGCGCGAGCGAGGCGCGCGGAAACACCTTGAAAACTGTCGCCACGTCGAGTGGGGGCCGATTTCGACAACACTCGCACATTTTCACGGCGCAAGCGAGGGAAAACAGTGCGCCATAAACAGGAAGCACACGCCAGACCCCCTCATCACTTTAAGCTGAAGCCACAAGCATGGCCGCACTACCCACAATAACTTCAGGTCGCTCTGAGCGAAATCGGCAAACCCGCTCGGCTGTGCGCGACACAAACAGACCCCATCACACTGAATGACACCCGCTCGTATCACCTTCCCCTTCTTTACGCAATTCCCCGCACCTATAGGTGAAACAAGAGGGGTAATTTGAGGATAAATAGAGCAGGGATGCGCTCCGGAGCGGAGCAAGCAGCGTGGTGTGCACGGAACCACGTGGTTTATGTTTGTTAGCCTCAAAATACAGAGATTTCGCCCTCAAATGTGCGAAATAACATCACGACGGGGATGCTGGGGTCCGAGCCGGACCCCCACACTCGCTCGGACTCAATCGAACCCCGGCGTTCGGTGACAATTAAAGCCCGCAGCTGCCCGTGAGTGGGTCGTGTACACAATAACAGATCGGATCAAGCATGTTTGCCTCAGCGCCGTCCGCCAAGTGCGTGTACTCCAAAAACACACGTCTCGGAATAAGAACCCATCACAATATTTAGAAAACGCACACGGCGTGCGTGCGTGCGCGGAGCGGCTCGTGTACACACATACCTACAAAGACCTCCGATCACTTCTTTCTCCGTTTTTCTGAAATGTTGCAAGGAGGGCACCTTCTGAGCTGGTACCATGAAATACTCCATGCTCACCTCTCGCCAGTTTTGCCCCCCCTGAAAAAAATAATAAAAAAAGAAAGAAAAAAAAACCCAAACAGCAAACAGTCTCCTGTAAAGATGAAAGCAAAAAAAAAAAAAAAAAGAGAATGATGACGTTAGTGAGCAAAAAAAAATCCCGTGATCCGACTCGGGGTTAAATCCTCAAGGAAGATACGAGTCCCTCGCCTGTGTAATGTAGTAGTTTGAGGCTGCTGAGAGTTGTAATGTTACTCGACTTCCAGCTGATGGGGTTCCCTCGTTGTGTGTGGCGCTCTACCTCTCTCTCCCCTCTCTCTCTCTCTCTCTCTCTGTCTTTCTCTCTTTCTCTCTCCCTCTCTCTCTCTCTCTCCCTCCCTCCCCTTTGGTTTCTCTCTGCATGACCGTGTGTGTGTGTGTGTGCGCGTGTGTGTGTGTGCAGCTGATCGGATGGCTTTCAAGGCGGGAAACAGCTGGTAGGAGTCACACTGCACTAGCAAAAAAAAAAGCCTCCTTCCGCAGAGACGGAGGACTGCATGTAAACAAAGGACTATTTAGCGCAGACATGAAAACGCACATGTGGAGGGTAAAAAAGGGGGATTGTGTGGTATTAAATAGGAAAATAACATTAATAATAATAATTAGAACAATCAAAGCATTTAATGATTAGTGTGAATTAATTACCCAGGTGGTGATTATCTAAAAAAAAAAAATCTATCTAAAATATGTGTTTCTCTAAAAAATGATTTGGAAATGCGCCTTTGGTTTGTTTCCCCCCTTGTTTGATTAAAAATTGATAGCATTCACAAAATGAAGGCGATCAGGTGATCGGTGGGTGTAATCACAACGCCTGGAGTCATGAAGACGCACATGTGGAGGTGAAAAAAAAGGGGGGGTATGTGGGTTTTAATACGAATATGATTTTTAAAGAAAGGACTGCTAATTAAAGATTACGTGTAAAATGTTAAGTGCTAATTACTCATCCAGGTGGTTTTTATCATAACACACGTGTTTTTCTCTTATAATGCGCCTTTGATTTCATAAACATTGAAAGCATTTCCCCAAAATGAAGGCGATTGGGTGGTTACAGGGTGCGACCACAACGCCTGGAGTCATCTGAAACTATCCTTTTACAGCAGATTGCGCCTTGATAATAGTGAAGAAGAAAAAAACAGAAGAGCAGCACTACTACAGGGGCGGATACTCTCAACAGCTGCGATAAGAGAACAAGGGGGATCAGCTGACGGGTTGGCAGAGCTGCACAGCAACAGCGCACCGGGGAGGGCTTTTAGGGACAGACTGCTGTCTGACACGCAGCACGAGCACGGCTGGACGTGTGTGTGTGTGTGTGTGTGTGTGTGTGTGTGTGTGTGTGTGGTGTGTGTGTGTAGCTTCACCATTTTGGGTGTAGCAGCGGTTGAACAGGAAGGCACATCACAGTAATTTGGGAGGTTTAACAGAGGCTGCGACGCGCAAAGAGCGAAAAGCCAGACACAAAATGGGAGCAGTGACTTTGTTTTTTTGTTGTTTTTTTTTTTTTTTTGCACCCGGAAATGTGAGAGAGCTGCTGCGGCAGGCTGTCTGCGTGCGTGTGTGTGGACTGGAGGGAAGGCACAGTGTTAAGATTTGATTCATTAGTCTCACCTCACTGGTGCAGCTGTCGACTGTTGAGCCTCTTTTTTTTTCACATCTTCAGCGCTTGATTTAAAACACAGATGTTGAAAGGAATGACCTTCATGTACAAGGCAGTGATTTATGTGGAGGCACAGGAGGACACATGGGGAGATGTTGTAATTTAAAGGTGCATTATGTGGATCTGGGGATGAAAGAGAAAGATCTTCATTGACGAAATGTTGTGACTAAACAAACTCTGTGTTTTCATGAATGAATAGACAAACCGACCTTAAATGACAATGCGGTTTCAAACTGTTTTACTTTGTTTATATGTGGCAGACCCTGCCACCTTTCTAGCTTTAAACGGTGAGGACAGCTTGTTTTTTCAGTTATGGAAAAAATAAATATCTCTGCATTTGTATGATTACCTCATTAATATTGGAATCTTGAGTTTGAATTCCTTTTCTGTGCTCAGTGCTCCTTTAAAAGTCAGTTATTCTACCTACATCATAAATTTAAAAGATAAGATAGAACCAGTTATGGAATGTAACTGTACATTTACTCAAATACTGTGCTATAGCACAATATTGAAGTACGTTACTTCTATCCACTCGGTTTTTCCATTTTCTGCTGCTTTATACTTCAACTATACGACATTTTGGAAGCAAATATTGTACTTTTTATTCCACAAGATGTATCTGATAACTTCAGTTTAGCAGACACATGACTGCAGTCAGTTAGTTCAAGTCACAAGTCATTTTTCTTGGGCATGTCATAGATTGTGTCAAGTCCCAAGTCAACCCACAAGAAGCTTCAGTCTTACATGCAGTATTTGGTTTTTACAAAGAGAAAAGATAAGGTATGACTATAACTACGTCTGACTACGTTGGCTGGACCTCTGAACCTCTATGGGATCAGTCCGAGAGGCATGCTCCCCCAGAAGAAAATCTCAACTAAAGAAAATATAAGAAATCTAGCAGAGAGCGTTGGCCCTTCTGCCTGGCGATAAGTCCAGACCTCACAATGTTTTACAGCTTTGGTTGTACAACGGGGAGACAGGTGGGAGTGAAAGATGCTGTCCTGACACAAAGGCACAAAACAAAGGTAGAGATATTTAATGCTATTAAATTAAGTGAAAGAGATTTTTGGTTCATTTTGAAGCTCTGGCAGCACAAATTAGATTGTGCTATGTCGCCACAGTCAAGGTAATTAATGGGAAATGCAAAATACTTCAGGGAAAAACTTCATAAAAGCTGTCTTACTTTCTTCAAACTCAAAAAGTATTCCCTCCCCATCAGCCTGACTATAAGAACTAAACCGAAAACATGAAATGAACCGGGACAAGTCATCGGATTCATCGTCTCTCGTGGCTCGAGAGATGTTGCATCGGAGGCAAAGTAGTACAATTTTTTTATAATGTTACATTGGCAATATAATAATACTCTCTGTGTTGTTTGTATTTACTGATTTATGCTATCTGGATGAATCCAAATATCGTTTAGACTACAGTTCACACAATGTTGTAATATACACTTTAACCAATAAAAACTAAAGATTGGACGTTAAGCTGCTTTAATTTCATGAACATGATTGTAAAACCAACTTCTTACTTATTATTTAGCCTATTACAGGTTGTCATATGTCTTTCAGCCAAAACAGTGGACACTGAATACTGCATGAAAGTTTACTACATACAATACCACAAGTCAAGTTTTTAGCTCCATGCAATAACTGCTGATTGTATTACTTTTAAACATCATTTTAAACCCTTTATTTAAAGAAGATAAAACTTAAAGGTGCAGTATGTAGTTTTGGGGAAGACATATCAATCAGAAGAGAAAGATGTTCATTAACTGTTTTTTTTTTTTTTACGAATCAAACTTAATAAACAGCTGTCTTTGTTTTTGTGACTGAATAAACAAACCAAAAAAACAAAACAAATGACAGCAGGACAACACAGTTTCATTTTACTATTTATATGTGGCGTACCCTGCCAACTTTCTAGCTTCAAACACTGTTCTGGGGACCTTATTTACCTCTGAGTACAGCTTGTTTATTCAGTATTGGAATAAAATAAATAATTCTGAGTTTGTATTATTACCTCATTAATATGTCAAATATTAAATTCTGAGTTTGGCTTTCTTCTCCCAAATTACACAGGGCTCCTTTAAACTACAGAAAGACATATTTTGAGCCGTTACTTGGAGAGTACTTACTTGCCCTGTTATTGGCACTCAAGTGTCTTTTAAAAAAAACAAACATATAATCAATGATTAAATTAGTCCTTTAAGTATGAATCTTAAAATGCATACCACACAGGGATTTCTAGCACATACATACAAAATCTGTATTTTTATAGAACGTTAATGTATTTGTGGACTTGATCTTAGTTTTTTGGACTTGATCTTAGTTTGAGAGTTTTTGCTTCCCCTCAGAATTTCAATATGAGACATGGCTGTTCAATTCTCTGCAATGAATAAAGCCTCTGAGGGCTTCAGGGTTGATCCAATTTTCTCAGGACACTTTATGCCCTCTAGTGGTGGAATGGTGAAGTGAAAAAGAGGCTTCTGATGCACACTTTGTACAATTCTGCACCCGCAGCAACACAATACAGAAACATACAAAATCAGTAAAGTCTCAATGGTAGCAAGTTTCCCTGAAAGAACATGTACGAAAGCAGTGGTGATGGTCACTATTAAGGTTTTCAGACCCGCGTAAAAGTAGCTGTTCAACTGTGTGGATACCTTTTCGCTGATCACTGGTGTATCAGTCAGTCACAGAAGTTGCAACATTAAACGCATGATGACATGTGCCGCACAGGATAACTGTATTAGCTTTCAGGAACTGTCAACGGGACTCTATTAGATTTCACCGCACACTAGATTTATATAAGTAATTCTTTGGTCTTGCTGTACGAGTCAAGAGAGAGGGGTTAGCAGGAACTTAACTTAATCATCACTTCCAGAACATCTCAACAACAACTCAGCATTATGAGCTTCACCAAATCATGTGAAGTGTAATGTGCACTTCAGTGTCACTTAGATCGGGCTCTTCTGTCGTACATTGCTATTAAAGCATGGAGAGGAAGTAAAACACACCACAAGCTCTCTATAAGCTCTCTATAAATACAAAGTCCAAATATCACAATACTAATGTCAAATCTAACATTTTAACCCAACCACTTATTTTGCAAAACGTTGTTGTAACGTTGTTGTAACATTGAAATAATTTGGGAATTTGATCTTTTTGTTTGTTGTTTTTGTCTTAAACTTAATCTTCCATCTTCTTATGTGTTATTCAGTATATTCACTGCAGCAAGGGCACGATCTAGATTTTGTCAGCCGATACTGATAACCGATAATTACCTTTCTTCTCACGGCCGATATCCATAATAATTTCACATTTTTGTATCTTAAAGAAAAGTTCATAACCCACTGACTATGCACCCCTGAGGGTAAAACGGCTGAGATGTAGAGGGGCAAAGATGGATGATTTATGACTCATAGCTCTAATAAGATTTATTGTGCTGAACTCAATGGCTTTTTCCTTTCTATGCGAACACTTGCGGAACACGTACGGCAAGTTACAATTGTGCCGTCTTCTTCGGGACTCCAGCAACAATGTATGTGGCTTTTGCCTACGTTGCAGCAGCTCGATTCATGAATGTCATTGTTGCTTCAGTTCTTCTTCTTCTTCTTCTTCTTCTTCTTCTTCTTCTTCTTCTTCTTCTCTGTGTTTTTTTTTTTATTGGCTTCTGGAAAACCAACTTTAAAGGTGCATGCCGCCACATATTGTGTGTAAATGCTGCACTTGCTAAGTCAACTAAAGTAATTTGGCTTTGTATTATCGGTTCTGTTTATTGGTTATAATTTCATTATCTGCCGATAACCGATAATGTACATATACCAGTATCGGCCGATCATTTATCAGTCTGCTATATATCGTGCGTCCTTATTTGTGATTATATCAGACATACATTAGTATTATGGTATAATAACTGTCTGTCAGAAGTTTTCAGTTATGTAACACAGCTTTCACTGTTGATACAGTGTTCACTGCTTCCTTGGCTGCCTGGTGAGTCAGGGGTGAGAGCTGAGATGTCATCCAAAAGCTCTGGAGGAGAAAAACATGAAGCACGACAACAAACAAGCGAAAGTGATCCGTCGGGAAAGGCTCGATGAGGCAGAGCCGAGGCGGAGAGGTGGCCGTGAGGACCGGGGAGGGAGAGTTTGGAGAGCAGCCGGGGGACTGCCCATGGTGGAGGGGCGGAGCAGTAAGCATGCGCTGAGCTGGCAGACTCTTGAGCTGGTCCTGACGGGCTGGCTGGGCTCCGGGCGGCTTGTCTGTGCGCTTCAGACGGTCGTGGGGGAGACTACCATCAACACTCGGCGCGTCCCCGAGTGCTCAGAGGGGGCGAGAGAGAAAAAAAAAACAAGCAGAAAGAGTCGCGGAGATAACTGCGAGGAAAAAAGAGAGCAAAGAGCCCCACCTCGGCATCTGGAAAAAAGCACCGAAGAAGAAGGAGACGATCCTCCCCCTCTACCCCACACCCCGTCGCCAACCCGCCCTATCCACCCTACCCACCACTTCGTGCCATCCCTCTGGTCTGAACCGCCCTCCCACCCCGCCAGGAGAGCCGCGACCACCCATAGGAAACCCCCGCTTGACCAGCGTTGCCATTGAGCGATGCGCATTGTATTTGAGGAAGAATATGCGTTTTTGACGCACAGCACAACCAGTGGTCTTCATTTTTCCTTCAGCGGGGAACAGTTCAGGCTCCGGATCTGGCTGGGTGTTTACACTTTTTAATTTTTATTTTTTGACGGGTTTCCAGTGGGCAATGATAACATGCACAATCTCTCACCCCGCGGCAACAGACCAGGCTGTCACTGTATAGATTAGTCTCTATTTAAACAACCAGCTGTCACACGCGCCGCGTCCGAGCTTATGTTTGATTTTTCCATGCTTAGAAATCATCCTGACAATGGTCTGGGAGCGGACCGCCTCTCCAGACACCTAGACACATCTCCCCAAGACGCGCCAGCTCCGTGTTTGCTTTTTATCGGAGAAAAAGCGACACATTGACGAGGAGTCATTTGACACCGACGCCGCTTCGAGCCGGAGACTTTGCGTGCCGAAGTTTGCACCGGGAAAGAAGGAGGGGGGCCAAAGTCAGAGACATCTCGGCCATATCCACGGCATTTTTTCTCTCCCCCTGTAAGGTAAGTCAGGAGCAAATGAGATCTTGCGTGTCAGTCTTAGTGTGTTGTGTCTGCTGTCAGTGTGTGTGTGTCCACGTTGGCCCCCCGGTTGCCTGCCGCTACAGTGTGGGAGATTTGCGCGAGTTCAAACGGGGTAGTGACCTATTTTCAGAGTCTCTCTCCAGCGGTGCGCCCAGATCCCGCAGCCCCGGACTCCTCGCGCACTCACACTCGCTCGAGGCCGGCAGCGGCGGACGTGCTCTCCCCGTGCCATCCAATCTCTCTCTCTCTCTCTCTCTCTCTCTCTCTCTCTCTCTCTCTCTCTCTGTCTCTCTAATTTCCCGCGTGTCGCATGAGCATCTCCGAGACATTTTTTTTTTTTCGGAGCGGTGTCAGAAATTCTAGTCCTATATACCGTAGGGGCGTACATCCCAGATCCCAGAGAGAGCGGCCAGATGTTGTGCAAGACGCAGGCTCGCGCAGGGCTCTCTGATGTTCTGTCACAACATCTGATAAAGAGTTCAACGTCTGCACGCTGCAGACCGGCTCTCTAACCGAGGGATGTGTTGGTAGATATAAAAGGGGCGCCAGCATATGACGGGAAATCTCGTGAGAATGTTCACTTTCCAAACGCAAGACTGAGTATGAGATGATTGAAGGGGGGACTGTGTATTTTTTAGAGAAGATATTCAAACTCTGAGGTGATGATATTTATTTTTTTTCCCCACGACTGAATAAACAAGCGGCCCTCAGAGGAAAATAAGGTCCCCAGTTTGAAGCCAGAAGAGTCGGCAGGGTCCGCCACATATAAAGAAAAAAACAGTACTGTGTTGTCCTTTAAGGTCAGCTTGTTTATTCAGTTCGTTCAGTCACAAACACAAAAGAGAGTTTGCTTATTTGCCTTCGGATCCGATTCAAAATATCTTCCCCAAAAACTATGCAGTGCACCTTTACTGTCACACAGTGTTATGTGTTGATCGTTCCATTTTTATCATTCTGGCTCTCTAAGTTGATTGAGGCCGAGCGTGTAGCGCTGGAGGCAAGGACGAGCACAGACACAGAGGCATAGATAAAGAGCTATTTTCCTCCAATTAAGCAATTCCACTGTCCCTAAGCCTAATTGTGTGCACACTGGGACCGGGGGTTTGGGACGAACCTTCTCCCCATTGGCTGCCTCCCATGGGCCCATTGTTCCAGAAGATGCCAGGGGAAAGAGCAGAGCCCTGCCAAGGCGGACCTAACAAGCCCTGTGCTGGAGTGGAATAAGGCCTGATCATTAAAAAGCATTAGGCCCACAATGCACATCGAGGCACACTCAGGGGGCTGCAGCCGCGTTAGGGATCAGAGGACGGCTGTATGTTTCCGAGGTATACGAGCGATGAAACGCTGTCACATGAGACTGGTCTGGAAGCTGGTCTGGCTCTGCTCCCACATGGACCTCTCTCAAAGTATGCAGGGGGAAGAGGAGCAGTGAAAGAGGCCTGTGCAGCCTTTATGCAAAAGGGAGGACTTTGACTCCCTCTTCCTCCCCTCCCTCCCTCTTCCAGGCCCCTGCTATTTAATCCATAACCCCTCTCTGAACTGTGAGCACAGGTGCTCCTCACATCCACAAGCGCGTTCCCTGTTTTGTTTATCCAATCAGCTGATGATCGGTTCAGCCGCAGGTCGACCATAACATCAATCTGAAAGGGGGGGGGGTACCAGGCAGAGAGGCATCCGTCACCATCACCATCATCAGTGCACACAGGCACTTTTTAGTCACTGCAGAGAGAAAGGCTCTCAGCTCTCGTCGTCCAGCTGTGCGTCCCCGTGGTGGCATTCCACACTTACAGGGTGTGTGTGTGTGTTTCTGTACATTTTCTCGTCCTGACCGCATGCTCGGCCAGATGTAGACACTCGGACAGCTGCCAGAGAGCAACAGCTTTCACAAAGTTCTGACACGAACTCACCGCATCTGCTGCGATTAAGAAGGGGGGTACACCGTGAAGTCTCCTCCATCGTGCCAGGCTTCTGAAATCAAATCACGGGGTGTGGCTGTCACCTCCCTTCGCCCACAACCGTGTGACATCATACCCCCGAAGTCCTCCTAAACGGAGCGAAAAGGGAAAGGCAGCTGCTTTTATGGTGGAGAAGGTGGACCCTAATGGCGTATCCCTGCGTCAGAGAGCAAACCACGAGGCGTGTGGTGGGGGGATTGGTGGGAACCCACAGTGCACTTGTGCTTAATGCCTTGAAAAAAAAAACAGGCTAGTAAAAAGTGAGCACCATCAGCATGCCCAGCTGATTCTTTCATTGGGAGCAATCTCATCCGAAAAACAAAGGTGACAAAAGTGTTTTTTACTGCGCGGCGCGGTCGGACTGTTGTGGGAAAGGAGGAGGAAGGACTGCCAGCAGTAAGCGGAGGGGAATTTAAGTGTGAGTGTCTGAATTGATATCGCAGCAGGGTGCCATAGCTGCCGGGGGATTACGGTCAAGCTGAAAGGCAACTCAGCAGCAGGGGACGGAGGATTATAGTGTTCAGCTGAATGAGGCGGCACGCAGGGAAAACAAGGCACCTGATACACACTTTCATTCATCCTCGCAGGGAGAAGTGGCCACTTTATTGGAGATTCCTGTGACAGATGTGTGATTTTTATGTGGTTACGCTTGCGGTTGCACAAAGAACTCTGCAGCGATTTATTAAGGCTAATCAGATCTCTGATCAGACAGCGTTGGGGCTCCTCCAACAGATGGTTGTATGAGCAGGCTTAGTCATGTCGAATGTTGCTGTACATCACAGCTCTCGACCTTTGATTGGGCGTAAAAATGTCAGAGAAAGATTCCACAGAATGTTATATTTACTTGTATATCAGCCCCATGACGTGACATTTAGCTCATTCAAGGTAACAATCAGCTTTCGGCTTTCTTCATTTGGAAGTTTTTGGCAAATTGCTGGGCATTTTGCAGTCGATAGTGGCTGCTCTTTATACAGGAGTCACTAGATTAGTCACTCAGTTATTTAGTTGGTCGATAAGGATCAATCCCCAATGATTTTGATAATCTGTTAGTTGTTTAAGTCATGTTTAATGTCAAACCTTTGTCGGTTCCTCCTTCTTTAATGTAAAGACCCGCTGCTTTTCTTTGTGATTTATGACAGTAAATGCAGAGTCTTTGGGTTTATTGACTGTCAGCTGGATAAACGAAGCAGTTTGAAGAAGTCACATAATCTTCTGAGAAACTGGGATGAGCATTTCTCATTATTTTTGACATTTTAAAGACTAAAGGATAAATCAATAATGATTGTTTTTTGCAACCCTACTGAACACATAGATGTGTCACGATATTTATTTTAAAATGAATGATTTGCCTTTCATTATCAGTGTTTTCACCATGACACCAACACTTTGCCAACTTCACCTTACTCTATTTGGAGTTTTCGGCAAATTCCCATGTTTTTTTCTGCAGCTGATTGGTTGGTCTATGTGCCAATCATAGGAGTAACGAAGTTAGTTCATTGAATTGATTTATTGCTGAATAAATTGCTTGGTTGGTTTAGTAATTTTCAAGCAAACATGTGAAACATTTATTGATTTCAGCTTCTTATTGTTAAAGGTTTCATCCTTTTCTTTCTCCTTGTAATAGTAAATTAAGAATATGGGGGTTTTAGACTGTTGGACAAAAGACACAAAAAGGTCAGGCTAAAGTCAGAATTCAGAGAGTGTGCACAGGCACTGGTCTTTCTTATATTGGGTACATCTCCCTGATTTACTCAGACAATAAAAGATGAAAAAACATTATGATAAAAAGCAGAAGCGATGATGAAGATATTAAGGTAAATACAAACAATGTGAATTAAATGACTATATTTGGAGAAGGGGAATACGAGCCAGTTAAAGTGACAGAAACAAGGGTTACTTAAGGCCACTGTGATGTCAAGGGTCATTGGGGGCTGAGGCAATATCAAGTTAAAGAAGGTCAGGGTTAGAAAAAGAGGCCTGGGACAATTTAAGGTGCAAAAAATGAGGTGAGGGTGAGGCAACATTTAGTTAAACAAGCTTAAGGTTAGGAAATAAAACTGGGGGCAGGTTAAAGTACAGAGAATGAAGTTGAGTAATATTAAGTTAAATAAGGTTGGGGTTAGGGGGAAAAGCTAGAGGCAGGTTAAGATACTAAATGGGTGGAGTTAGTGTTGAGGGATTAGAAAAGGGTGCGAGGGGGTTAATGAGGGGAAAACTTTTAATTTTCCAGCATTTTCCAATTTCTTGGATATTTTATTGATTAAATAATCAGCAGATTAATCAATAATGAAGATAATCATTCTTTGCAGCCCTAATTAGCACGTTAATGTGTCACAATGTTTATGTTAAAATGAAGGATTTGTCTTAAATTAGTAATTTTTCTGCCACAATACCGACAAATTGCTCTCACTGACATTAATGATCAACCTGTACTTGCTCACTTCACCTCCGTACGTCGTCTTAATTCGGAGTTTTTTCCTGGTTGTTATGCAGCTGATATTGGCCGGTGTGTGTATGCCAGAGGAAACCATAGGCCGTCACAAGCCTGTTAGCATCGCTGTGACTCATTAAGATCTTGAGTAGAAATAGAGTCGATTCAACAGCTGAACTTCAGTTCACCTTTTGAAGATGACAGCAAATGCCTCTCTCTGCTCTCACAAGCATTACAGTCCAGCTCTGTGCGCAATAATTTATCACTAATCATTTCCATGTGTGCAGCAGTGGAGGTGACACACTCATACTTTGGAGCGCTGCAGCGTGATGTGGCTCGGCGGAGTCTTCTGAACCCATACATTAAGAGCAGACAAAGCGGATACAAAGAGCTTGACTCACACCGACTTGCAAACTGAAAGAGACCGGTGCATACCGCTTTGCTCCCTGGCTGGCCGGGCTCACGGACCGTGCATTTTTCTCCAGTTAAACTGTAACCACTAATCACCTCACGGCCTCACTGTTTCCTCCTGGAGCAGACCATTCCTGGGTCCCCAGGGCGCGTTAAAAAGTCCCATCGGGGGGACTACAGGGTCCGAAATCACCTGTGTGGGACATCCCACATGAGCTCAGGACTCTCCCTCTCTCTTTCTGCGAGGATCTGCCGCGGTGAAGTTTAGGGGTCAGCGCCTCTGCTGCGAGTCTGCAGGCCTGCATTTCCAAAATAAACACAGACAACTCAGTGCCTCACTCCAGCTACCCCACCCTACCTCTTCTCATTCTCTTTAATGCTCTTTCTGCATGTGCTCTGTGCTCTCTGCTCAGTGTTTCTATCGTGAGAGAATTTCAGCCCTTCAGACAATATGCAGACCATGTCTGGGGCAGGGCACACTTGATGAGGCAAAGTTAAAGAAAGAATCGAGGAGGAAAGCCAAGACTTGGAAGAATAACAGCAATGTAATGGAGCTGGCAGAGGGAATAGAGTTTTTTGGGTTAGTTTCCAGGGACATACTCAAAGATTTCACCTATAGATGATCGTGAACATGGAACTTTTAGATATCCGGGGGCTCGGAACAGTAATCTGCTCCCAGCGATACAGCTTAAGTGGAGGCACAGCTGGTTTGTATTATTATTTACTTGCTTGGCCAACACCCTGGATTCTCTCTTACAACCTCAATAGCACCACGGCGGTGCAGTATGACTTAGGTATGTATAAGTGTGTGTTTGCTTGTTTGAAGAGAAAAAGAAAGGGAGGAGTCGGACGAGAGAGGCTCTGCTTGTAGGAGACGGGGGAGAGAGGGATTGATGGTAGTTTCTTTTTTTTTTTTTTTTTTTTTTAAGAAGGGAGTGAGGGAGAGACGGGTGAGGCATTTCTAAGACTCAATAAGGCTCTCAAGTCTGGGCCTGGGCCTGGCTCCCTGTCTGGGCACATCCAGTCCTGCTCAGCTAGCTTCCAGACTTTGCCCCTCTTCACCCCCTCCTCCTCCTCCTCCTCCTCCTCCTTCGTCCATCCCCGACTCCCCGGGACTCCATCTCCTCCTCGCTTTTAACTTCTGCCCCCCCCTTCCCGTGCTCTTTTCGTCTCCCACTTTCCATGAGCCCCCTGCTTCACGAGTGACGCTCGCATTATATAAGACATTCCCCATCTTATACATGCGGTAAAAAGAGGGAGAAGAAAGTTTTTGGCCTGCGAGTGTTTACCTTCTCTGTGGCGTTGTGGAGATGTTGCCAGCGCTAATTCAACTCGTATGTGGCGTGGCTGTGTTTTTTCTCTCGTGAGGGAGCCTCGTGTAATTTAGAGATGTTTTTTTTTTTTTTTTTTTTTGAGTTTGAGGTTTGGTAAAATAAAGACTTGTTCTGACCTTAGATACTTCTGCCTCGCTAAAAAGTTGTAATGATTGACTCCCGGTGGCCATCTTGAATTACAACCTCACCACAGCCTGTCTCTCTCTGTTACCGTGTCCTGATGCCCACAGCGTCCATGCCCCTTTGTTTGTTCGGGTCTCGATAAAGGGCCCCGTCAGTCACAGCGGGCTTGGCCATAACTTAATTGATTCTAAATGTCAGCATTGATTCGGGACAGAGGAGTGTGTGAGAGCGTGAGCATCGCCTGACCTTCATCACTAACTGAGATCCTCTCTCAGGGAGACCGATGTGCTCTACGAGTGTCCGCGGCGCAATAATTAGCCCTTCGCCGCTCAGTGCGTTTTCTCCGCCAAACGAGAAGAGGAATCAGCTCCAGATCTGCTTCCAACAGACACTGGACGTGCCAACACATTCAAATCAAGTTTCAGTGCTACTCCATTTTACAGCATTATGCTCAACTCTGTCTGTCGCCATCTCAGTCGCCCTCCATCTGTCCCTTTGCATCTGTCTCCCTCGCTCTCTTTCTCTGTTTCTCTCTCTTGGATGGAGCCGTGAAAGATAAAAGCTGTGGGGTGGAGCCTGTCACTTAGTTGAGCGAGAACACGGGAATACGGAAAGAAAGGGGAGAAAAGAGAGGAGAGAAAAGACTGTCATATTGACCTTGTCTTATTGCCAGACATGGTGGGAGGGTGGAGTGGGAGGGTGGGCAGGCATGGAGCTGCCGTTAAGTTGGCACAGGCGCACAGGGGAAAAAGACAACACGAGCTTTGTGTGTACAGTGTGTGAGATCAGCGGCGAGGCGCGGCTCAAATGGAGGTATAGCAGACAGTATGGGGGGCACGCCCAAATTTAAAGAAGCAGGAGCTCCTTGATCGCCCGCCCGCGTGTGTGTATGTGTGTGTGTGTGTGTTTGCCGCCACAACACAAACACGTCACGTCAGCTCGTCGGCTAATTGCTCTCTGCTGTTTTGTATTTCTCCCTCTTCCTGTTTTCTTCCCCTTTCGATGTTTCATGTTTTGGTTCGGGAAGCCGATCCCTGGCCTTGTTCCCTCTTCTCTTTGACATAAACACACACACACACACACACACGCATGGATGTTGGATGGAAGTGCTAACAAATGCACTTTAAACGTGCAACATGTAGTTTTGGGGGAAGAAATTGACTGTTTGTTTTTTTTTCATGCCTAAACAAACTCGTTTTTATGACTGAATAAACTGAATAAACAAACTGACCTTAAACGACAACACCACTTTACTTGTATTTGGCGGACCCTGCCACCAACCTAGCATCAAACTGTGTTCTGGGGACCTCATGTTCATCCGAGACCAGCTTGTTTATTCAGTTTTGGAAAAAAGAAAACATTTCTGAGTTTGCATTATTACCTCATTAAAAATTCTGAGTCTGAATATCTTTTCCAAAACCACATAGTGCCCCTTCAAAGGAGACACTCTCTGTCCAGAGCACTTCTGGCTCCCCCCTCTTCTTGGCTCCCTGCATGCTGCACAGGTGTCACCCAGCCCTCCTCAGGGACAGGGAGCAGCCGTTCAGGAATCTCGTGGCGAAGTCGCCTTAGACGTATTCCGATAGGCCTCATCAACCCTGCAAAGCGATAACGAGAGCATCCACCATCCCGGCCCACCCCAATGCCTTGCCCCCAGCCTCCCGGAGGCCATGTTGCATAAAGCTGTTGTTGGGATCATATTACCTTGGCTATTGAATAAGGAGACTTGCTCACCGGGGAGTTCACTCTGTGCTTATTGAGTTGCAGGGAATGAAAGTGGCCGGGGTCAGTGCGTAAAGGCGAAAGGGGTTTGCTTCTCATGCGTGTGGTGCCATAATATTCCCGTCCAGGAAATGACTGTGAGACCGGCGCACCCCTCCCAAAGCTGGAGCGGTACCACAGCACTCTGAACTGGTCTGAACTCCGCAACACGCACAGCATGCTGTACACGTATGCATATCTTTATGGCTTTTCACATAGGAGGGTGTACAGCGTGAGAGCACATTGGCCCGAGCGGCTGGTGCTGAAACACAGCCCGGGTTTGCTGCTTCTCGTACCACAGTTTCCATACGCATGTCGCCCCTATTAATCTGCCCTCAGCTTGCTGTTAACTGTGTGGGAGAGAAAGAAAGAAAGAAAGAATGATATCTGGACCTCCTCCTATTTCCCTCCTACCCGCCCGGTGGCTAAGAACTGTTGCTGGGTTTTCACCATTGAGGGAATATAACAGACGTCTCCTGTTGAGTTCAACCGCAGATGCTTTGTACATTGAGTTGTGTTCAGGAGGGAGCTTCAGGAGGAGCTGCAGCGATGTATCGACTAGTTGTCAACCATTATGATAATTGATTAACTGTTTTTGAGTCATTTTTTAAGGACGAAAAAGTCTTGACTCCAGCTGGCTAAATGTGAATTTTTTCTATTTTTTTCTCCTCTGATGTCGGTAAATTGAATATCTTTGGGTTGTGGCTGAAACAAGACATTTGAGGATGTCATGTTGGGCTTTTGCACACATATTTTTCAACATTTTCTGATATTGTAAAGGTCAAACAACTAATCTATTAATCAGTTTGAATGAGTGAACCTAATATTTCTGGGTTGTGGTCAAAACAAGACATTTGAGGATTTGAGCTTTGGGAAACAAAAATCATAATTTTTACAATTTTATGACATTGTAGACCAAAGAACTAATTGTTTCATTGAGAAAATTAATGACGTATCATTAGTTGCAGCCTACTTTCATGCATCCTCCTCAAGTTACGGGGTGCCCACCTGTGTTCTTCCATTTTGGGCTGAACTTGTTCCTCCAAAGGCTTAAAGCCTGCCCTGAGTTTTAAGGGAGTGGCTGCTAGTGGTCTTTTGTTTGTGTGCTTGCTGAAAGAACCTGGTATTTTAAAGATCAAGGCAGGTGCCAGTGCTTTGCATTCCTAACCTGACCTTGTGCTCATTGCTGCTGCCTTTAGGGGAGGTGTGCCTCTGCACAGCCGGCAAACCAGGGGTGAATGTATGTGTGTGTGTGTGTGTGTACACACCCCAAAGTTTCAGCTTTAAACATGGCATTTCAGAGAGCTTATACCTCTCTTTCCATCCGCGCCTTAGTGCACTGTGTTTGATAAGATCGCTCTTCGCTTGCATGCATCTCTGTGGTGGAAAGAGCTCAGTGTTCTTCTGCGTGTCCATTATGTACTCACAAATAACCACGGAGAAAAAAAGACGTTTTTTTGTTTTGGAAGTCCACAGACCTCCAGTGAGAGGGTTAGATCTGACAACCTCCTCGGATATTACTCGAATTTCATACCGCCTGTCGAGCTGTTGGAATAATGCTAATGTCGGTGTGAGTCAGCTGGAACGACAGCATTTAGTGTGGGAGTAAAGCAAAGAAGCATCACTTCCGAAACACAGACCCTATCCAGCTAGCAACCCCGAGCAGAAAACGGACACAGCTGGTTGGTGGGCTGATGAGAGGAAGAGAGGGCCGGGGATTGTTGTGCTGTTTCATCCCCCACAATCTTTATTCATTCAGTCCAGAAAACTTACGACAGAGTCTAAAAAAACACGCCTCGCCACTTGAGCACAAAACCCCAACATGTTTACCCCAAGCTTTGTTGCACAAATGGTAAAAACTGAACTGTTAACTTTTAATCGCTGCATCACCCACCACCAGCTCTAAAAGCCCAAAACTGTTTTCCTCCTTCATTCCCCCCCCCAACCTCCTTTCTTTCCTCTCCTGTTGCTTTCCTACTGAGCGTGGTGTGGTGACGCCCCTGCTTGGCTGGCGAGCCGTCTCCAGACCCTGTGATTGCGCGCAGGAGTCGGAGGATTGCATCACTGCCTGTGCTGAGAGGCCACAGGAATGGACTGAAAAGAAAGAGGAGGGGGGGAGAGAGAGGGAGAGAGGGAGAGAGAGATACATGTGAGAGGGGGTCGATGAAGGAGAGGAAGAGGAGACGGGCGATGACGAACGATGGGGATGGACGTTTCTTGTTTATGTGGAAGTATGGCGGCGCAAAGATGAGAGAGGAGGAATGATGGGTGGACTGCAGGATGTGGAGCGTAAGTGGGAGGTCAGAGTAAGCCGGGGCGGGGATGTCAATCAAATCTAATACTTCTTCTCTTCTCTTCTCTTCTCTTCTCTTCTCTTCTCTTCTCTTCTCTTCTCTTCTCTTCTCTTCTCTTCTCACGGATGGAGGTAGGCCTCCTGCTGTGTTTCATTGGTTCCCCTCTGCTATGAAACTGCTATGTTGTGAAATGCCCCGCGTTATTGTAAGATTACTCACCGCACTTCAAAGTCTACACTACCGCTGTGCGAAGTGCCTCGAGTGTCGGTGCCGGGTACTTTTACTGTTTAGACACTCTGAGTCATCCCCCGCTCCCCCCCACCCCCCCCCCCCCCCACCGTCCCGTCCCCCCAGCGGGATTATCTGTTTACCGCTGATCCTGATACTACAGTTTAGATTAAAACTGTTTTCAGTTGATTAAAAGCGTGTGCAGACCCCGTCCGATTCTGAATTGGAGTAGGTGGGAGAAAAACAGAGCAGTGACTCGAAACACATGTTGCTGCACGTGGGCCCTCAATCACGTACTGTTCATGTCATATAGCAGCTACTAAAAGGCCTAATAAATCGACTGCGGCTTGGGAGAAGTTTCCTAGCTTTTATGCCAATGTGCAGCCACTCTCTCCTTCCGTACCTCGTCGAATGATATTTGCACGTCGAGGTGAGCATATCTCAGGAGCTTTGCGCGAATGTTTGCATTTTGAATTAAAATTCTCGTTTCGAAAGCATCGCGTTGATCTGATGACGCATGCTTCCCCTTGAAAATCCGCCGCCATCCTTCCGCCCTCTCCATCTCCCACCAAGAGTCGAGTCAGGTCACTGTGTCACGCTGTAATCCCGGGTTTAGTGGGCCATAAGGCTTTCCGACACAATGTGAAATCTCAGTCAGATGGCTGTTTATAGATCATTTGTGGCCTAAGCTCGCTATATGCAGCACGGCTAAGTGGAATTGCTGTGCTGTCGTCAGGTCAAGTTTTAGAATATGCACCACTCACAGTCTTACTCTGTTTTATTCAGCCCAGTCTACCATTGATATCAAATCTCTTACAAAAGCCCCTCTAGACAGAGGTGTTGCACAACTGCACAAAGGTCGACATCCTGAAGGTTCAAAATGCATGTCCAGGATGGTCTAAAAAGTGACACCACAGGGAATCTAAAATATCACCATAATTTCAAATCACAACTCAACTCCTCTCACTCTGTGCCTCTGCCTTCTTCAGCATGCACCCTGTTGCGACTACGAATGACTATGTACGTAACTTGTAGGACCGTGTTTTGCGGTCGACTCATCTGACCGAAAGTGTTTTCATTATTTAAAATCTGTTACGATCGTACGGTACAAGTCGCCTCAGCCGTTCACCGAAATTCAAAACAAAAGCAGAAGAACACTGCGGCGGCTCCTTGAAATCTGGGAGAGCCAATGTCCGACTTTTCAGAACAAATTTTGAATGTTAATGTTCGACCGCAGAGAGAGTTGCTCTTCCTTTCTCATGTAGCAGTCCCCTTTGACAACAAACCGCGAATACGCCCCGCCCTCCCCCCTCCCTCCATCCCTCCCTCCCTCCCTCCTGGCACCTTCCCTCCCTGCCTGCCCTCTGCCTGGAATTCTTCAGTGTCTGAACGCTCTGGCTGGAGGCCATCGGTAGCTTGCTGAGAAGCTTCCTGTTGCACTCTCTCCCTCCTTCACTCCGTCTATCCCTCCCTTCTCTCTCTCGTGCACTCACTCACTCCTTTCTCGCCTTGTCCCATGCGCCGTCCTCTCCGGGTCTTAAACTTTGTCTCATGCTCATTTGGGTCTGTGTTGAAGCTTGTGAACGCACGTGTCCCTCCGTCTCTGACTCCAGCCCTCCAACAACTGTCTTTTTTTCCCCCCTCTGTAGCCCTTCCCCGAAGGCTTCAAGCATGCTGCTATTACATAATACTGTGTACAATCCTGTGTGCTCTTTCGTTAGCAGGAGGCAGGAGAAAGGAAGAGTTTAAGTTCAGAGGGAGAGAAAAAGTCTTACTTGCAGCCATTTATCTTGACGAAATGGTGTGAATGAAGGAAACAATTAGGCAATCTGTGCACCGTTTAAAACGGGGAGGGGCGCAGCAGCAGGTGAGAGAGGCATGAGGGGAAGAAAAAGCAAACTGAAAGAGGGGAACGTATGAGAGAAACAAAAGAAAGAATGGAGGGATGAAGAAAGAGAGAAAGAAGGAATGAGAGGCCCAGAGGAGGAGGAGGAGTGGAAACTAAGGTTTCCTGTCTGAGGAGGCGGCTGGCTGAGGAGGACAGAGGCAAAAAAAAAACAAAAAACTCTCAGCTGTGTGCGTTTGTGTGTTGAGTGAGCCGTCAGGGCCGGGGGGGTGGAGGGCGTACACGGGGGCTGCGGCTCGGGTGTGTATGTGTCAGCGGAGGTGGGGTCACTCCCGGCTATTAACTCAAGAAACGTCAGCGGTGACAGGAGTGGGAGTGAAGAAGGAGTGACCATTTTTGGGGCTTTTTTCGTGCGTTTCCAGATTGGATTGGACGAAAGCACGTCTTACCTCAGTCTAACTTGCCGCACCGCGTCCCGCTTTGACAAATCTCGCCCGACTTTGATATGAATCCAGCAGTCGCTTTACTTTGAAACGGGCAAATGCTTTAATTACTTCAATCTGATTATTCCGGGTGTAAACCTGCTTGAAACACGCCAAGTTGTTTATTACTCCTTGGCCTAGTTAAAGATGTAAAACCCAAATGCCAGGGGTCAGAGGTCACACCACACCCACACCTCAGTCACTCACCCCTGACCCTGTCTGTCCCACCTGGTGGATGGAAAAACCAGCAGGTCCAGACACGAGCCATGCTGCAGCTGAAGGTCTTAAAGCACAGAATTATGAAACCTATTGCAAAACGTGTTTACCAGAGTTGTTTGTCCTCAGGTTATTAAATGTGGTTGCTGCAATGTTGCACCGGAGATTTAGGGGATGTCTTCTTTTTATTTGGTCACCTCTTTTTTGAGTCTACAACTAAGTCTAACCTATAATAACTCATCTGACTGAAGATTTTGTAGGATTTTGCTTGTTAATGGAGACCCCACTGATCAAAACATATCCAAAAGACATCAGTTTACCGTCTATGTTGGTGTTTGTCAAGACTTCCTCTTCCGTTGAAAAGTCTTTTAAACCTTTATTGATGTGCTATCGACGTGAGACTCTTCCTGTGGTTCAAAATTAAAGTTATAATGGCTGCTTTTAAATGATCACAGATGTGTCTCTGTAGTCTCTGTCCTGCAAATTCTTGACTTGTGAGCTATATATATAACGTTTTTGAGAAGTCGTATTACACCACATTTCCAGCGGGACCAGAAACTTCTGGAGGCACTAGAATTAGGCTCAGGAAAATCATTTTACCCACAAAAAGGTGCCTGCACAGGGAGAAGGCACTTTGCAAAGGTACAGGAACTTTGGGTGCCCGGGGCTTGCAGCACTGAAAAATGTAATTCATCAAGTCAAGTCAAGCAAAAATCGTCATAATCCAAAAATGTTATGATCGTATATCTCAGATCAGAGTTTAGTTCATATGTGCCATCTCAGGTCAAACATGGACTCAAAATACTTCACAAATACATATAGTATACTAAAATCCCTGCTAAATCTTATTTTGGAAATGTTTGTGGTCGAAATATGAACTAATTTCTACAGTATCAAGGGTGACATGAACTAAAGTAGATATTTCTCCTGGTCATGCACGTCAGGGTAATTCTAAGTGATATATATGTAGGCAACTGGGTTTAAAAGCCTGCATCTCCCTTCTTGTTAGTTAGAACTGAAGAAGCCTTGCAGGTTCATTTTTCACAGCGTGATCGCTTTAAAACAGCACGTCGGAGCCCTTCAGAATCACATCAACACCATCAGATGCTGGAAGTTCCCACCGCGCTCTCTCGCTCTCCCGCTCTCCCGCTCTCGCTCTGGCTCGCTCTCCACGCACACTGTGTTTGTGTGTGAGAGTGAAAAAAGAGAGAGCAAAGAGCCCCGGGGAGAGATGGCTTACCTCCTACAGACCACCTCCCAGGGTCACAGCGGGAGGCAGATTAAGTTACAGCCAGCCTCAGAGGGGGTCACAAAAGACGTGTACACACACACACACACACACACACACACACACACACACACACACGCACACATGCACACATTCTCTCCCTCGCCCTCACAGAAAGCAAAATATTACCCAATCCGGTTTTATACCCTGCAACATAATCATCTTATGCTGCACAGTTTTGATATTCTCGAACCAACCCTCCTCCGGTCGGATCGGGCTGGAGATCAATCGGTCGGTGCGTGGTCAAAGGTCGCCGCTGATCCGTGTGAGCCTAGCCTCGGAGCATGGAGTTGTCAAAAACCCATACCCCTCCTTTGACCTGATGCCCCCCCACAGTGCTCCTTCGACCATCAGCCAACCTCGACCTCGAATACCCCATCAAAGAGACTTGAGCGGTGTCCTGATGCAGAGGGGTGGATGTGGGAAAGGGTTATGCAGGGGGAGTAGGTGATGGGGGCTGCTAAAGAGGACACGCACAAACCTCTCTTTCAGGACTGCGCTTCCTCCTCTACTTCCTTGTATATCCTCGCTGTGGCCCCCTCGGTCATCCCTCCTCTCCTCTCCTCTCCTCTCCCGTTCAGCTGCTGTGGCCTGTGTTTACTCTGCTAGAGAGAGAGAGAGGGCCCAGAGAGGGGACAATGCCGTCTTTCAGAGAGACTGTCGACCCCACGGTTGAGCAAGGAAGTCTGCATGGGGGCCAGCCAACACCCTTTCCACAAACTTCACAGCCATCCGCCACTGAGCTTTACTCACACACTCACATATCAGGCAGGCATGCACACACAAACGGCACCACGCTCCTTCCTTCTCTGCATCTTTGTCTCACGTTTCCCACAAACCCCTCTCGGCAGCCATGGCCATTTGGAGGATGTAGTCGAGATCCCGTTGCCCCAGTCCAAGATCCACACACTGTGAGTCACTTCCCAGTCTCGACTGTTTCTCCACCGAGAAATGATCACAAGGGTGGGCTGAGGTGAAATCCAGCAGTGTGGACTTGATACACCGGGAGCTGCACCGGCCGACTCCACAGGGAACACATTAGCGCAGTACAGACTGCCTCGGGTGTGTTTGATATCATAGATATTTTATGACCCGCTGTGTTTCTTAGAAGTCCGAGAGCGATTCAAGCACATTGCTTTTAAAGAAAGCTCTTTGAGAGCGTTGCACACACCAATGTCCATCAAAACCCACTGCTCTGCTACACAAGGCTCTTTTCAACGTACGGCTAACTTGCCTTCATGCGGGTGGTGACGAAGGCTGTTTGCTGTTTTCCTAAAAAAAAAAATCAACTCATCAGTCTTGTGACTATTAAGTCACCATTATACCACATATACAACACATCACAGTCAACATCCCTTGCTAGGAAAATAGTGTACCTTCTAAAAAATGTCTTTACTTCAAGTTCAGAAATACAGAAAATGAAACATTAACACCACCTTTTCAAAACATTCTTCCCCAAATGCAACTTTTTATCTTATACCGTTAAAAGGTAAAAAGGTTAAATTCCCATTTTTGTATATGGTAACAAAGTCGTTGTGCTTTCAACTACTATCGACTATTCAATTTCCATTCAGCACACCATGTATGTATGAACAACAAACTCATTCTAGTGTGAGTCCGTCTTTCACATCAACACATTTGTTGTCAAAACCCTCCTGCTATTTGAGAACAATATAATCTTGAATGGCTTCAAGTTTAATTCCCTATTTAACCGTCTTGGGCCTAAACTCATCATATGTCATACCAGTGGTCTCTAAATCAAAACAAATTTTGAAACAACAGGAGGTTTTACACTCATGACACACAAGTTGTTGCTTCCTCACTGAGATATAAATAATATATATGTTGTCATCAGGAAGCTGAAAGATACCAACAATGCTTTCCATTATATGGGGAAAGGACATGTTTTCACGAGGCTGGCTGTTGCTAGAGCAGGAGTGAGATAGCGTTGGAGGCCAGCTTTATAAATTGGAAAAGATGAGCTGTACGATCCATAATGGAGGTATAGTAATGGGTTGCACGTGGAGCAGCCGCCTGAGAAGAGCCTTTGTGGGTTTCACATCGAGACATGTAAAATCACACGATTTTAGATGCCAAATTGATTTATATTCCAGTCGTCGTATGGATCCAAACGTTCCAGATCTGGTTCTCATAGAGTGGATTATGGCAGTGACGGGAGGCCAGTTTTTCTGTTTGTCCCCGCAGTGGATGAGAGAAGGATTTGTAGAAAGGTTAAGCTGATTCCTCGTCTGTGCCTCGGGGTAAAGGGTTTTAACTCAGTTAAAGTGGATGACAGATGATTTTCTGCTATTTTAGCCAAACAATGAAGCCAAAACTCTTGGCAGGAGTTACAGTAAGTTATTCATACCCACCCTGTCCAGAGGAAAGAGAGAGAGAGCGAGAGAGATGTGGTATTAACCGCAGCTCATTCTAAATCAGGATCATATCCGTCGAGGATCACAGATCAAAACATGTTTATTTTCTCAGCTAATAACAGCGTTCGCCCACATAACAACCTCTCTATGGTTAAAACGATCATTAGAGCAACTGCCAGTTATACCCCTACTTTATCATTACACAAGCGACCTGGATTTAACTGATGGAATAATAACTTAAAGGGGCAATTTGTAAGATATGGCTAGAATTTATGTTAAAAAAAAAGTCGAAAAATTAAGATTATTGAAATAATGTGTGTTGACGGTATATCAAAGACGTCTATGTATTGTCTGCTTAAGTGAGCATGCTAACCAGCTAGTCTTGACTTGGCCTGTCTCATAATACATAATAGTCATCCCTACAATATTGTCGCAGTATCGATATTTAGATATTTGGTGAAAACTCTTGTTTAGCTTTATGATGGGCTTTCGGAAGATTTGAAAATATAGTATATAGTATATATAGTATAGTATAGTATATAGTATATTGTGTTATAGCCTAATAACATCATGATTTTATTTTGAAGCATACTACATTTGTTTTTAAATCACCACCGACATTTCTTTGGTAAGTCATTCTATACTGCCAAACAAGATGAGCCAGTGGGTCATGTGCTTGTGAGTGTGGTCTCTAATGTGATAAAAGCAAAAAATTTGTCCTTAAATGTTTCTTTATGTGCATGTGAGGAACATGCATGTGTGTGGATATATATGTGTGTGTGTGTGTGTGTGTGTGTGTGTGTGTGTGTGTGTGTGCGCATCATCAGCCCTGAGAGATCACACTGATAATGCCATAAATGCTGCCCTGTGTCCATGTTCATACAGTATGTTCCTATGTTTGCATCGGTACGTGTGTCATCATCGTAATATGTATGGCTGATTGAGTCTATACACCCCCCTCCCTCCCAGTATGTGTGTGTGTGTGTGTGTGTGTGTGTGCATGCGTGTGTGTGTGTGAGCTGGTGGCCAAACCATCCCTCATTGGGCCGGTGAACCTGGTGACCTCTCTGCTCCGTGCCTCCCAGACACAAGGGCTTCTCATGTGGCCCCTGGCCAGTCGCTCTCAAAGCCCACCATTCACCACCGACCGTGGCTTCTTCTACGAGTGTGTATCGGCATGTGTGTGAGGGAGAGGGAGAGGGACGAGGGGCGAATTTGTTGAAATTACAGTTTGATTAATTACTTGTGTGTGTGTGAGTGCGCACTTCTGTAATTACAACTGTGTGTGTGTCTGTGTGTGTGTGTGCGCGCACGCATCTGTGTATGGCGAAGGCTCAACGTGCACAGTGGGACTTGTTCTACATGAACTCGAACAGGAATATAGGACACCCTGCGACTGTGTGTGTGTGATTCTGTGGAGAAGAAGCAGTGAACCTGAAGGCATTGTGTAGAATGGAGAGCTTGGCTACGAACCAGCAGTACAGTACTAGCACCGCCTGTATGTGTGAAGCTTCCTCAAGAGGTTTGCTGAATATTATCAACATTTTACGATGAAACTTGACTCACAGGAATCATATCGGTGTTGGGTTGTGTACGTAAGTTCTTTGCAGTGATGCTGGGTCAGTCTGGTGGCAGAGGAAGACCTCGACTGGAACTCAAAATGACAGCTAGACGAAGCGCCCTGCCCACGAGCCTCAGGCTGGGTCCAGAGGTCAGTGTGTTTAGAGGAGGGAGGAGGTGGACGGAGTAGGTGCAGCTGGACTCGAAGGCCTCGGGGGCCTGCCGCCGGTGGGTCTCAAAGGTCCGTGGGGTCTGAAGGTGCACAAGGTGGGGGGTGGGCAGGGGGGTGATGTGACAGGGTGCAAGGGCCAGTGACTGGTCGAGGGGTGGGGTGAAGCAGGGCTGGCGGTGAGGGTGACCATCTGGATTGGATTGTAGACATTCCTCAGGAAGAGTGTGTGAGTAAAGGTCAGCATGGAAAAAGAGGAGGGGGTCACTCAGATCTGTGTGTGTGTGTGTGTGTGTGTGTGTGTGTGTGTGTGTGTGTGTGTGTTTGTTTTTCTTTGGCTTACTCGGTGTTTCAGTTTACGATTGCGGCCAGTTTGCCATTGTTTTGGAGTATTTCTTACCCAGCGGGATTGTGGAATGTGAGAAACTTTCACAATGTTCACATGGGAACTATTGCAGGTGTGAGAATCTGTCACTGCATTTCACTGTACGTGTGGTTGCATGAAAACCAAGTCGTCCTTCACTGGCCCCTCTCCGCTTAACTCTGCTCCTCTGCGACTGTTTGTGCAGGTGGGAGGTGAGCGGGTCTTGGCCATGCTGTCCCTGGACGAGCCCCTGGACCTGAAGCTCCCTCGGCGGGCCAGTGGGAGGGACAGAGGGGCGCGCTCGCCTCCGCTCTCCCCGCTGCACCCCAAGCGAGCTCGCCAGCTTCGCATGGCGGATGACGGCACCGCAGTCATAGAGCCCGCCTCCCCAGCATCGCTGCACACAGGTGGGTAACAACAAAACGAGACACATTTTCTTCTGCAGCCAAAAAGTTGTGGATGGGACATGCTGCCTGTGTTCTATTGCTGCATTCACATGCTCCTCAGATGGTCCCATTTCCTGAGATAGGAAGTTGTTCTTCCGACTTTGGTGTGTTCATGTGCCATGTTGGAATGTGGGAGCAACATGGACGCCAAAAAGAAGTTGTTTTGCTTTTTTTTTCTCCTCAAAACGTTTAAACAACACATTGACAGCTATTTCGAGTATTTGAGTGAGGAAACAATACAATGAATATACAATACATGACTTTGGAAGAAGTTTCTTACCATTAAGCCAATGTTTACTTTCGTCTGCCATCTTTCAGCGTGATGTGACGTCAACCAGGCAACTTGTGTCCCAAAGGATGTGGGACTGATCAACAGTTCTTATTACTGTAGTCCAAATGTAAAAAAGATGATGTTGTGTACTAGAAGTTCCAATTTCTTTAGCTTATTGGTATAAACATGTGACAGCATTAGTTTTGCAAGTATCTGACCAAAAACCAGAGCAATGGACAGATTGAAATATCAACCTGATGATGCATCAAATAAAAAGTGAAGGTATAACCAAAGTTATTCCAGTTAATCATGACTGACATGAGCGTGTATAGCAAAGATCATTGCAATATATACAATCATTTTCAAGAGGTTTCACTCACAGGGGACCACTGAAGTCATTAGGCTTCATCCTCTGGGGACATTGAATATCTCTACAAAAGGTCCGACCAATCCGTCCTGTACTTGTTGATATATTTAAGTCCGGACCAGAATGGTGGACCGACTGCAGGGACTGAGTGAGACCAGCGTCTCCATACCAGAACCCCCAGCCAGGTGAGAGGTCACCTTCACAGGTGTGTGTTTGTTTTCCTCAGGTGTGCAAGTGGTCCCTCATGACCGAACAGACACCCCCACCCCCCCTGCAGTGGACCTGAGCATGTCTCCCTCCTCCCGCCACACCCCCAGTTCTCCAGAAATGACTAACGGCAACTACATCCCCTCAGGGGTGAGTATGAACACGCACGCGCACACTCACACACACGCACACACACACATACCTACACACCAGGACATGTTTTATCGTAATTCTCTCTGTTCATCGTCTGAGTTGTTGAAAGAAAAAACACTGGCGAACACTTTCCCGTCTACAGCAAAGAGTGACTCAGCCTGCTGGGGTCAGCAAATCAGGAACAACATGGGGTTGTGTCACACTCTCCATAACGAAAATCAGGCTGTGCACAGGGGGGGAAGCCTGTGTATATGTGTGTGTGAGAGAGAGAGAGGGGGGTGGTTCTTATCAAACACCTCTTGTGTCCCCAACAAGTGCCTCTGTCTGCATAAGCTGAACTCAGTGGCCCCGCTGGCATGACGTGTGTGCGCGCCTGTGTGCATGTGTATGTGTGTTTTAATCGGATTTAACACAAGGTACAGCCATGCAGGCCTCACGCCGCCTAATTCAATTGCCTCCCAATTGAATTGAGACACGCTGGCTGGGACCATTCAGCCGCCCCCACGTCCCACCGAGTCCTAGATAGCCGCCGACCCCCTCATCACACACTCACACACACATGCTCACACACTATTCAGATTCTGATAGGATGCTTTCTCCCCCCCTTCGCCTTACTCTCTCTCTCACAATTAGAGCTGCACACACTCACGCTCACATGTTCTCTCCCCTACAGCATCTCACAAAGCGGCTCACATAGTTTTGCATGCAGAGGCAGAGCTCGGCGCAGGGGATTGGTCTCATTTTATGAAATTTGTCACATACACATTGCTGACATAGCTGAAGACGCAGAGACAGCCACGGGATTGTGGTCCATTTGCACCCTTAATCTGTCTCTCTGTGCTTCCCTGCGCTCGCGAGACAGCTCGGACTCACTCTCCTCTTTTAAATTCCTCCTCTCTGTTTTTTTTTTTGCTCGAGCTGAGATACTCTGTATGTATGTGTGTGTATCTGTGCGTGTGTGTGAGTCACTGCATTAGCTCTTTGAGCCCCAGCTGAGGTTCAGTGAATCTTACAGCTCCCATGCAGAGCTCAGGGATGTAGGGAGGTTTTTGTAGCGCACGGCGGGTGACTACAAGAGAATAAGTGGAGAGGATTTTTGAAGGGGAAAGATGAAGATTAGCAGTTCTGTACTCCATTGAGGAAAAGAAAGACTCTTGTCCCTATCAAGTATTCTCTGTGTCAACCCAGCTGAGCTCATACCTTTAGAAAGGTATGACCGTGAACAGTGTTTTTATTGTACTTTTGAGGCCTCAAAATACACCCACCACTGGTTTTATGTTTTTATGTGAGTTTCTTTCTTTATGCGTGGAGTGGAATGATAACCTTGAGAGTCCTATCTCTCCTTCGCTGTTTTTTTAGAACATCTCACAGGCCTTTCAGTTTTTTGTGCCAATCGGAGCTGGGACGGGACTCCACCTGCCGTCCTCCATGTTCATTGGCCAGACGAGCGACAAGAGAGCCTCTCCTGACCTCTCAGCGGACGAGCAATTGGCCTGCCGCTGGAAGAAGGTAGGGCCCAGTCAAGAAAGGAGAGGGAACACACTTCCTGCGTGTTGCAGTTGAATCGTCACAACAATTCATGAAATGCTGAATGTTTCCTCTCCTCCAGTGCCATCTGCTCTTTGACTCCCTGCAAGACCTGGTGGATCATGTCAACGACTTCCATGTCAAGCCCGAAAAAGATTCTGGGTACTGCTGCCACTGGGAGGGCTGCGCTCGCAAAGGGAGGGGTTTCAATGCTCGGTGAGCAAATCATACAGAAACAAACAATGTTATGATTATTAATGAAGTGGACACATGGAGAGAATTTGAGAGGAAGCTGCTGCATTGAACTTGTTTTTGATTGACGGCAGGTACAAGATGCTCATCCACATTCGCACCCACACTAATGAGAAGCCCCACCGCTGTCCCACCTGCAACAAGAGCTTCTCACGCCTGGAGAACCTCAAGATACACAACCGGTCACACACAGGTCAGCAGGAGAACCAAATGACAAAAATGTGTACAGAGCTTTATATTTAAAGGGTAGCCCCACTGATTTGACACATGTAAAAACAGCCTTCTAGTTTCAAACTCGCTACAAAGTGAGGCGCAAACATTCAGCTGTAGGAACAAGAAGGAAAACACATTTTTTGAGATGAATTTTGACATGTGTTAATGTTATTCATTCTCATCATCTGGATCATCTCTCCTCCCTGCAGGTGAAAAGCCCTACATCTGTCCCTACGAGGGTTGCAACAAACGCTACTCCAACTCCAGCGACCGCTTCAAGCACACACGCACGCACTACGTGGACAAGCCCTACTACTGCAAGATGGTGGGCTGCCTGAAGCGCTACACAGACCCCAGCTCCCTCCGCAAGCACATCAAGGCCCATGGCCACTTTGTTGCTCAGGAGCACGGCTCCCCAGGTGGGGTGGGCTCCTTGCTGAAGGGGAGTCAAAGCGGAGGGCCTGCGGGCGAAGCTGGGAAGGATTCAGAGCTGTCTTATGTAAGCGCCGCCCACATTATCATCCCAGGGGCAGCGGCTGCTCTCTTGGGAGGCCACGCTCTGCAGGGTCTTGGCGGTGCCCTTCCCCTGTCCCCTCTCAGCCCTCGGCCCCTGGACCTCAGCACGCTGGGTTGTCCCAGCTCACCGCCAGCCAGCATGGGATCCATCCTGTCCTTCAGCGGCTCCCCGCTGGGCCTGACCAAGTCCCCTCTGCTCTCCTCGGCGTTCCCCTCCTCGGCCCTGGGCCTGCCGATGGTGCCCATGATGGGGGCCTCGTCTGATCGCAGGGCCCAGAGCCTGCAGGCCAGGAAGGGCCGGGGGGAGCAGGCCAAGAATGAGGTGACTGGGGGGGTCCTGAACCTCTCCACAGGAGAGCCTCATGACCCCCTGTCCTGGGTGGTCATCCCCCCAGGCACTGTGGTGCTCAAGCCAGCTGTGGTCAACTGATACACACACACACACACACACACACACACACATATTCCAGAAGAGCTCAGGGGGGTGGGGTCGGGGGGGGGACGCCATAGTGAGGGTACAGGCGGTCAAAGGTGATAGGGATTGGCTCGCACAATCAAATCCAGGCAATGCAACCTGAGAGAATCTCATCAAACCTTCAATCAGTAGAACAAAAGAAAACACTACACCTCACAAGATTTAAGTATACAACGCAAGCCTCTTGTATTGATGGGAAACTAAACCTGGGGCCCAAGAACTCTGTATTTCTATTACAAGGCCTGACAACGGGCTACTCTTTGCTCTTTTATACTTTATTCATTCCTGTTTGCTGGTTCTGAGGACAGGGACCATGAAACGTGATGGTCTTAGTGCTCTGTGTTCTTACAAAAGTCCTGATTCAACGAGTAGTATTTATAGGACTGTATTCATCGACAGTGTGCCTCCAGCTTAGCGGCGAGATAGACGCACCACGAAAAAAAAAAAAACGAACGACGCGCTCACAGTTAGGCTAACGTGCTCGTAATAGGACGATTCTCCACGGCTGATTTTTAAGAGTTATGACCAATTTCTCACAGGCTGCTGTGATTAATGTGATTCGGACAGGCTTGCCGTTACCAAAGCAAGTGAACTAAAACTGTCTCGGATTTGTCCAGGAAAGAGACTGCAGAGACAGTTCAATTAAACACAGCACTTATTAGTGTCAGCTGGTTCTAGTATTGAAACCTCAAAACTGCTGCTAACCTCTCAGCTCCCCCCAGTGTTAACACAAACTGGGTGAGAGCACCTTTGACAATCTATCCCCAAGTTCGGGGAGGGTGACCAACAAGAATGTGTGCCAGGCGTACAGACTAGGGACTTTTAAGGGGCACAGAGCGAACTGAGGACTTGACACAGACAAACGGTGTTACATCACCTGGCAATGACCAATCATCACTTCCTCTTTTACTCAAGTGAAATTTAAGGCATTGGTGCATCTGGCTCCCTCCCCTGGTCGGACACGACACACAGCATCCCTCTTGCCATCTACAGAACGCGCACTGTTTCAGTTCTGGATTGTCCAGCTGCTTTCCCGTAATTGAATCAACACGGCCAGTTTGTGTATGAAAGGGCCACTGTGGCGATAAACACTAGTTTCTTGTGTTTTAGAAATTGACCTGACCCAAAACCAGCTGTGAAAAACAGGTGGTCGTCCAGTTAGAGCTCAACTTAGCCCTGTTGGTTTTTTAAAGTTCAGCAGGTCCCATGCTGTGCCAAAAATACCTGGAGAGAGCGGAGAGAGGGATGCATGTATTGTGCCACGGGGGGGAGAGAGGGGGTTGTGATGCACTCAATGCCACCTACAGCTGGACTGACTAGGAAGCCACACTTTTGCAAACTGCCTCATTTTATCTGTCCAAAGGGGCAACGAAAAAAATGACAAAAAAAGACAAAGACTCATTTGACTTCTGGGAAATCTTTTCTCACAGTTCGATTAAGCAGGCAACATGCACTTACAGTACCACACACTATATTCCTGACATGTTTTAGCAAATGTTACTGCCAAGTCTTTAAAAGCTAGTTCGCTCTCATTTTTTTTTTGCAAGGGTCAATTTCGCTTGTCAGGGTCCTTCCAGGCTTGTGTTGCTCACCGCTAATGCATGCGTGACGCCGACTGCCGTCTCCACAGAGGAGAGGTAGGGGAGCGGGAGAGTTGCAACAGAAGGAACATTCCCTCAAGAGACTCCTCCATCTCTCCTCCTGCTTCTACGTTGATGGTCTCACCCTTCCATCACCCAGTCTTAGAAATAATCAGTTATTGCTGTTTTACATTGTTGTCTTTTTTTTCTTTTTTTTTTTGCTGTTGTTCAGACGAGACATTTTTTCTGATGTTGAAGTTGCTTCTTGTTGTTTGCGATGGCTGCTCTGCACTCAGCTTTCTGCCGCTGAGGACAAGTCTTTTGAGAGGCTGAGGAGAAGACGCGAGGGGGAGATTTTGGGGGGAGTCATCAAGGGTGGTGGTTTCCAACCCCCCGGGGGTTTAGGATCAATCTGAAGGGTCACAAGATGACTACACTGATGACATTTTAACACAATTGTGTCATTTTTGAAACCTTTTTCCAATAATTATACTTTTTAGCTACACTAGTGGCATGGGTGAATGGATGCATAGCCAACTTACAATCAAATGTGGAACACACAAATCGTAGATGCTACTTAAATCGATCAAAGGGCTATGTTCCGATAAAAACATACGACGATTCCTCATTACTCACCTCTTTTATTGCCATATTCAGAATATGATAATAATTATAAAATATTACTTATCCACAAGGGAACACAGAGGTGATTTTTCTTTTTTTTAATGAACAAATACATACAAACACGAAGGATCTCCTTTTCCATGTTTGACCATCCATCCATGTTTTCTGGGTAAAACATTCTTACAGATGCAATATGTACGAAATATAGTTGAAAACATTCAAAGTTTGACTAAAATGATCAATGGAATGTTAAAAAATGTTCTGACATCTGTGTATAGTGTTGCAAAGATATACACTGAAGTCAGCATGCTAAACAGATAACAGTGTAAAGTAGTTGAAATAGTGGCGCCAACACTCAGACTGCTAGCTGCACAGCTAACTGAGCTAACTAGCTAACGGCAGCTACAGTTAACAGCAGTAAGTGGTTACTTGCTCCTATAGGTGACTCCTATTTATTTTTAATTAGAGAGGTGGTAAAATTTTACATATTGCACTGTTAAGTACAAAATGACACAAAATCACACAATCACTGTGTGAAAATGTTGAAGAAACCTTCAAAAAGTGTTTCTGAGAATGGTTTCAAGACCAAGACCAATCTAGAGTACTATAACACTTCAAGAGAGGAAATAAGTACAGTTGGGTGTTTTTTGTTTTAGGGGGTCACAAGCCAAAAGGTTGGATACCACTACCCTAGGAGGGACATCTGGTTTATTGGGGGTCCAGTGGACCAAATGATATCACATACCTCCACAAAATGAGGATCATTAAGAGAGGGTGTGTCCCTAAAATACAAAATTATCTTTTACTATCTCCACAGTGAGTTAAAGGGAAACCACAGAGCTATAAAATCCGACTGTGAAATGGCGGGCAGCGCTGGGAAAGTGTGAGAGCGAAGAGAGGAAGGATTGGCTGAATGAATAAATGAATGGACAGGCGACAGGGAGGGAGAGAGAGGGAGATGAGGGGAGAGGCTGTGTGTGCCAGCGGGGGAGAAAGGGAGGCAGAGGATAGCTGTGCCGTGCAGCCGCCCTCCATCTGGCCACCTACCCAGCAAACGGCCCTCTCAGCTCTGAAGTCACTGGCTGTGCTGTGCCCAATGTGCCAGCCACTCACAAGGCGTACCAGCCTGCAGGAAAAACTAGGCCACTGAACTCTGTCTGCCCTCTGGCTTTTTTTTTTTTTTTCATAGATTAAACCCAAAAGGCTCAACTCCCCCACCTCCCGGCCACAAAGCTTTTTATTTCAACAGAGATTCACAGTAAACAAAAACAAATAGAATCCTCCCTGTCTGAGGATGAGCTTTGTGTCGGGCTGCAGAGCTGCATACCTGCGTTTTCTCCCCCAGTAATTCTTACTCATCATTATCTCAGACAACCCATCCCCCTCCTCTTCCTCACCACACACACACATGCACACACACACATGCACACACACCAGTAGCCTGTCTCCGGGTTCAGAATCCCTTGTTGTGAGTGGACAATTCTGGCATGTGATGTCATCAGAAACAGGTGTTAAGTAGGCTAGACACGGTTTCCGTGGCAACAGTGAAACCCACAGATGCGGCGGCTCTCCTCCTCCCTGTTAGTCTGTCTCACTCTCCTCTGCAGGTCGAAGGCAGGGCCAGAGACTCGGCGCAGTGGCAGAAAGCTGATTAATAAATAAGATGACACGGATCCTCCCGGGGTCCACAACTATTTCAATATTATATAAGCTGTACGATCCATTAACCCTTTGAGCTCAGTCTGTAATAAACTGCACTTTTGTTCCCCTCATAGAGTGCATAGATACGGGGATGCTGCCACATCCTGTCTCAGTGTAGAGCGTTATTCATCAGTTGTTTTGGGAACCAAGAATAATTGTAAAAAACAAAAAAAATCCTCAGTTGCTGAAAATGTCTGAATTTAAAATCTTATTTTTCTTTTTTTATATATATTATAAAAGCGGTACTTGCTTGCTCCTGGAGATTTTTAAAGTAAACCCTCACTTAAAGCTATGAAAAGTTGGAACAGAAATCCAGGGCACGAAATTTGTGTTAGCTAGCTAGGTCAGTGTAATTGTTAAGGGGTGCCATTGACTGAAGTGCCACAGTGTTGCACAAAGGGTTAATGATAAGACTAAGGCCATGCAAGGCCTGTTCCAAGTTATGTTTTTTGCACATTTGTGAGATATTATGTCAGTATTTTAAGTTTTCCAAGTGCCTTTTTATTATAGGTAAAAAATATAGAAGCTATACACTATATGAAAAAAAATGATTATATGAAAATATATTTTTTTCCTGGCATCATGTTCTGTGGTTGAACATGCAGAATTTTAGAGTTGTAAAAGTCTCCAATTGGTACAACATAGCGGTGTTCTCCTGTTTTAGAGGAATTTTATTACGATATTGATAATAATGTCAATGAAAAGGAAAATGTTTAATAAAGTTGTATTTGATATGACGTGTGTTTTCATTTCTGATAGAAAATGTACAATAAAATTACATTTATGGAAATGCACATATTTCAAGATATCATCCAGGCAAAGTGATTCTGCCATTGTGGACTGACATGTATGCACTTCATCTGAACAACCACAATCATATTGCCCTGATGAATAGTTAACATATTACAAATAGATATAAAAAGGCAAAGTCAAGGCTAAAGAAAAAGAAGGCTTTATTTAGGTTATAATTTACAGAGGATGGGGAGAGGAAAGACAGGGTGGCCGTCATTTCATCCTTCATGTTTCTGTTTTCTGCTGCTTTTCTTGTTGTGTCTGAATATTTAGTTCCTCCTCTAGACGCTCTTTCGCCCGAACCACCTGGAGACAAACAGCAACAATATTGACACTTTTAGATCGACAAAATTACGCTGCGATCTACTCAGAGCAGGGAGGACTGGGTAACGGGTAAAAATCAGTAACAACCATTGTTCTAAACACGACACGGTTCAAAGATTGGCTTCCTCCCACACACTGAGTGCAACATGATTCATGATTTGATATTTAACACGGACACAAAGACGGAAAGGGAACCGATCGTTGTTTGTTTGGATGTTATGAGCATGATAACAGAGTGCTCTGAGGTCACTGTTCAGCATCATCGCTCCCAGCCGAACAAGCTGCAATATCAGGCATTTCACATGACCGTAGGCTATGCGACAAAAAACAGCTAATTCATGAAGCTGAAAAATGTTTATGACTCAAGTCAATCGGTCAACTATGCCATTTTTTAATCCAAAGCTCACACTGTTTGGGACGTCTTTGTTATGACAACTTGATGTCAAAACTGCTGTAAGCATTGTGGTTGTTTTAGCTAAAGTCCTGTATGTTTTGCTGTTAGCGTTCTCCTCCCTCCTCTCACATCGCCACATGAATGTCCAGCGGCATTCACCAGATGTAGCAGCAAACAGTAGGATCCTGCTCTCAACAGAGCAGAAAGGCGCCTCTTCTTGGAGTTCTCTGCCCTGATTGGATACAATGGGCAGGGATACCAGAAAATATCTATTTTCTTTTGCTGCATATGACTACTGCGAGTGGAGGAGAGACACGGGTGCCTGATCAAACACTTCATGACAGCTGGTACTCTTGGAATATAGCGCTGTTTAATATCATTTACAGCAGCTTTTAATACGACAACATAACCTGTCATAAGTATATTATATCAGGACTAATTATCTTCTTCAAATTTCATCTTCATTCATCCAACTGCAAGACTACTTACCTTAATGTGTTAACATCACATTCAACTGTCATGTGGTATGATAATAAGTCCTACTATGACATGTTTATGACTTGTTCTGTCGTCTTTGTTAATGTCCGATTAAAATAACAAATGACAGTCAGGTTAGAAAACACAATGTGAACAATGCAAATAAATTGATAAAAGCAAAGTGAATGTGTCACATCCTAAGCTACAGTATACTTACTTTTGATTGTATGTAAAATGAACCGCCCACTGACTTGTCATTGACTTTAAAAAGGTGCTCGTAGTTCTGGAAGAGATGAACACTTCAGTGTTAGTGCTTGAGCAGCATTTCATCATCACTTTAACATCACAGGAAAGACACATATTGACACATTTTCTCATCACTGTTACAGCAGAAGGTATAGAGAAGTGTAGATAAGGCTGAATGGTCAAATGAACACATTAATGTGAATGCATCTTAACTTACTGAGCTGCTAAATCTTGGATAGGGACTTTGCGGCTGTTACACAGCGGCAGTGTGTTTAGCCATTATTTTCTAAGATACAACCAAGTGATATTTTACAATCACACAAGTCCAAAGATTGTTTCATCTAAAATCATTTTGAGTTGGGAAAATTATTCTGAAGCAATCTGTTTCCTCCACATTTTGAGGAGTTTAGGTGATAATAAAACCAAAAAGACGTCACATGTAGGCTACAGTGAATCGAAAGGGATGTTGTCAAGGAAATAACTCTGGATTGAAGGAGTGTGTGTACCTTCTGAATCTCCTCAGGAGTGAGCGTGGAGATGTTGAGGATTTGCTGTGCCTCTTGAACGGTCATCCCGGTGATGCTCGAGGCCGCAGCAGAGTGCTGAGCTGAACTGCCCCTGGCCTTCGCTGCTGCTTGACTGGCTGTGAGAGGAAAAACACGACACACACACACAAATACTTCAGTTCATTCAACAACATCTATGAATGTGAAAGTAAAGTTTATCTCACACAGAGCTACAACTTGGGCTGACTTGCACCAGACTAAACATTTATCATTTGCATATACCATATTATATAAAGTCACTGCTGCAAAGAAGACTTTTTAAATTTAATTTCAAACCAGTGTTTATTTTGTTCACATGTTTTTGATAACTCATTAAATGAATGTCAGAAAACTCATCACAGTATTCCTAAACCAGAATAGCCAAAACTTCAAGACATACTTGATTTACAATATTGTAGAACAGGTAAAGCAGAAAATATCTAGCTTCTTTGGTCAAATAGATTATTTAAATTAAACAACAACAAGTGTCTGTAAATCTGATTAATGCACATCATGCCTCAGCAGTACCACCCTACATAGGCTACCACATTATGAACTATTCCAACCCTGTGGTGGATCATACCTGCATATTCCTGCTGTAAGGCACGAGCAAAGGCACGTCCCACCACCTGTGCTCCCATCACAATGATCTGTGCGAGATATTTAGCCTGCAGAGGAGATGACAGTAAATCACAAAAATCAGGAGGAGACATCTGTCCAAGGAAATATGCAGCTGATGTCAGACCAAGGAAGGAGGTGTCTGCAGGTGTGGATGAGGAGGCACCTTCATTACAGCTGTGACCCTCGTGACAGCCTTTACATGCACACCTACTTCACTAAACTACCTCATATTTGGTCCTTTAAGTTCTCTCTAAACCCATTTAAATGTCCCTTTAACCGAGTAAGGACAGCCGAGCTTATGTAACGGTGGTGGAAAAGCTACGCATGCTAATGCTACCTAGCGTAACACTCCGTCTGTGTCTCGCTAACGTCCGCGGTGAGTTTGGAAATATAAACGCGACCACCATCAACTTCATTCTTACCATTTTATGATATCACACAGGTCCCCTCAGACAGTGTGCGCCCGTCTGTTTTCAAGCATGTACACCAATGAAGGTTATTGAAGGGTCAAAGTTCAAGGAAGAGCCGAGAACACAAAATTCAAGATAAGACAGCCGCACGGCCGAGAGTCACGACACTGACACCTAGCGGCAGGGAGGCGAACTGCAGCCCCTGCCTTCACCCTTTTAAGCTGGTAAGAGGAGAAAAATAACACATTAATTTAATTTTATGGTAGTAGGATAAGCAAATGTGTGAGTGGAAATTATTCCACAATAAATAATATTCAAAATCCTGGAATAGATGATGATGATGATGGATGGAGGTTTAACTATCTGTGTTTGATTTGCAAGTCTGCCTCGAAGCCACTACGAGAATATATTGTATTATAATTGGGGATGCACAATGTTATTTTCCAGCCAATACAAAAAAATCGATAATTACTTGGCTCAAATGGCTGATACTGATAAAATAACCAATAACAGAAAGCACCTTTTTTATGCTTTTTCACGCACATCTTAGCGCAAGAAAGGCTGAGTTGTAGTTAGAAGATGGTTTATTTGATATTCCATAGCTGTGACAAGATTTTATGGTGAAACTTAATTTTTATTTCACTGTTTACAATGATATGCTTTATTAACCATTTATTAGCCATTATTAGAAGTATTATAAATGTCTGATGCAACTCTACCGTAATCAATTGTTTAAAAAGGGTTTATGAAGCATTTCATTGTTTGTTCCCAGTGAATTAACTATTAACTAAAGTTTAATATACCAAAAAAAAGTATTAATGGTTGTTATTATAAAGTGTTAGTTGTTTTGTTAATTTCTGTTTATTTCAATGTGTTGTCCCTGGTTAGACATTAAAAACTCACCCTAAAACTATAATAAAGCAAGGTTTTTCATAGAATGAATAAAGTCCCCATTTACTTCAGTTGTTTAAGAAAATTGGGGGGGTGGGGGGTGGGGTGGGGGGGTGGTGAATAGATAAAGATATTTTTTGGGTGAACGTATCCTTTAATGTGTAGGAGCCCAGATATAATGCCGCAAACACAAATGGACAAGTAGCACACTGGGTTCAAAAGGTGTTTATTGTAAGACAGCTTTGAAAAAAATCCACAAACCTTTACTCAAGAAAGACAGAATAAACAACAATGCTTTACTCAATGTATAAAAAGGAAGTCCTTTCTTTCTTTTAACACAATGGAGGTTAACCCAATCCCAACTTTCACGAAGTATAGCATCCGAGAATCACGAGCACATACAGTACACCATCACACAAACACTGAGGACACCTGCAGTTCACAACGTGATGCGCATGACCATGCATGGCTGAAGGGTTTATTTCAGTCCATCAGAGGTTGTAAACAAACTCGGTGGGTTCAAGCCTGGATTATTGTTATTGATATTGCTGTAGCCCTGATTGGAAGATTACACATGGCTGTTATGGCTGCATTGTAAGTTATTAATACTGTACTGTTGTTGTCTAATTAACACCACGATTACTTTGTCCTAGTAAACACAAGATGAGAAAATTAGCTCATTTAAGTGATAAATATCACCGAAACCAACAAAGATCCTGACTAAAAACTGCCCCGCTAACAAGAAAGGAAACAATCGTCTCAGAGTATACAAAGGCCCCTATGGTTTGGCTTTTAATGCATAACAACATCTCAGTTTCATTGACCTTTAACCCCTACTTATGGCAAAAACATTCAACCAAATCAAACTTGTACACAAACAGTAACACATTATCATGGTAAAATCTTTGTTTAGTGAACTCGATGTCATTAGAAATTCCAGTTCATGGCCAAACATGAGCACTGGTGACCCTGTTGTATCCTCGGTGTGGTTTTTGCTGCTGAAGGCTTGAACATGTTAAAGTGATCGTGTGTGTGTTTGTTTTTTTTACCTGACCAAACTGGAAGACAAAGGTTTTTGTTATCAGATGCACGATGTTCACTTTTCCTATTTATTTTTTTTTTTTTTACATCTTTAAAGACACATTGTGACTGAGCGTGCTCATAAGACTGGCCAGTAGAAAAGAAATTTAAAAAAAATAAATAAAAAAAAAAGCAAGCAGTGGTCCACTGTGGAGGTAAATGTGCACACAGATAACAACTTTGTATGCGATGGTATCACAACCTGGTGTCTTTGAGATCAGGAAATAACAGACTGGGCACAAGAGGAGACCATTATCATTATCATGCTTACACCATGACCACATACCACGGACAGAAAGAAAAGCTGTGCTAAAATCCATTTGCAATAACAGTTGTTTGTCATCAGTGTAACTGGCAATGTAGCATTAAGCGGAAGTATTATTGCTTGATTGCCTGCTATTTAATAATTCATCTTGCGCTGACCGCTGTGTTATCATCTTGTACGGTGGGATTTTATTTCCAGTCTACATTAATATAACAAAGCAGTTACTACATCAGATTTATCCCAGAAATATCTATCTAAATTTACAGCGATTTCATGCAGCCTGACATGATGCACACCAACTACAAAACATGATTTTTGATCTTCTAAACCTTAACAGATGCTGTAATACGTACTGATATCATAAAGTGTTGTCGTTATTGTAATCTTATTTCCCCCAAAATCATTTATACTCTTACATTGTACAGTATTCTTTGCGTGTGCAGTTGGCTGCTGAGATGTTGACTGATTGAGCTCAGAGGTTGTTTGGGTGGCACCATCGCACGCACACGTGGCAACTTTACATTTGATCCGCTCTCTCCTCTCCCCTGTTGTTGGCACCATGATCGAAGTGAAGGCAAGATGACGTCACCTCTAGTCATCCTGGATGAGACAAAGGCAACCGTTATTATAGGCAGATCATGGACATGTAATGAATTTGAACTACCTGAATACCTTCAATGTGAAGCGCTTATTACATCTTGACAACTCCAGTATGAGAACAAAATTAAAACAGCTACAGAGAATCTTTTTTTGTGTGATTATGGCGACTCCAGTGGTCAAAAATGGTATGTGCAACTCCCGTCATCAAGAGCTTGGTCTTGCTAGAGCCCACATTTGTTTTTGAATACTTTTTTTCCTCTTTTTTTCGCCACAGCGGCTTGCAGGATGCATAGTGAAGGTGAAAACACGCCGTTCATACACCTTACAGCTAATGGATGCTGGTTGCTTGATAATGGCAGTTACTTGGAAAAAACATAACAGTAACATTTTTAAAGGTGGGACACCTCCTTCCTGTCACAGTCACTCACCCACTCGTCCTCGTCGACCCCCTCGAAGGACTCCTGCGGCAGCGGGTCGTCCATGTTCCCCAATTTAGCCACCATGGCACTGAGCAACTGGGTGACACAATCACAAATATGTATGTGAAATCACATCAGATATCAGATCATGCAGATTTTCATATAGATAATATGCATTGCTTATAGATAAATGTGGAAGGCGTTCAGTGTTTCAGCTCCTCCTCACCTCTTCTTTCTTCTGTTCATCAGTCTTCTCCTCCAGGTAAACAGATGAGGGCAGGTACTTTCTGACTGGAGCCTCTTTGGGGGCCTCACTCACTGAACAAAATTAAAAAAAAAACATACCAAACTGTGACCCAGTACTGACATGCAGACTGCAGAGGCAAGCATCTTCCTCTAGAGGGAGCTATGGTAGACCAGACCATGCGATATATTTATGTATTCAGGCTCTCCAGTATGTGTCCACACCTGGCGTCATGTCTTTAGGCTTCAGGCTGATCTTTTTGTGATGGCCGTTCATGCCAGACAACCAGGCGGAGGCAGTCAGCGCCGGTTCCCAACAGACGGCCGTGTCTGTGTACACGTCGTCCTGGAAGAACTCTTTCTGCAGAGTCACACACACACACACACACACACACACACACACACACACACACACACACACACACACACACACACACACACACACACACACACACACACAAACAAACAAACAAACAAACAAACAAACACACACACACACACACACACACACACACACACACACACACACACACACACACACAGAGTTACAACTTATTTAGTTAAAGCCACAGAAGGTTAGAACAGGGAGTTTGACAAATGATCTTTTTTCCTAATCAAACACTGCAGGTAAGTATAAAGATATGAGGTATATACTCTACCTGGTCCCTTTTTCAAATGGAGTTTGCATATGGAATTATGATCATTACAGTGAGCTAGATTAATCCACCACTTTGTAGTTTGGAGGAATACATTTTAATCAGAAGAGAAAAACCTTTTATGGCTGACAGCCGTAGAAAGTGTGTATTGGAAATCAGGAAAATCACAAAGTGTTAGTGTAGTTGTCTCACCTTGACCCGCGGCACTCTGAAGGCCACCGGCTCGATGGTGGTCTTGGTGAGCATGAGTGCAACAGCTATCTCCACATCGCGCACGTTGCACTCCGTCTTGGGCAGAAAGGCCAAGCCCTACGGACAGGAACCAATCAGGAAGATGGCAGAGGTTTAAAAAGAGGGCACTGTAACCACTTATTATCACTTTCGGCTGTCCATGTAAGAGGGAGCTCAGCTCAGTACCTTGTGCGGCTCAGGAGAGTTGAAGCTGCTGCACGGCATGAAGTGCGGCGCCTCAGTCACCACCTCATAAATGTGCACTCTGGTGTCACCCTGGTAAAACAAATGAAGCACACAGTTTGCTTCCAAATCTTATTGTCCTCTCAGTTTTGATTCAAATGTAACTTTTATAAAAAAAAGTTCTTACTTTCCCAGTGAGGATGACCACACTGGTGTCGGGGTCGTAGAAAGGGATGAGGGTGGAGGGGGACACGTCTACCGAGGCGCTTTCTATGGCTCCGGTGGACAGGGAGTCAGCGGCGTACAGGTAGAGTCCTCTCTCACTGCGACTGAAGGAGGATGACAAGAAAAAAGGTGAGCTTCTCTTTTGTACTGAATACTGCGATTTATCATGCCTTTAAATTCAGAAGCAGAAAAACATGATAATGTATGTGTCTGTACAGTTGGAATAGTCTTATGAATACAGGATATATATAAATACAGATATTTGTGCCTGCTTTATCTGTTCCGTGTGTCATACCTGTCAAACCCGGACACCAGCAGGTACTTGCCCTCACACACCCACACCACACGAGCTCCTCTGTGGCCCTCAGGACCTGGGCCCTCCTGAAAGAAAGAAAGAAAGAAAACAGCATGTGTGTGTGTAAAGTTTTATTAAGTGACTGAAAATGTTTACATTTTATTAATTAATTTACATACCTGCACTGGTTCAGCAGACTTGCGGGGGTCATAGATGCGAACTTTTCCGTCTTTACACACTGTGGCCAGGAGCTTTCCATTTGGGCTCCACGCCATGCCAAAGATCTGAATATAACCCAGACAAGAACAGAAGGAGAAAAAGGAAAAGAAGAAGAAAGTTAAGCAAACCAATATATAACCAAAGTGTTGTCCAAACAGTCTATATGCGGTATTTGACGTATTTAGCCGTGTTTTCCAAGATTTTATTGTTATGTTGATCTTGGTCACCCACCTGGTCCTGGTGTCCACTGAGGCTTTTGACCTCCTCTCCACTGTCCACGTCCCACAGTCTGACTGTGAGGTCGTAAGAAGAAGACACGAGCAGTCCGCTGGCCAGAGGGTGGTACTTGATGGAGTAAATCTTCTCTGTGTGGCCTGTGGGAGAAGAAATATGATTCTCCCTGGTCATTCTGTCCTAATACGATAGGAGGTCATACGAATCTTGTGCAGACGTTAAAGTCTGGATAAGGATAGTGCTCCACGAGCAATCTTCTCATGGTCTCTAAAACCTAGATATTCAAAGCTACTGTAGATATGTCTACAGAACAGATGTCTGATGAACCAAGCCAAGGCTAAGCTAACTGTTTGCGTAAAACTATGTCAGCAGGCGAAGTGTCTCTGACCTATTTTACCTCTTTGTCTCTGGCTAGAGGGAAGAGACTCTGTATTCACTCCCCTTGCTATGTTGTTAAACAGATAACTATGTATGGAAGCACTGCGTCCTGAGGCTGTAGATATCATTTGGGCATTTGGAAAGACTCGTTAGGATGATCATGGCAGCACTCTGTGCAGACAGACATGCTGTTATTTTGCTCCTCCAAGATCTTGTTTTACAAACTATCTCAACGTGAAGCCATCGGTGTCTCTGAGTCTTCTTCATCTCTCTTGAATGGTCAAGCAGGCCTAAATTCCACAACAGGGGTCGCAGCAACTGTTAGTCAATGTGACTTTATTGTAACTAACACTATCTTCCTTCCTCTATAAACATAATCCAAATCTGACTGTAGATCTTTTCAGAGATGTCTTGCAAGAAGGACCATTCCTACCTTGCAAGATGATTTCAGGCTCAGTCAGCGTCTCCGTCAGCCCTCCTTCTGGTACCTGCCACACCCGGATCTTTGCATCGTCACCAGCTAGTCAGGAGACACACACATCACATCAGACGTTATGAGGACAGACTGCGAGCACTTAGAAGAGCATCCAGCTGCAAATCTTCACATTTAAGCAGCACACGTATTCACTCACCAACTGCAAGCTGGTGTGTGTCAAAGGGGTCCCAGGAGAAGTCAACCACATTTACAGAGTTCTGGATGGTGGGCATGGATGTGTCTGGTAGCCTGCCAGGCTGAGAGCGCTGAGGAGGGAAGAAGTAGTTTCATTTCAAAAATGGGAAAAAAAAAATTGACAACCACAGCTTTTCAACATGACATTTACAACTTTTTGTTTATTTTTCAGCTGCTGTCGTACCTCAAGGATGGCGATCTGGCCCCCGGAGATGGCGAGGGGCACGGCCACGCGCTGGCTGTTGGCACAGAATCCGTCACTCTCGCCTGGAGTAGTGAGGTTGAGGCCTCGCAGGTTAGTGATGTGTGTGTCCCGGTGCATCACTGCACCCTGGATGTGACGGAACTTGGAGGTTGGCCCTGAAATCACAGATGGTTCAACAAAGAATGATTATTATAAAATGACTGACACCTTGATGAATAATGAGGCTCTGTGCGTCTGTGTGTTCATACCCAGCAGGTTTTGGATGGCCTTGGCGCTCTGGCTGGGACTGGGGCTGGGGAGGAATCCTGAGGAGAGGCCTGAGGTGGAGGAGGGAGAGCGGGACGGGGCAGCACTGCTGCTGGGAGTGCTCAGAGGACTACTGGAGGTGGAGCAGCCACGTGCTGGATCCTGAAGGGCAATATGGTGGCTGTTAGCTTGTCACAATAAAAAAAACATTTACTCGTAGAATTATCCCCAATGGGAGGTCAGTGTTTGTCTCTCACTTCCTTGCTCCCTCTGCTGGGCAGCTCCTTCTTTGCAGGCATCTCCTTTGCTGGCGCAGCCTTCGGTTTGGGCTGCTTGTCTGGGTTGAGGCTGACTTTCTCCACCTGAGGTCAAACAGGGCTAAATGTGAGAGGCATCCTCACAGTATGATGACCAGATCAACTTGAGTGGATATTTGTCTTTACCTGCTTGCTCCCTCCCTGCCACCACTCGTCAGCAGACATGGCTGGAGTTGTGCCCACCGTATCCGGGTAAAGGTCGTCATGAAACTCCTGGCCTGAACCCTGGAAGACAGCGCAGTACACACACAGATACGCATACATGAAAACACCGCCCCAAACAAGAACATTATGTCGATTTTGACCGAACACACACCTTACGAGGGACTTGGTAGCTGATTGGCACGATGCAGCTGTCTGTCAGCTGCAGCATGCGCATCACTTCGCAGGACATGACATCCAACGCCAGCTTGGGCACCAAGGCAACTCCTCGTGTCGAGGTGTCCGTCACACAGTGGCTCACTAAAGATAGGGTTAGAGAGAGAGAAGAAGAGAGCGGGATCAGATCATAGAAGGGGGTCGCTATCACAGTCTGACCAAACAGATAACAGACAAGCAAGCCTTACCCTGCGAGAGGAGAGGCTCAGAGGACGACACCTCGTAGCAATCAACCACCGTGTCTCCCTGTACAGAAGAAGATCAGCAAACAGGAGTAAACAAACATTTCAGGCATTAATATGTAATATTCAACTCCACCCCTCTGGATGCATAAAAGAAGGCCATTCATCGATATCTTACCATGCCGGCCAGTAAGAGCAGCCCGGTGTCATCATCGAACAGAGGGATCAGTGTCCTGAAAGCAAACAGACAGAAGAGGAAGAGCAACATGAAAGACACATTCAAATGTTGTTCAGGAGTACTTGTACATTGTAGTACATTGTTTATTACATAATCACTGTAGATAAGTCACAGTAGGTTGATGTTTTACAAAGGCGCCACTAGATGGAGCAGTAAGCTTAACTTTAGGGCAACACAGAGGCGCTGTGATCTGATTTTTTTTTTCTTATCTGCAGGTTAAGGAAACTCAGTTGAACATGTGAAGTTAAACAAAAACAAAGTTAGTCACCTTCAGATTTGTTTTCCTTGGTGTTTTTAAAATGAACAATAAGAGACTAGGAAGATTAGCATCCAAGACGGAAATGGCACAAAACCCACAAGAAATATGTTTCCAAGTGCTTATGTTGTCAGAGAAACAAAGAAAAACAGACCTGAGGCGAGAAACCGTATTAAATTAATTCTTGCTTCATTGCTCGGAATGTTTTTCAGATAATGAATGCAATAAGACACTTTGTTTGTAGGGCACCTTTCAGGCTACAAATGCAGCTTGAAGTGTTTCACAACAAAAGGTTATTGTTCGAGGAAACTAAAAACAAACTTCACAATTAAGGCAGAAATAAGATAATAAGATAAAGATGAGATAATGTCACAATCTATATAACAATGAGATGAGAGTAAAACTGGCTTGATGATAAAACAACAAATTTAATAAAAAAAACACCCAACTAAAACCCACTAAATCAAAATAATTCAGTTATATTTCAGTCAACACAAGGACAGACAATCATGAAAAACACCCACTGTAGTTTCCTACAGTCAAAGGTGACTTCTTAAACCAATTTTTAAAAAAAAATCCTCTGAAAAATCCTCAGCATTTTCTGCTTCAGAAATAACTTGAATGATTAATTCATCAGCAAAATAGCTGCTTCAGCCTGCGCAGGCCTAAACAAGGCCACAGTCACCTGCCTCCTCTTACGATCTGAGGTAAGAAGATTGAGGGATGAGGAAGCTGAAGGAGCTTCTACCTCAATGGGGGAAAGTACAACTGCCTGTAGTAAACAAACCAAACAGGAAATCTCGGCTTAGGCACGAGGCACACTTGCACAAACACGGACGACAAATCTCCCTCGTTCTCTGCCTCTTTTCTTTCTCTCCTTCATTCTTCAGTTTCTCTCTTCATCAGCGAGTGTGGCGGGCAGCCCGCTGTGTTGTTGTTCCAGACAGGAAAAGAGGACGGAGAGTGATGGCTGATCTAACCACTTCACATCACAGGCCCACAGATTTAAGTGGAGAGGCCAGCCCCGCTGATTGGCTTATGATGAAGACCTTGTGTAATGGTACTGTTCGAGAGGAAACGCCACTCGGGTGCCTCCGCATCAACTGAGAAATGACACACTGGTGATGTAATGCTCCAACTATGACAATATAATGACAGACTTAGTTTGGGTATCTTAAGCAACGGTGCATAGCGACACGCAACGGTCTGTGCTGTGTGCATGTGCAGGACTGACAGAGGACGAGAGTGTGACTGCATGTCAGCAGAGCGTTCGTCACAAAGAGAGGATTTTCACAAGTTCAAGATCTCTTGGTCAATAAAAACTGGATGCTACACGTCTAATATCTCACATCCTTTTGCTTTGCAAATGTTTCCCAAACTACAGCGACGAGAAATCTCTGTATTATTTTCATTTGGTCTTTTGTTTCATTTTTGGATGTTATTTGGCTCCTGGCAGATTTGCAGTAATAGCAGTAGGTGAAACAACTGACTGTGAAAGGCGTATACAAAGATTTTGGTAAACTAGCCTGCCAAGAGGAAATTGTCCTGAAAAATTAAATAATGCTTCATAAATGTGGGTAAAAGGTCTTTTTTTTTTATTGTTGTCTTTACTGATCCCGCCGAGGGAAATTGAAGGACAAGAACAGATAAAATGGGGATTAGGGATGAACGATATTGGATTTGGACAACTTTCCAATATGCAGATATTTTTCTGACTCATTTTGGCTGATTGCACGTGCAGATACAAAGATGTTTTTCTTCGTGTCAAAGCAAAGTTGTTATCAGAAAGCCTACATGGCTGTTTCCTTGACCTACACATCCCTCTCTCGCCTATTCTATCCCAGTGCCTGTAAAGCCAGCGAGGGGCGGCAACACTTCGTTAGGCCCGACTGTGCGTTCCCATGTCGGAGTCAGTCCACAGGGAGCCCCCTAAACACCTCTATTCCCACACCCCCTCTGGCTGCCTGTCCTCCTCTCCCTCCCTCACTCTTTCCTTTCCTATTCAACAACACCACCACCTTGTGCTCCACGATCTCTTTGTGCCTCCAATCTGAACTATTTCTCTCCAAATTGCCTCAAATTTCTCCGAGGCCTTATCTCTGGTTTTCTCACAGTAAAACAGCCACATAACAGGAGCGGAGCTTTATCACTGATAATGGCCTCTGTTTACTATTGCCTTCATGCTCCACCTCCCTACCAGCCCCATTTTCCCACACATACACGCATGTGTACGCATATGGATGTACAAGCACGCAGACGTACAGTGTAATGATGTACGCGCACATGCATTTATGAGAATGTGCGGTCAGACTCATGCAGGGTTAACTGTGGGATCTACATCACGTGGGCTGATTATGAATGAAAAGAATAACTATTACAGGTCTCATTCATGCACTTAGAGAGAATTGTGTGTGTAGCACTGAATCCAGGCCACACACTAATCCAGACATAAACCCTGTTGAGGGTTTGATGTGTGACAAGAACACGTCTAACCACACACACAAGCACATGATGATTAGTCATCAGTATAGACTGTATATAGAGTATATCAGGTAGCATCAGAGGAGGAGAGAGAGGAGAATAAATGTGGAAAGATTCCATTATATGGATGTTTAACAATAAAGTTCACCCAAAAGTTGACAGCTATTATCTATGCACTCCCATGCCAAAAATAGGGCAAAGTTTCGCAGTCCAGAAAACATTTTTAGAGCTTCAACACAAAACAGTGTTGTAGGCGATGTAGGTTTACTGTGAAACTCCGGAAATGTTTGTGGACTGTGAAACCTCACGCCAACTTTCCGTCCCACATGACTGAATTTTCATCTTGAGGTGAACTTATCCTAGTTATCCTGCTACCCCTCATATTCATACTCAAAACAAGTAGGGGGTGGCACATCACCAGAATAACCGCTAACTGCTGCCTACTGTAGCTGCCCTTAGCTAGTTAGCTGAGTTAGCCGTGCCACAAGCAGTTCGGACTGGGAGCTCGGGGACCAGTTAGTGTTTACATCGCTAGCAAAGGAGCTTTGGACTAGGACGGAATGGAGCTAGCTGGTTAGCATGCTAACTTCAGTAGATATCTCTGTAACACAGTAAATAGACATCATAAAATTGCTATTTATCTACATTCTGTTGATAATTTTAGTCAATTTTTGAATGTTTTCAACTAAAATTCTTCCATTGAGCATCTTTAAAATGATGACGTCTACCCCCTCTAATGTCAACGAGACGCATGATGCTCCAAAGCCCCCCGGGTTCAGTCTGTCACTGGCACTCTGCTCCTATCAGAGTTAACACAAAACAGAGAGTGGAGAGAACCCGCCTCCTGCCTCGTCTGCCATCGCTCTCTCACACAGACCCCGAACCCACATCATAAAAATGACCTTCTGCCTGTGACAGCAGCCTTCAGCACCAGCAGATATGATGGGTGTATTACTCTAATGTGCATCTGCGGTCTGAGTCAGCCCAGGTATATTATGATTATTAAAACGTGTTGTCGTTTGATAATGTAAGAGATAGCGTGTAATAACTGACTAATGGAGGGCCAAGACAAATGGATATGCGGATGACAGACGAAAGCAGAAATGGTGTGTCTCTATGTGTGTGTCTGAAGTGATGGGGCCGTTTCCAGGTGGGGTTGTAGGGGTATTCACTGTGATCCAATTGGGGTTACATTCATACACACAAAATATTTCCAAGAAATTTGGCTGCAGAGGTAAATACTTCCACGCATGACAAAATATGTAAAATTAAGTAGTAGAATGCGCGCACCGACACACACCGTGAGCACATACAGGCATGTCAAGATGCTCCGATAACATCAGACACACACAGCAGTGTATTATATACACTATATAGGTGGAGTTAATGAAAGCAGCCTGCAGAGGTATAAGGTTATGAGCTTGAGCTATGGCAGCTAGGACCAGATCAGTATCAGTCAAAGGGACCTTTCTCTGTTGTATGAGATCATGGTCTCTGGCGAGGCCGGCCTTTACCGCTAAAAACACACAGTGGACAGCACAATAAGCTCCAGTCGACAGGTAGGAGCTGGCCAGAAAGCAGAGAAGAAAGAGCAAGGAGGCCTTTAGGGAAAATGAAACCAATACAAAGCAGCTGGTTGTCTACTTCTCAAATTTAAGTCTTTTTTTTTTTTTTTTACGCTCTTGTGCTCTTCGAAGATGGGCACTCACTAGAAGATTTCCAATATCCCGCCCAGCTTTATGTAAAGATGTATAAAAATGATTTTTAAAGTCTCTAATCATGTGTTTTCTGCAGTGGTTTAATACAGTTATTTCTGTCTACTCTGTATAAAAGACAGCTATGACATGTTTTTTTTAATTTTTTATAGTTGTTCCTGGAGTACCTCCATTTCCCCCTCTAATTAAGGTATTTCTTCATTTAAATCAATCTAATTATAGAGGATGCTGAATAATCCACACATTGTAAATCCTTCTGAGGGACATTTTTTTCTTTTATACCACATCAAACTTCAGATTTGATCAGTTTCCAGTAGAAAAAAAAAAAAAATCACAAATCACAACCATTCAGACACGTCTTAACCTCAAACTGAAGGTGAATAATATAAATCTCAGCAGTGGAGACACGCCACAGCATTGGAAACAAGTCTTCATGGTCAAACTGAGGTCACAATCAGACTTTGAATAAAGCTGCGGTCCAACCATGTAATTAAGTCTTCATTCTATTTTCATTTCATCCTTTTCCTCTCCCGTCAGCCGCTCCCTCCCTTCTCCTTTTATCAGCCCTGTGGTTATATCAGTCACTGGGTGGGACTGAGTGAGTGGCGAGGCGGTATCTCAGAGGGTGAAGGGTCTGCTGAACTGTGAACTCGTACAGTTCACTTTATCAGCCCCTCCCGCCTCCAGACACTGCGGGTCTGCGGCTTCTCCAGCTGTCCTGGCCGTCGTCTGCTGTCCCACTGGCCAGTGGTGACTCAGTGTTTCAGACCGAAACGAGCGCTGACTTGGCTATCAAATAATGTTTGGATTATCACACAAAGGCCACGAGGACACTGGGGGTGGTCACAGCGAAAACAGTGGACGTGTTGGGAGCTTCATGTCAACTGCAAGAGTGCACACTGGTTACCCGAGTCGCCCCCATAGAACATCAGATCACTACACTTTTCACACATTCACTTGGATTTCAAAATACTACAAAAGCTATGGTGTTTTTGTCTCTATTTTGTTTTAATGTAATGACTTAGAGTAGGACTATCTTGAGCCTGGGCTGGGCACCAGATAAATATTATATCATTATCGTGATATGAGGTTAGATTTTGATATTGACTGTTCTAATGTCCCTTTACTCATTTAGTCATTATATCCACAAGACTAATGGTTATTTATCAAAAGTGTTATTGTGTTATTATTTTGTTAAAGGACCAATCGTCATTCCAAACAATACTGTCGCATCATCAAGATTTTTGAACAAAAATGTTCTGACAATAGATTTTTTATCTCCAATTCCTCTCATTTTTGCAGTGCTTTTGATAGTATTCAAAATATCAAGTTATGTATTGTGTAACACATTACAGCCTGAAATATTTATATATTAGAGGCCATAGTTCAGAATCCCAGTTGAAATAAGTGATTAATTGACATATATTTTTTCTTTAAATCCACAGTTTTGCCAGGAATATGAATAAATCTTGAAATAAATAAGGAAAAGACAGCCAATCATACCAAATAATTGGGATACATCATCTGGGAAGCATGACTGTGGCACCATATCCAAGCTAATCCATCTGGAAGACGTTGAAATATTCCACAGTATAAGGGGTAAACTTTAACCAGCCTGTGGTGCCAGAATTAAAATGAGGAGATCACAAAAGGCCCGATGATGCGTTCTATGGGGACCATGAATCTCTGTCCAAAACATTGAGCAACAATGGCTTCAATAGAGCCACACCGCCACCATGGCACTGACGGTAACGGCTGCTTTTTCTCTCAATAAAATGTAACTGTAAATCAACTTTTAAAACAATCCGCTCATGTTTCGCAGAACCGTAGGCCTTTTCTTTATCTCCCCTCACACATGCACACAATCACTGCCAGATTAATAATGTGGCAGATAAAATCAATCACTTAAAGTATGTGGTATGATGAACAGCTCGCTGTAACTAAACATCTGTATCTCCCGTTTAAAAGCATGACCATGTGAGCACATGCTTTATCATTTTTTGTGACCCACAGATTATTGATTTATTCTTATGATAACCTGCCCTTGTCCTGTCTTTACTAACAGAACACACTCTTTCTGTTCCAGTGTTATTCCTAATGTGTGAGGGAGTTAGACACAGCTAATGGTTTTATGCACACTTATGCTGCAGGTTCACGGGTGTTCACATCACCCCGACAATGGATGGACTGGTGCGGAATAATCCACTGGAGATTAACTGGGATTCAAAACGGAACAACGCCGGACCTGTAAAACCATCTCCAGGATGGTAAATCCTAGGTTGGTTTCTAGTGTTGTGCTAATATGTTAAATCAAAGAAGATAAATCCTTTTCCACAGGAGACATGTGAGGGGAATACTTCAGAGGATTTTGGATGGAGTTGTCTAAACAGCAAACAAATGGTCCGGCGATGAACTCCCTTCATACACTGAAGCGTAAAAAAATCCAGCAAATAAACAGTAAATCAAAGCTGATGAACTTTGTCACCTTTTGTAAACCCTCAACATCGGAGCCAATCAGACCTCTGTGCTCGTGCTGTCTGATTGTGCATAAATATTTCCATTAGCAGCATCAGAGCTCCAGAGCCTGCACCACAGAAGCTCGACCACAGGGTCACAGAGAGGATAGCTTCAAACCAAGGCTTCTCCTCTCAATGGTTGAACGCTGCAACACAAATTCATTTGACTGTCCTCACTTAATACTGTCCAAGTTCATTTTATCCCCATGAAAGCCGGACCAAAGTGTCAGAACTGGTTTGACGGCAGCCGGTATGAATATGTCTCTTTGCCTCTTGTTTATTTCTGGACATAAAGGAGCGCAAAGAAGGATATCTTGGTTGTTATTGGCCTTCAGTTTATATCCTGGTATATACTGTATCGGTGATTGACTCCTTTCCCGTTGCCAAGAGACAATTTTGTTTTTCTGTTTTATTTTCAATGTGTGTCATGAAAGCCGGACCAAAGTGTCAGAACTGGTTTGACGGCAGCCGGTATGAATATGTCTCTTTGCCTCTTGTTTATTTCTGGACATAAAGGAGCGCAAAGAAGGATATCTTGGTTGTTATTGGCCTTCAGCTTATATCCTGGTATATACTGTATCGGTGATTGACTCCTTTCCCGTTGCCAAGAGACAATTTTGTTTTTCTGTTTTATTTTCAATGTGTGTCATGTTCACCGTTACAAACAGGGAACAGCAGAAGCCAGTAACATTGGTACAGTGACTAATCTTCCAGTTCAGTTGCTCTGTTATACTTAGCACGAACCGAATGGTCTTTGAGCGCTGCTTGAACGGAAATGGATGGAAAAGTAATAATACAACAGCGTCCTGAACTTCAATGGATCAGTCAGACACCAAAATAGAGAGGGAGTTTCACTTAGGTGTTGTGTTTCCTTCACTGCCGATCTGAGCTGGAGCCTGTGAATACCAGTGAGCACTGCAAGTCATTTAACCAGGGAATGAATGCAGATTGTCCCCATTCCTCTGAAGACAAAAGCCAGATGTAATTGGGTGTTAGCAGCTTCTTTGTCCAGTTTGAAAGTAATACAAACAATATTTTCTTGACATATGTCATTTCTGGATGCCAGCTTGGTTTTGATAAAGAAACAGAACTGCTGTTTGAAATATTACATTCTTCTTAACTGTAAAATAAGACGATATTTTTTCATCCAGATGGTTAGAAGAGTCTCTAAGGATTACTTTGGAGACAGCAGCAAGTGTTATTAAATTTTTTTTCAGATAAACTGATCCCTGGCTCTGTGCCTCAAAGGAAATGATAATACATAAGAAGCACTCAGTGCAGATACTGTAGGTTCTTATATGGTCTTAAAGGCTAAAGCACAGCTCTGCCTGGGGTGGTCCTGAATGTAGCTTCTAAGTCATGGTGAGTTCACGGATCCTCTGCAGGTGTTTAAATCAAGCTGCACAGTCACCCTGCTAAGCAGGGAAATGTACTTAAGTGCAACACACTTTCTCCTCTGTGTTTGAGTCTGTGTGTTTTGTTGCCAGTGTGTGTGTATTTAATAAATGTGCTGCCTGCCTAGCTACCTTCAGTGGCTAGTTCATTAGAAGGGAATTAGGGTTGACGCGCTGCGTTCCTGAGAGGGGAAGAAAAGCCAGGATTGTTGGTGAAGAGGCCAGCTGTGGCCACGTCTGAGCCCCAGTGACGAGGCTCTTAGATAGGCTGCCAAGCTCGCTGCTCTCCCCTCTCTCTTCGCTTCACCGGGCCCCATCCGCTGGCCTCTGACTGACACACACGCACACGCACGCACACACGCACACACACACACACACACACACACACACACACACACACACACACACACACACACACACACACACACACACACACACACACACACACACACACACACACAAGTAGTGGCACACACGCATGTGCATACACGCATGCTCAGGATTTAATTAAACTCACGGAGTCCCGTGTCAACAGGTCTGCAGTGACCCCTCTGACACCTCCAACACACTCCCAATTCCACATACGACCACATGCAAAGCTGCCAGATGGAAAAAATGCAGCAGCTTCAGCAGTAATTCCCCTCCCGTCCTCAAGAAAAGGAGGAACGCGCCATTACCACTCCAGCTTGTCATCAATACAGCTCCATCTTCACACCGCCACAAGCGGCCACAATCAGCGCTGTACAATTCACCGATAATCCCGCTCAGCGGGGGGAATCAAGCCCGCAAAAAGACAGCCTCGGGGGCGTCAGCAAAATATCAATTACATGCAGAAAAAACAACCTCACAATATAAAAGACACTTGAAGACATCTGAAGACAGCTTAACACACTATGTTGTCTGACCGCATGATGGACAAGCATGTCTGTTTTGCATAATGTTGACATGAAAAATGAAAAACCAAATCTTTATTTTCACAAGATGAGACACAGAAGAAACCAGGGCCTCAACTGCTCGAAAAGATGATTACAGGCCTATTAATCACACACAGAGCCACTTATTATCCCTGATACATGAGAGTCATCAGAAGCTTGAATTCAAAATGGCACACACTCACACTAACTAAAACTCAGGAGGATCTGTAATAGCGTGGTGAACTGGTCCAGACTGTCTTAGCCATAAAGCAGGCAGGTCAGCAGTCATAAAGACCCTCAACATCTAGCGCTGTGCTGGGTGGGGTGGGGGAAGGGTTGTTATAGGACGTGGGTGGTATACAGATTGAAAGGGAGGCAAAGGTGTGAAAGTACCACTAAGGATCATAAATCTTTTAAATGCACATCATAAAGGGAATGTGAGCAAGTCAGAATGTGTACGTCCAACAGTGGCATGTGTTTACGTTGGCGTCTGTAACGTACGACTGTTGCTTGCTTGTTGACGACTGCGGAGCCCCGGAAGAGTTGCGTTCCGCGTTAACCCCGGGGTTCAGCATCAAGGGCCAAGGCTAGATGACCATTAAATGACCTGTCGGCGGGGGCCTGGGAACTAAACGGCAGCCACGAACGCCTCAGATGGCAGGAGAGAGAGGAAGCGTTGGCGCAGGGGACAGAAAGAGGAGAGGTGAGGGTCACGACCGCGGCGACCCCTCTCTGCTGTCGGGCCACCGGAGGAAAGTCCGGTTCTCGTCACGGCTGCTTTCTAAACGCTAAGCACAGACAGAGGTACACATGTTTCAGAGGAAGTGGGAACGGAGCGACCTGTTTTGCACTCTCCAATAGCGGTTGATGGATTATCCTCAAGTGTTAGTGCTTTACAGATGCACTTTGATCAGCAAAATCTTTGCCAACGAGGCAGGGATGAATTGTGCAAAAAATTACAGCGAAACAACCCCTGAGAGTCTGGAGGCTTCTCGAGTTTGACAGCACACAAATTGCTGGAAGAAATATGTTTTTGGCAACACAGGACTGTTCTCTCTGCATGAGTAAAAAACCTTGCCTAGGAGAGATTCACTTCTTACTTTTCCATTCGGTTATTCCCTTTCTTTAATAAACATCTGTCGCTTCAGGTTAAGTGTTTCATTAGCAGTCGCACTGAAGTCTCTTTCACATTCAAGCCAAGTCTAATGGCAGGAAAAGAAAGAAAAACGTATTTTTTTTAAAACTAAATAACATGAAACCAAGGTGGGAAATTCCAATAATAAATCTGAACATGAGATGAAATAATGATGAAGGAATAAAACCAGAAGAAAACAAATGAAAAAGACTATTTATGATATGATATGTATCAGCAGATGTAGCAGTTAATGGAAATTTGAATCACACAATTTCTGTCAGGATTTGAAATTCAGTGAATAAACCACTAAATATCGAGATATTTCATGCTCTAAATCATTCATGGATATCATGAATTGCACAGTAATTATTCTGCATACCAGAGGAAACAGTAATGATCATAAGTTCGGGTTTGACTTGGCTCCACCGACTCAGTCCCTCCACGCTGTGCATTGATCTGTCATAAGGAACAAATTGGAGATGATGTCAGTCCGAGGTGCACGCTAGCCTATTTTTCCTACTGTGGAAAAGGCTCAAGTCCAAACTGTCGCTGGTCCGCCACTGCACACACTGAAGCACTCAATAAAGTCTACTTTATAAACACAATCCACCAATAACGGTCTCAATGAATGACTTACTGCCCTGTTAAAATCCCGTCCAGCTTAACATACCGTGGTCGCACTTGGACGGACACGGGGCGGCTAAAGAGCAGCAACTCGGCAACGGTTTGGGTCGGAATCACATGATCTGGATGAACATCTTTGGCAAATGTTTCTCAGATCCTCAACCAAAGTTCCCTGCAATGATGGCAGTGATGGACCTCATACCAAAACTCACATTGGTTGATCCAAACCGTTTTCAGACCATACTTGCCCTAATAACTTGTGTGTGTGTGTGTGTGTGTGTGTGTGTGTGTGTGTGTGTGACTTTCCTTCATGGACAGCCAAGACAGAATTATTGGAAACGCTAGGACCATAAAACCCGGTAATTTACAGACACAAAACATTACAGTTTAATATTTGTTTTTCCTTCGAGCTCGAGTACGTGTCTGCAAATGATTGAGAGGGTCAACCCAAGAGGGGGAACGAGAAAGGTAAAGAGAGAAATATAAACCCTAGAACAACTTCTTTTTTCCATTCCTGCTCGACTAGAGCTACAAAAACATTCTGGAGGCGTTCAACAGAGCGCCTTTCATCGACCGTCATCCGCACATGTTTTGACTCTGCGGTGTCTTCGAGATCTGCTCTATCAGTTGGTTAACAGCGTTTATCAGTCCCTCTTGTCTACCAGCCTGTGTGGAACCAGGCGATCTGACTCATCTTTCTGTGACGCACACACACACACACACACACACCTTTGCTCGCTGCGCCTATGTGTCCATACTTGCTCTTTTCTGGTCCATCTAAATAGCCACTTCATCTCACGTATCCCCTCCACAGATCTCCCTCATATACCTCAAAAAGCAGAAATTCCACTCCTGCTGGATGAGCATCTTGTATCTCTGACATTTGGAAACACAAGAAGAGGATTGTTTGCAGGAGTGACAACTGTAATCTTTACAGAAATCACACTACAAGGGTTAGGTATGTAAAGTTCAAGTTAAAAAACATGAAAAGCAAGGGCTGTGCGGTATGATGAGACACCTATTTTCATATAATGTGTTAAATGTTTAATTCAGCGTGTCGTAAATCAAACTCGACAGCAGCTTTTTTTTTTTTACATTTGGACGACATTGTTCAGTTCTTCAGGAAAATTTGCATTTAAGTAACTCAAACAAACACGGAGGATGGTGATTGTGACACAGAACGGGGAAATTCTGGACAGGAGAGGGCCTCCAACCAGCCAAGAAAAACAAGGAACTAGACGGGCTACCTTGATTAGATATAAGTTGGCCTACATTGGCATATGAGATTTTAGTCATATCCCACAGACTTACTGAAAAATATTTAAATGGCACTCAGTAGACTGCATACCTTCGCCAAGCCCTAACAGTCTCCTTTAATTCAACCAAGCCTAAACCAATTTTTTTCATCAGGATCCATGCAATATTCCCTCAGAAATTAAGGCAAAAATATCCAAGAACTCAGCGATGTTAAGAAATGTGACAAAGAAAATTCGTGGATCCCTCCCTTTCTCTGGATCCGCACCAAAAGTTAATGGGGGGACTCGTCATCATTTCAAGTTTAGTGGAGATCTGTTCAGTAGTTTTTGTGTATTCCTGCTGACAGACCAACACACAGACTAACAAACAGACAGAGGTGAAAACATGAAAACCTTGGTGGAGGTTAAAAAAAAAAAAAGAAAACCATCACCATGGTGTAGGTGTAACAACCTCTTAATTATTTTAGGCATCAGCTCTCAGCCTGAGGGGCCCCCGGCCTTGACCTCACCTTTCCCCCTTTGTCCTGGGCGGACCGACTGCAAAGGCAAGTGTGTGTTTTACTGTTACTGTGTCCAACACACCCAAACTAAATCATCTGCTGTAATGGCCGAGCCCTTTATATGTACAGTGAAACTAATAAAAACCTCACATAACCAAGCAGATTTACTTTAACAGGGACTGAGGGGGCGAGGGGAAACAAGAGAGACACTGAGCCAGGGAGAGAGCAGCAAGAGATAAGATCACTATCACATTTGTGTTGTAAATCACAACAGATATGCGTGTCCTAACACACGTATGTGTGTGTGTGAATCTCATGAGAATGCTTTGAGGTCTATCCTGCTACATCTGGGAGAGTTATTGTAGGGAAAAGAGAGAAAGTAAGAGATTGTTACAGAGGACAGCGCAGCCTTGACTTGATAGCCTTGATGAGCTGCAACTGGTACGACGAGATCGACTCCCATTGCTGCTTTGTCTTTACGGCGTACACACACATTTCTGTGCGGAGGGAAACTACATTTTGTGACCACCCAAGCAGAGGAACCATCGCTAATGCACAGTTTAGTATTCCAGTCATACAATGCCAACGGCCCTCAAATGTTTCAAGTGCATAAACTTTGCATAGTAAATAGGGAGTGTTCCGGTCAAAAGGAAAGCAGAAAAATATGCATTTGACAAAGAGAGACCCGGAGATGAAGATACAATTCTCGTCTGTGTAGCCACCGTCTCTTAACAATGAGCAGTGCTGACCAGAAGTTTACAAGCCCACATCCTTGCCTCTGCTCGGGGCCGTCCACCGCTGCACGATGAGGCAGCTTTACGCAATTTGTTAACACAGCAGATGCGTTCTTCTCTAGAGGATAAAGCACGTAGACCCAAGATGCTCTCCACTGCTCTTTCTTTTCATTCAATCGACTTATTTGACCTGTCGACCATGTCAAGGCCTCCCCATCGGTCTTCTCAAGTTATCAGCTGCGCTGCGTGTCACAGCAGGCGCAATCTGTGTGCACGCGTGCCTGTGTGTTTGTTTTTAACCACGCAGGTCATTTTAGAGCCAAACTACCCAGTGATTGTTTGGCAAAAGAGAGACAGAATTCTCCTCCAAAAAATCCTAAATGATTGCAGGAATAGTGCCAAAACAGTCTCGCAATACTGCAAAGTTAGCACGATGGGCAACAAGGGACACAGAATAGAGCTTTGCAGGATAGTTTTATGTATAATTTTATGCATTTTCTTTATAGAAGTGCTATTTTTGTGTTTGTTTTTTTGCCTCAGGTGCCTCCACACAGGACAGTGTGCTCCTATCATATGACCGACAGGCTGATAAGTCCGCAGGGGGGCTGACTGAACGTTTCTGTCGACTCCTGGGCTTTGGATTGGAATTGGATCTGACTGACTGTGAGTCAGAGGAGTGGAAATCTCAATCATCTCTCTGAAAAAGTGATTCATAAGCATGAATTCTACACTGAATAAGAAAAAAATAGTTACAAATGAAGGCAGCGATGAAAACAATAAACACACAATGAGTAAAAAAGCGAACTTAAGATTTGCATGTGCTTGCACACAATACATATTATTATACTGTAGACAGGCCTTGAACTATTTAATCAAAATATGTAAATTACCCGTCTGTGTGCACCAGGCCTGACCTGATGTAACCTGTGCCACATAGTTGATCTCATTCCTCTGACAGAGTTTCTGTCACAACTAATAGAGAAGTGCAGCCATAGTGAACATACTGTAACTGAGCTGCAGTCACTTTGCTTCCCGCACTAAACCACAGGCACGCTGCCGTTACTCAATACCTGACATACCAGAGTGCAGAGCGAGAAAAACACTGAGAGGTGAAGGTAGGAGGGAGCACACCCGGGAAGGTAGGAAATGAAGGGAGAGGGGAGGGGGGAAAAGGATGAAGAAGAATGGGTTGGGGTAAATACTCTGAATACTTTTGGTATGTGCTTTTCAATCATCACACTCCACACGCAGGTCTGCATGATGCATTGTTGAGACACTTCCACCGACCTCTGTGACCGTCCCTTACAAGTGTCCTTGCAAATGTCCACCAAGACAATTATGTGTATCTTTACAGAAGTATCATTCCAGCCTGACTGGAATGATTAGATTGTTGCCGAGGACAACATGATGCATAAAACTTACTCTTAATGATACCTTCCACACACATTTTAGGAATATTTAAAAATATTCTGCTTTGAATGATGATCAATTTCTTGAAATTACCCTCCTCCTTCATGTGCATCAGGTAGTTTTGGGAAAGGCATTTTAAGAGAAAGAGGGAAGAGAAAACTCTTTCCTGATTGAGTTTCATGACTGAGAAAACTAAATAAACTACTAAAATAAAAACTGACCTGGTTTGTATTTGCTGGACACTTAAGTAGCCACCTTTCTAATTTATCTTAGCGAGCCTAGCGTATACCCCTGAACAATGACATGTTTAATCAGTTATGAAAATATATCAAACACATATTTCTGTGTTTGTAATATTACCTCACTCATATCATAAATATTAACTCTCTGAGTTTTAATTTCTTATCCAAAACTGCATAGTACACCTTTCATTTGCAGATTATTTTCTAGATTAATGGATTAATCACTGGGTCTAAAAAATGTCACAAAATAGTGAAAATGTCCATCCCAAGGTGATGTTCAGTGTAATATGATACGTAAGAAAAGTAAAAAAATGTCCTTATTCAAAAAGTATTGTCAGCCTCTCATGAAAAATTACTTTACGATTACGAAAATCTATGGTGGGCACAATATATCTCCTACTTCACTGAGATGTTAATTCTCAGTGTCTGTGCATCTGGGGAGTCAAGCCTCATACAATGCCAACCTTTAAATGAGATTTAAGTTAAACAGAGCGCAAAGTTCCCTTTTCAGCAGATGAATGTGAAAACAGTCTTCTGGTGTTGAACTCTGCACATGCGCCATTCTGCACAGTGAAGGTCAAACATCCAAGAGACGTAACAATAAGCACACAAACACACTTAAGCGTGGATGGGGAGATTAATGCTGATGCAAAAAGAAGCAGAGACACCAAACCAGAGAGAGAAAAATAAACAAAACAGAAAAGAAATCTTTAAAAAAGTCCCCCCCGAGTGAACGGGGGATGGGGAGGTCACCATACCCTGCCCCCTCAACCCAACCTCTCCCCTTGGATCTCACCCTTTCTCCTTCAGGCCCTCTCTGCACTCGCTCCTCTTCTATCACTCTTATCAGACCACCAGTGATAAGTAGAACCCCCTCACTTTTACCTCGAGGGAGAACCGATAAACCAGCCGTAACCGCTCTCTACACTTAATACAGGCGACCACAGCTGACACAGCACCCACATGAGTCCACTTTTAAAGACTTTGAACTTTAAACGGCTATGAAAATTACAAATCACACAGTTACCAAGGGAAACATGTTCTCAATCAGCTCGATAAAATAAGTCGGTAACGCCGGGATTGTTTTCATGATGGATTTTCATCCCTCCAACAATAAAACGTGCACTAATGGCTTGTCCAGCTCTGAGGCATGCACGGCCCAGCTGTGCTGTCTGTCTCCGGCTCTCTCCTTAATGAGAAGTGCAAGCGTGCGCAGAGTCAACAGACTAGTAAACCTCAAAGTGAACTACGGTCTGACCTCTTTGTGTTCCCTGTCTCGGCCGCCTCTGCGTGAAACAAACTCCTGCAATCATTAAAACCCTCGGCGCACAGATTCTTGAGGTCCTTTTCATGTCGTTCACTGACATAACCAGCTCGCATCGGCTTGTTCCAATCAGGCCCCAAATGCCATGCGAGGGTCCACAGGGGGAAAATTATAATTATCATTAAAAAAAAAAGCACAACAACACAACAATAAACAAAGCGACAAACAGGAGCCAGACATGCTTCAAATTATGACATCCTGTCTGTGTTTCCCAAAGCGAGCTTTATTACCGCAGCCTGTCTTACACTCCCTTGGACTGACAAATGGTGAGAAAGGGCAAAAAGATATTTTGGGTGAGCACCCCTGAAGCCCTCTTCACCCTAAAACTGAAGCTCAATTTGTGACATATATTCCCTCATAAGCCATTTCGGCTCCAATTTAAGACATATAGTAGATGTAGTATTCATTTCTGCATTAAACAACTGACTCTTTGTTAGACAGTACGTTTTGATGCGTTGTGTGCTTTCATCATCCCAAATGTTTCCAATGACATTCTTACCCAGAGAAATTGCGCTCAAGGTAATGGTGCATTTCATTTGGGCGCCGGTCGCTATAACTTCCAGGGTCGCTTTGACTTCCATCATCCAGGGATTAGATGATGTGTCAGAAATGCATTTAGACCTGGATATGGGTTGCTGCTCAGCTTTGCTTTCAATTTTGCCAGGACTGTAGAACTATTGACAGCACACCTCAAACAAAGGTCAATTATAATGGGTAAATCGAGCAAATTAAATCAAGGGGATTTGTAGTTCGTTCTTTCATTTCCTGGAGGTGTTTCTTCATCAGAGGTCATACGACATAGAAATGTTGGGTTTCAGTGCATTCCTCCATGCATTTCCCATAGACTTCAATACAGCTGGCACCCACAGTCTGGCGCCAAAGCAATAATCCTTCCTTCTGTTTTTTCAGCTCCTTGTGCATAACCAGGAAATAAACCCAGAAGCTGGAACTTTTTGGGCGTGTGTGCCAGGTGAGCAATTTTAAATAGTTCTGCTGTAAATCTTTGGAGTCACTGAGGAACCGTTTCCTCAAGAAAATAAATCTGATGATCCCCCCCCCACCATTAGTGTCTTTTGTTGTGTTTTGATTCAGATACATACTGTGTGTTTAACTAAAGATGAACTACAGGAGGTGAACACGATAATAAAACGTGCATGTGGTTTTGATAGTGTTATACAGGAAAGGTTCCTCTTCAGACGACAGCTTTATGAGACGCAGATAATAGGCAAAGCTGGCAAGAGAGGACAGGTGGGAAGAGTCAACACTTCACTTTTATCTGATCCAGTGTATTTGATGGCAGCATTATGTGTTTGTTCTCACACAAACTGTGACAACTTCTGCTTTGAACACACTCATTATTCGCCTCTCTGGCGGCCATATTTCTATGTCACCTCCGGGTTCCCACAGCTAATTAACCATGGATGTTCCCCTAGTTTCTCCCCTCTCCCTTCCCAGGTTCCTTCTCTTCAGCGCTCCTTCCCACGGATGTTTTGAAGAAAGGCCGCCGTGAGGAGGGCCCCGGTCCTGTCTCACGGCGGCCCACACATATTGCCGTCAGAGCACATTTACGTGTGACGGGAAGACGTGTAGTCGGTGGACGGCGGGGGGATGTCATGCATCTGCACAAAAACACACATGAACGAAGATGCCAATACATATGCAGATATACTAAACGCTAACAAAGACCACGCTCTAACCTCAGCCTCTAAAGGACGGAGAGAGGCTGAGGGGAATAATGAGCTGGGTTTGAGTCAGGACGGAAAATAAGCCAGGACTATTATTCCCAGGCTGTTCTAATGGGAAAGCGGCACATGATTCCCAAAACCACTCCCGCCCTTCTTCTTCTGTGCTTTTGCTCACTAATTATGCTGAATATTGCAAAATATGTCTAACGCTGTACATTCCTACGACACTTGTGTGGTTGATTAGCATTAAAGGAGCAGCCCGCTAACAAATTAAAAATCTTCCAATACAGTTTTGACATTTCCAAGTCTGGATAACGTTGCTTCCAGAAAAAGGCAAAACATTTATTTTTTCCTCAAATGAGCTCAACTTTGAATCCTGCAGCAGCAACTAGTCTTCTTCAAGTTCACCACAGCTTTGTCACTGAGGATAAATAAGCACAGTGTGACAAATATTTTAGGTAAAAAATAGCCTTGTTCTGCTACAAAATGGGCTGCTCAAGCCGTTTTTCCGAAAACATCCCGCCACCTTCAATTTCTTTAAAAAGAAGGCATGTTTGTTGTTTCTACTGACAAATGTGGGGACTAAGTGAATAAATGAAATGTCATTTTGTGGTGAACTACCCTCCGAGACTCGCTCTCATTCTCTCTAGCTATTTTGTGATCTCTCCTGCAGGCACTCGTTCTTTGTTTGTTGTCTCACCAGTTCATAGTTCTAACGTAAAAAGAAAAAGGAACCCACAAGCATGTTGTGAACAACAAAACACGCACACCTCAAACCAAAAAACATGCTTGTGTTCCTGAACAGATCTACAGACAGGATCACGGAGGGAAAGACTGTGTAGTAAGAGTATAATTGTGTCTTCATGGTGGTCTGTGTTATTTCCCCTCGACGTACATACAAAACAAACCAAACTGTCACTGTTAGAAGAAAACTCTCTGGCTGATCCAATGTGTAGATGTAACTGGTGATATGGTTTCTACAGTAGCCCAGAATGGACAAACCAAGCGTTTATAAGCGTGCCATCTGTTAACATGCTGCTTGATGCCATTAAATCCCACGCACTGGTCCTTTAATGATACCAAGGTTCTACCAAAGTCCTTTTAATCGGGTCTTACCACTCGCAGGCCATCTTGGCAATTTTATTTGGGAGCTATCAAGACCAGACATCAATCTAAAGCCATGATTTCACTTTCAATGGTCACCATCAAGGCTCACCGGTCTGTTTGCTGCAGAATAAGGTCTGAATGGCTGTTTTTTTCCCCCGCAGGTTATTTTTCCGACTACACATGCGCACACATTCACAACGCCGACTACTTTTATAACCCTGTGATAAAACAGGCGATTGGCTTTTTGAAGGGAAGGGGCGCAATGTGTGTCAGACAACCACCATCTCTGGCATTGCAGACTTTTCTAATCAAGCGGTTAATCTCTCTCTCTCCACCACTTAAAGATGTCTGAATAAGCCCGCCACACAGTCTGTGAGTTGGAATCAAACTATTTTTATGTGCATAAAATATCCTTCAAACATGAAACAAACATAAATGCCGTATTTCCGTTGTGTTTCCTACAGTGTTTTTCACAGTTGGAAGTTTCCACTGGTGCTCTTATAAGTGCTCTTCTTGATGTGTTGAGAATAAGCATCAATTTGCAATTTTTTCTGGTAATTTTCTCAAAATTCAATTTGAAACATCAAGTACATTTATTTGGCAACCTAGCTTGTGTAAACATCTTTAGGAGGAAGAACAAAGACATTTTAGTCTCTTTAGACTGAGAGATAAAACCAATCCATCAGTGCTATTGTCAGCCGCAAACACAAGTGCGTCTCTCTCCCCATGTGGGTATACAATGATGCAGACAAGATCCATAAACGTCAGGCAAAGCGGAACTGTAAATAGAGTTACGCCACATTATAAAAGTCACCATAAATCACGGAGGCAGGAAAATTACTCATGAAGTCAGAAAGGATGAAGAAAATGCGAGAGACAGTGAAGCTGCCAAAAACAAAGGGGATTAGGGCCCTAACAAGGGTGGAGAAAAGACGGAGTGATGAAAGTCTGCTGGTTGACAAAAGCCATAAGCATGAGCTTGTGCGCACACATCATAAAATGGCATGAGAGAAGGAAATAAAACATGAGAAAAGGTGAGAACACAAGGTAAGCGCGAGAGTGTGGAAAAAGATACATAATGACAAGAGGAAAAAATCACTGTCACACTCTAGAAAATAGCTTTTTTGTGTGTGGCGACGCGCGCCAGGCTTTAAACCGTTAGCAGGCTGTGGTTGGCTCAGCAGCAAACCAGTGTTTTACTGGTTCCCCTGGGCAGTGTTAGAGAGCGAGCTGTGTGCCGCCTCGCCATCTTTTACGGGGCCAGGGCGATTAGGAGCCCAACGTGCTGACGGCACACACAGTCAGGCTGTTGGACTGTGATTTACACCACTGACCAAACGGTTACGACCATCCTGTAGTTTACAAATATTCCAGACTACGAAGTTCTTTCATTCAGAAGTTTAATTCATTACAAGTTGAACTTTATAATACATTGTGAACACCAAGCCTCATATCACGAAGGACACACAGGGCGTGTCCTCTGTACTGTGTCTGTGAAATTTAGGGTTTTAATATTTTGAGGGGAGTTAAGTATTCTAAAATCAACCAAGACAGATTCTGATAATCATATTTTAATTTCAGTAACATTTAAACCATTGCAAGGGGCACAAAAATACCAAAAATATACGGGAACGGACCAATTACTTAATGAGATGAGGAATTCAGTTTTTTTCAAGCATGTTTACTATGTCTATGCACAAGATCGTGCATTTTAATTCAAAGGCCTGTGATGTAATCTAACTAAGTACATTTACTGAAAACACTTCACTTTCTTGTTTTCGTTTTGCTTCAATATTTCCATTTTCTGCTACTTTACACTTCCTCTCCATTACATCCTGGAGCCAAATATTGTACTTTTACTCCACTACATTTATGTGGAACTTTAGTCAACAGTTACTTGAATCTTCTCATGACATCAGAATATGTGAGTAGGTTGTTCTGCTTTATTTTGCAAAATGGCATTGCGACACTGTATTTTGCACTGCAATTACCTATTTTATCTATTTAGTTGCTGCAAAGCTCAAGCAACAAATGAGCTTCTGCAGTAAGAATAACAGACAGACGCTAGTCTGAAGGTGAGTCTGTGAGTACCTGAGCTCCGGAGACGCTGGCCTACCTCACCATGCAACACTCACAAACTGAGCGACTTAGTTAAATAACTCACTTTGCAGTGTTACCTGGATAACCTCAGCCCTGGTGGGTGCAGGTTGGAACGCAGAGGTTTGTGTTTATTTAGGTAGAACGTCGGTGAGTAATTGAGGGGGAGAAACACAAATAGATGGAGCACATGCACTGATTTTGTGTTAAAGTAAAAGATTTATTTCTCATCCCTTTTTCTTTATTTCTCCTAAACATGTAAGAAACTCAGTTGTGGCTACGACTGAGGAGCCACATCTGGACCCTGCGGGACATGCGTGAAATCATTTCTCTATTCCTACAATTTACTGTAATGCCTTGCAGATGGTACCGTGCATGTGTGTGTGTGTGTGTGTGTGTGTGTGTGTGTGTGTGTGTGTGTGTGTGTGTGTGTGTGAGTTACAAGCAATAACTCCTACAGTAGAAGCAAACGGAGAAGGAGCAGGAGACAGAGGTGAGCCACAGACTGCGTGGAGACTGCTATCAGAAGGTAAACTGAACAAAATACATAAGCGTGGCTCGACAAGTGGAACCCAAACGTCCCTTTGTCCAGAGGACGTTAAGGGTGTGGGCGGTTTCAGGAGACACGTGCGACTGGCCTCGAGGCGGCCAGAGAGAGATCTGTTTATTGAACCTTTCCCCTTCAGGACGAGGGAGAGTGACATCAACACAAAGAGAGAAAGTTGGCCTGGTTTCAATTTTTTTTTTTTTTACAACATGGAGAGAACAGAAGCTTCTGCAGGAGTCCAACCGATACAGATATCAGAGAAGTGTACACAGGTGGCTAAAAGTTCACGTCGGAGGTGCCACAGTTCCTGACAGCTATCACCTTACTGTACCTTGTCGGGACCAGCTGACACTGAATCAGGCTGCCAGCTGCCGACGGGTAGCTTGTATTCAATCGCTTTCTCAGCTTGGAGATGGCTCTGCGAATGAAGAGACCATCTGTGCAAATGTACACCGCACCGACACTGAGGCTTTCTCAAATGTCAAACACAGACTGATATATAATCGACTTACATGAAAATAACAGCTTTCTTTGCGTCTACTTCTTCATTTATCATCAATATAAGCTAACTACAAAAGTTCACTAGATCAGGTATTTTAATGCAAGGGCAGCGAATGAATGCAACTACGTGCATTTACTCTAACTATTTTACAGTTTTGAGGTCCTTGTAATACTTTTGTTGAACCTTTGTTCCTCCACTCCACTAGATTTGTTTTGACAACTTCGGTGACTAGTTACTTTGCTGCATCAGAGCCAAATAAGTGTTTTTATAAATATGTTATATACTTATTTTATTGGCAATTGGATAAATTCTGATAAGCAGAAGAATCAATTCTGATAGTCAGCCAGTAAACCCACAGTATACAGTTTATACATACATGTAAATATAGTCTGTATGATTTACTTTTACTTGTATTTGATGCTAAAGTAAAAAAAAATCTTTTGATACTTTGGTACATTTGAAATCAGATACTTTTCAGACAATTCGGTACAATTCTTATGGATACCTCCCATTGTAAAGGGGGGCTATGTAGTTCCTAGACAGTTCAAAGAAATGTTTGAAGCTAGAAAGGTGGCAGGGTCTGCCACATATAAACAAAGTAAAACAGTATGAAACTGTGTCGTCCTTTAAATTAAGGTCAGTTTGTTTATTCCGTTTATTCAGTCATGAAAATGAAGAGAGTTTGTTTATTTACTTTGTTTAGACATAATAAAACACAATAAAAATCAGTTGACGATTTCTTCTGCTTAAAATTTCCTCCCCACAACTACACAGTGCACCTCAACAAAAGTGATATTCTCACATGATGTCTTTACTTTAACTCAAGTGTGACTTTTTACAACACTGTTAAAACTAAAAGCTAAAACAGGTTTTTATAACCAGCTTGTTTGATCTGGTCTTAACACTGGCCCTGAGGAAGTGTCTGTCAACATGAAACCTGAAGGCCCTTTCTTTTCTTTTTTTTCTTTTTTTACTATCATCATGTTGTTGTTGTCTTCCTTTTTTACAGAGGAGCCGATTAAAATGCAAATTCAAAGCAGAGCTATCAGTAAACAGGGAATAATCATGCAAATGATGTGTCACCAAACCCTCGGAGGAGCAAATAATGACACATGTAATGTCGCTCTTAAAAACAGGTCGTGCAGGTAGGAATTAAGACAAAAAGCCGAGAGCGGGCTGGAATTTCTCTCCGTGGCCGAGCTGCCAGGTGAGCGTGTCGCTGCTCTGCTGTGGTGCGCCTCAGCTCAGCTCTGCTCTGTGCTGCTCTGCTCTGCTCTGCTCGCCTCGCCTCTCCTCTCCTCTGCTCGCCCCTCCCATCCCTCCGCTCCAAGCTCTCCTCTGCGCTGCTCACCAATAAAGCGCTTTTTGTCCAGGGAGTCAGCACTTGAGCGCATTCCTTGACGTGGAGGTCGGTGTACCTCTCCAAGGATTTGATGAAGCCCGTTCGTTGATAAGTTCGATACGCTCACACAAACTTGTGTCTGAGAGAGAAAGAGAGCGAGCGCGCACACGGAAAGCCTACAAGCTCTGGAGTTATATCTGTGAACCGCGCCGCTTGGATAAAGACAGAGAGGCGCGACTGCGCTCCGTATTTCACTTCTTCGAAGTTCAGGGTAAGAGTCTCCTGCTTTGACTGATTCATTGAGGATCCACGCTGCATGAGTTTCAGGGTGTAACGCTCCGATCGAGATCGAGAGGTGCGTAAAGGCGCACGGACGAATTTGTATTGACAAATATGGGCTGGGTGATTGACTTTAGGAACATTTCAGCAGTTTTAAACAGAACGCTAACTCGTCATCAAGTCCGTCAACTTTAGAGTATAATCCAGTTCTGCTGATTAAAGTTATTTTCTTCACAGCTCCCCTCACGAAAACTCACACAAATGTTTCTGTTCTGCTCAACAGTGAGTTCACAATGTTAAATCATAAACACGTTTGGTGCTTTTGACGCACGGTGACTTACTGGAATAATAACCCGTCTTTAGGTTTTCTTTAAATGCGCACAGCCTCCCTTTAAAATGCAAGAAAACAAAACATGCTGTAGCTCTTTGCAGACACACCAACCTGAGCTGCAGGGACTTATTAGATGTAACAGGTTTTATCAGCAAAGTAGGAACCGACTAATGCTTCAGGTATCGACGACTAGACAAAGTTGCTGTGTAGGTTTTAAAACTCGAGCGTGCGCCCGGAGCAGAAGGAGCCGTCGGGGCGGTAATGAGGCGGGCTGGTGTTGGACCGCAGGACGCCGTGCAGCACGCAGGGGCCGAGCCGAGTGTCTAGACCGCACTGAGCTGAGCTCACCGCAGAGGACAGCTGTTTCTGGACCCACATGGGGAACGTCCCACAACAGAAAAGTTCAACAGGACAATATTTCTGTATTTCAGCACGCGTGAGGTCAAAAACAGATAATCTTTTCCACTTTATCACAAGTGGAGTGCTGATATGATGTCACCAAATCATCACAGCAGCTGATCACACAGTTTGTTAAGCATCTGTGCTTTTCACTGTCACTGAAAAAAGTACAGAAAAGTGACAAAGCCAAGAAAAACTATCAGTGATTGATTGGTTTCAGGCTGCTAAGCACAAAAACACATCCCGAGGAGTTCCCGGCACACCAAATGATGGATGTAAGGGAATAACTTAGTGCATACACTGAATTTGGGGCCAAGTTTCAGTCATAGGCGGCGATATTAAATGTGTCTATCAACAGCTGCTACTGTTGTAAAATGGATGGAACGTCTTTGTCGTTATTAGCATAAATAAATCTGACTGAAGCGTGGAGGATTTCCAAACCCTGGATTAAACGCTGAACAACTCAATCGTTTTGATTTCTCGGAGAGAGACGGGTGAAGATGTGGGGAAGAGCTGAGCGCAGAAAATTAGCCGGTCTTCCTTCAACATGTGCACAGCAGAGCAAACTGAGAGATGAGGTCAAATTCCTTGAAGATTAAATCTCTGAGTGACCGACTCCACCAATAAACGAACGTCCAATAAAGTGACATGACTCAACGCGCTTAGAGCCGATCTCTGCCCCAAAAAAAAGGCCACAGAGAACTCTGATTGCATCTGTTTTTTCCCCTGATAACATCATCTTTTCTTTCTCAATATTAATATAAACTTTGATTCTGTGAGAGGGTGTGTCATTTACAACAGAAACTCATGAAAGACTTCTTGAAAAAAAGAAAAAAACCAAGACCCCGACTGAGAAGCAGCGATCAGTACCTGCTTTCTTTTAAGCTTCCGTCTGAGGTGCTTAATTCATGTAAGAGCAGTCTTCTGACTCCAGCTTTCAGTCAGATTAACATCTTTTTACACTGCCCCCACAAACAGGCACAGGAAAATCGCCTAATCTTTCCTGGGGGCTAAACAGGCGGTGTAAACTGCTCCAATGGCCCCGCTATTAACCCCCTACACCGTTATATACCGCTTGTTTCCTCGCCATGTGTTTCCACACAGCCTGTCATTACGCTATAGGAGAAGCTACCGTGTCATTGACGGTATATAATGGTGGTAATTGGTTTATATTAGGCTACCAGACACAGCAGAGCAGCCCCAGGAGGCCAATTATCCATCACTAATGTGGAAGAACTTTCTGGCTGCACAGATTGTAACACTTACAGTACAAGAGTGCGGCTGTGCCAGTCAGTGTGGTTGTTTTCTGTCTGCGGAGCTGCACAACACAGCACACTGTTGGTGTTTGTCTCCTGCTGACTCAAAGAAGTCTGAGGGGAGGCAATGAGGTGAGGAGGAGAAGTGTTTACTACGTCCTCTTGAATGTGAAATTAAAGTCAAAGTTTGTCAAAATATTAGCTGGAGACGCAGATGGACACACAGGGTGAATGATCCTTTCCCTCAAAAGGGGCACTGTGTAGTTTTAGAGAAGAAATTCAAACTCAGAATTTTTATATTTACCATAGCAATGAGGTAATAATACAGCTAGTTTCTTCAGGCATAAAGAAAATCAGTCAAGATCTTTCTCTTCTGATTAAACTTTCCTCCCCAAAACTACATATTGCACATTTAAATGCTGGCCTGTGGACAGGAAGGTGAAGGAGCCCTCTGCAATTAAACCCAATTTAAACAATTAAGCACAGGCGTGCGGTCGCACCACTGTGACAGTCGTGTTGAAAACTGCACGACCCATCCAGGATCTGGATTCCTACATTGTGTCAGATTGTGCTTCTATCACTTTTTTTTTTTGTTTTTGCAAAATCAAGGCTGGCATTTCATTATCTGTGGCAAAGAGCTCGGCTGATAAAGAGCACTGATGTCTAAATCTGGATTATTGACAGCTGTGTTGAGACATGACTCAAAGATCTGACGGACATCTCTGTATATTTGGCGGACCCTGCCACCTTTCTAGCTTTAAACAGTGTTCTTGGAAAATTACTTTCCTCTGAGAACAGCTTGTTTATTTAGATATGAAAAAAAATATATTTCTGAGATTGTATTATTACCTCATTGATCTATTGTGATAGGCTAATATCGGACAACTCATTTGTTGGTCGGGCCTATACTTAACACTTTATCCTCAGTATCGCCACCTTTTTGTCTTTTTTCAAATCGATAGCGGAGGGTTTTCACATCCTATCAGCTGAGCTCCGTTTTACACCAATTAGGGGCAGTGCCTGAAGCATCTTACCCTCCGCATCAGAGGGATTAGGGGGTTAAAAGTCAGACGCCGAAGCGAGGAGGCCTGGGGAAGGGAGGAGAGGAGGGATATAGGGAGGTGGAGAGGAAGGACGAGAGCGGGGCACTCACGCAGCAGGCGGAGAGAGGGGAGGCGACAGGGCAGAAAGTTGGAATAAGTGTGTGAACATGTGTGTGTTTGTTTTCCTTCAAGGACGTGAAAAGCGAGGGGCTCATCAAATGTAGCAAGGAGTCTGCGCGAGTGAGAATTCAAGATGTTGCCCCTCCTCAGGTGCAGCACAGAATGGGACGAGGGGCGTTCCCCGGTCGATAATTAAGATCTGGAGCCGCTCTCTAGAAGTGGCGTCTTAAGTAAAACCCCCGGCTTCAAAGGCCTCAGCCTCACACATCAATGCTGACCCAGCGGTATGCAGAGGCAAACCCCATCCCGTACGCCTGCCAAGCTAAATTGAAGAAGAGCTTGCCGATGCAGCCAAATGATGCGTTCAGAAGAACCACTTCAAAACCTTGCATAAATATACACACACACACACACACACACACTCATGCGAAGGAAGGGATCTGCGGGCTTTGGAGTGCCCCAGCTTGAGCTCAAACCCCAAATAACTGCTGTCCTCCGTGTCCACAGACGCACACATACTCGCCGTCGTCAAGATTTTTACCAGCTTGTCCATCTTCTAAAGCAAAGAATCAAAAGAACTACTCACAAATCTTACATTAAACAAAAACCCTGCTTTTTTTCCTTTTTTTTTTTAAACCTTCCTCAAGGTTGGAAAATCTGCCGATAGCCAAAAATCCCCCCCCCCCTCCCCCAAATTCCTAAACCAACTCCGGTGAAGTACGAGTGGGAGACAGATGGAGAACGAGAGAGGGAGGATGCTCATCCCAGAAAGCCACCGCAAATTGCTGCATTTCAGTGGGGCCGTGAAAAAAGAGAAACGGCTCTTAATCTAAGGTTGTAATTACCGCTGGCCGGCACTGTAATTAGGAAATGAGCCTTGAACCAAGAGCAAAGCAAGGGCACATGAGCACACACACACACACACACACACACACACACACACACACACACACACACACACACACACACACACACACACACACACACACACACACACACACACACACACACACACACACACACACACACACACACACACACAGTTTGTCCAAAACCAGAAGTGGCGAGAACCGATCTCAGTTTGAGAGAAAGGTCAAATATTAAACCACTGTGATGAACATATGCTCTTACCAAATATGGACTGAGCAGTAAGATGGCAGAGTCAATTCTGCGGGCTGTCCCCCCCTGTGGGTAGGCGTGTGTCCGCTCACCATCAGGTCACAGAACGTGGTGGCATTCAACACACACTCGCTGTACAAACAATCGGACACGTACGCGCAGAGTCTGGCTCTTACGGTGCGTCGGCCGATGTCGGAGCTCTATTTCCGTCGCAGGCCAGGGACGCAAATAGTGTTTTTATCTGCTTCTGTTTGCGCTGTCAGAGAGCAAGCGGCAATCTGCATGCATACGTGCCTGCATGTGTGTGTCCCAGTGCCACCGGGTATCAGCTCGGAATCTCAATCAGTCAACGCTGCAATCAACGGCTGTGAGCGGTTGTGACAGCCACAAGTCGCAGCTTGTCACCCGTGTACATATTCAACGTACAAGTGCACACCTACAGCGTTTATCCCAACCCTCCTCTGCAGGTTTAGGGGCTTGGATTGATGTTCCCAGCTATAATTTGGACAAATTGTTGGCAGCTAAGATGATGCCACTACAAAGTGGTTCTAACATTAACATCAGGCCTGCTCTGCAACGTTGTGCTTTGGGGGAGATGAAAACAGATGGGGGAAGAGAAAGGGAGTGACACAGCGGGAAGGAGAGAGAGAGAGAAAAGGAGAAACAGAGGAGACGATATTTATGCTTAACAGATGAACACAGAGGAAGGACGAAAATTACAGTGGACGGAAAGGCTGAAAAGTATCAGGGAAAGAGAAGAGGACAAGAATAGCCGCTTCAAAAGAGAGTAAATATGAACGTAAACCAATATTGCTGGAAAGAGAGAAAATAAGAGGCGAGGGTAGGTTAAAAGATACGGCCACTGTGCACTCCATACAAATTAAAGACCACGGAAAAGATGTGGAGGAGGAAGCCGGAGCTATTAAGGCTCTCCAAGATAGGAATATTGTTGTTCCAGTTTTTGTTTTTTTTTCCTCTTTAAAAACTGCTGCAGTCATTCGCGGAGCTGTGCGGTAAAGACGATATGCATCTATTTTGAGTGTCGAGTTCCACTTTGAAAGCTAAATATTTACAGAGGCAGCGGAGAGATTGTCTGAGAGGGAGACACAGTGACCTCGTAAACTGACCGCGGCAGGGTCAGGGCACGCGAGTGATCTGTCTCCATCACTAGTAAACATGCATCATCACATTTATGCGTACAGATTTAGGGGAATGTATGCAAACAACCCCCAAAAACATGCAATGAGCTCACACACAGAGCACATGAACAATAGCGTCGATGCAGCAGGGCCAAACACCCTCTCAGACAAATAAACAAATGGATGCAGAGTGCAGAGAAGGCCTCAAAGCAGGCCGGCAGAATGTGACGGGTTATTTTCGAATGCAAACAAAGCACTGTATGCGGATGCGAGTGTGTGCTGCAGTGCGACTCAGCGTCAGTGTATGCAAAGCAAAGTGTGGTTTCAGGTGTTACACAATCAGGTACATCACGTGATCTGGTCCTCATTCTGTTTTCCGATCTCCGCGTCTGCTTGACTCAGAGCTTTGGTATATGAAATGTGGGACTTAAAAACACACTGCTTCGTGGAAACACACTGGAGGTCTGCTGTATTCAGTATGAATAGGTGTCAAGTTACGCGGAAGGGAGAGAAAAAGAAAGATATAATGTGTGCATCTCAGCTAAGTATCTCTGAGACTGTTCCATGACCAGGCCTTAAATCAATTAAATGGAAATGTACAAAGTCTGCCATTAGAAAGAAAATGTGGGAGCTGCTTTTGGCCGAACGCCTCCCACTAATAAAACATCTATCAAGTGGTCACTTTATGTGTGGGTTATCCCAAACTGGCTCAAACCCACACTCAAAAATAACATTCAATGCTGTATTTATACAAAGCAACAAACACGCGAATGCACACATAAATCGCTCTGTGGTCGCGGATAATGATATGCTAATCATTAAAATCACACAAAAGAGGTCAATATGGCCCTTTAGGGCTGCTATAAAATTAAAAGCTTTTTTTGGCTTTAACAAACACAGCTATTGAAACAAGGTTTATCAAAATTGATTATTTTGTTCAACAAACAGATAAAAAACCCAAAGACTCATAAATAACAAAGGAAAGCGGCAACTCTTAACATTTAATAAGCTTGAACCAGAAAGTGTTTTCCTTAAAAAATTTAATTAAATTTTCTTTCCATGGAATGATCGAATAATAACCCTACTCCCAGCAGCTCTAAATCACACACCTGATCAAAACACTGTCTGAAGAAAAGCACTTGAAATGAACAAAGCTGCGCAAATCTCTCAGATTTTTTGTCACTCTTAAACTGTGACATGCGTGACTTCACCCAATAGCTCAGAAGGGTGAAACTCAATTAATCTTGCAGATCATACCAGAGGCCGTGTTATAAACACCGTCAGCTTAAGTCTCTATCTACAAACACACACAAACGCACACACATTTTCTGGCCACGGCTGATGGGCTGATACCGCAGCACAAGGAGCTGACAGACTGGAGAGTGGTCGGCCTGCATTCTTCCTCTCCCGCTCTGTCATTCTCTTGTGCTGCCACATGGCCTGCCGGCGCTCAGCACGCTCCCGCACACAGCTGGAATCCAACCAATTAACAGGAAAAAAAACAAACTTCCTGTTTGGCTTGCAGGTCATTAACGATGCATGACGGAAGGAGGAGGGGGGAGATGGGGGCTGTACACAAAAACATTGCAACATATTTGGCTAACAGGTACAACCATTGTTTTATTTTCCAGGGAACTGAAACCAAAGAAAAGTGGAGCGGGAGTAGAGGAGGACACTTCTTCACTGGGTGAGCGAAGCGTGGAATTAAATCTGACAGTTTTATGTGTCATTATGAAAAAGATGTGGCCAGCTACTAATGCAAACACATTGTCAGCATCAGGAATAGCTTTCATCGCAATGCAGTTTGTGAAAGATTACATCAGAAACACCAACATAATAGTACACTCCTTTGATTATTTGCATCCAGGAGTCCAGACCGCACGCTGTTGGCGGTCCTTATTGTGTTAACCGTAACACCCTGCTCCCTCAATAGGGTCCTTTCACACAGCTCTGAGCCTCTTAACAAGACTGGCAGGAGAACAAGAGCGGCTCTCTTAACACACACACGGCATTTAATAGATACAGTGAGGCTGTGTAGGGTTACAGACAGAGGCAAGGAAGTAATGGAGTTTACTGGGCCTGTCGGATTGCTCAAGTTGTGGCAAAAGTGGGTTGAATGTAGGCCTCTTGTTAACATCCACAGAGTGCCCAAGTCATAGTTTGATACCCATAGAAAAATACTGGATGCATTTTTTCAGGCAAAACGTTTAAAGTTTCCTATATTAAAGATGTTTGGTCAATCTTTGGTTTTTGATGGGTTACATTGATAAATTACTCTCATTTGGAAGGTTTTCTTGCACAACAAACCACAACAAAACAAGTTGCCATCAACTCGAGTAACATTATACAGGGCAAGTTAGCCAAGCTAGCCAGTTAGCTTAACATTCAGCAAGGTTAAATACTGAAACGAGTCTTTAACGACATTACAACAGTAACATAAACACACTTAAAATCGCTTAAACAGTGCAATCCTGGCATACAGAGAGAGACTTTAGTTTTTGTGCTACATGATTGCAGTGTTTTCCACACATATGCTTTACTTGGGCGGTCCACCAAGGTATATTAACGGGCACCCGAGTAAATTCGGCGACCCGTTTAAGAATTTTTTTTTAGGAATACTTTGTTTTCATTTTTAGTCTGAGACCAGCGACATCTGTGATTGATTAACTAATGGACAATCTGCCCTCGCTTTTCATGTACACAGCCAATGCATGTGAAGAACTCACAATATAACAAATATTTAGTTTCTTTAAGTCAAGAGGAGGGGTCCTGTTGTGGGCCGCCCACCCAAAGCAGCGGTGGGGGAAAGAAATGAAAACGAATAAACCACCTATACGTTTGCGCTGGGGTCCGGTTACCGTCTGTTATTGCGTCACTGGTGGAAACTGTCGCTCTGATTCTCTGCTCCACTTTACACACCCCTCCTGACCCCTCGCCCTCTGTCCTGCCTCATTCCTGTGTTATGCTAGCCGTCAATGTGCTGTGACAGGGACTGTGAGGGCTTGTAAAGACGCACACATGCACAGGACTAGACTGTAGCCTCGGGCTTCTGGACGCACACCGCTACACTCGCTAATTACCTTACAGTTCCCTCAGCTCCAGTCTCCCTTTAGGGAAAACAAGAGAAGAAGAAAGTTCTTCTTCTGGAGTTGACTTTGGGCCCAAACATATGCACATATTCCTCAGGTTGAGTGAATTATTTGCTGTGCAGGCAATACTTCAATGTACAGTGTACACACTGGCTCTGTTTCTGGCTTAATCTGGAGTTTCAGCATCAAAGCCTATACACAGTACAATGATTTACAGCGCAAATTTGATAACCTGTGTGTGTGTGTTTCACCTGCCATTACCTTACTACACATCTGTGCTACACCTAATGTTTTTGAATATCTAGTAAAATATGAGACATTTGAGATGTAAGCCAAAGGTCTGTGTGTTTCCCCTCAATGCAACCTGAAGCTGTGTGTGTTAAACTTCTAAAAACAAAAGTCAATGCGTTGCTCATTAACGTCCTGACACCATGACAACCATGTATAATTGTCAGTTAATAATGTTAATAATTCTACCTAAAAGCAAACACGGAAGAGCAAACAAAGGGTCCCCAGTGACATTCAGATAACTCTTCCACACACCAAAAACTCATTGACATCAGAACACACACACGCAGGCAGATCACACATGTGTGTGAGCAAACACACACAGGTATGCATTGTTCTATGTTACAGGTTGGCTCAGGTATCTGCTGTAGCCACTTAATGATGTGTATGAACGGATGTGAGCGCAAACACGCTGTACTTTATTTAGACAAACTGCTACGATAACAAAGCATCATTCATTCTTTCCCTCCCCCCTCCCTCTCTGTCAGCTCATTTCTCTGTACAGTATTTGAAAGTGTGACTAACCAATAAGGAACAGACGTGCACAGGTCATTTATAGTGACAGCATAGTTCAGTGCTTCCTCATAACCAATTTGCAAATGATGCTACTGTTTTCAGAAATTTGCATTCACTGGTTTACATTAATTTCCATAGAGTATGAAAATCAACTAACAGAATATTGAGACTTGCTTGAGCCGCAAACAGAACAGTTTTATAAGGTAATGAGGCGCAGCGTTTTCAAATTAAGCTGAACTTTACTTGCATTACCATTACTGCAACAATATTGCGTGTGAGGGACTACACCACTCCAGCAAGTTTAACAGGTCTGCCGATACATTTTCAAACTGTGTAGAAATGAAAACAGAGCAAAGTCTGTCCGTGCTCGTCAGAAAAGAAACACTGAAAAGTCTTAAACTTTGTCAGAAGCACAGTGAAATCAAACATAATGTGTTGTTAAAGAGCTTAAAACAGTGGTTCTTTAAAGTGCATTAAATGAACGCAGTAGGCCTGGGTGAAGCTTGTGTACGACTGAGTCCACATTGTATTGATTGATGCCATCTTACGAAAAAATGTGCAAAGAATTCCTTCAGGCAGTTCAATGCATCACTGCATTCAGCAGATATTGGCTGTGTATACTGACACCCTGAAGTTCAAGAGGGTTCACTTGTTTATTCCCCCTCCGCCCTCCTCCCCCTTTCTCCTCCCTCGCCTTGTTTGTGCTGGATGTCAGGATTCGTCTGGTAGTGCACACCTGTTGCAGGCAAATTGTGGAGTTGTTGAGGGTCAGCGTTGATGTCTTAACAGACACTTGCTGACTGATGTCTGTATACCCGCTGAGATAAGATGGCAGGCCTCGCCTGTTTAATCAGGAGAGTATGCAGGTCAAATGAGGGATTACTGACACAACGTTGATGTTGACTCGTGGGATCTTGTCATTTATCTGAGAATCGAATAAAGACGAGACAGGAAATAACTGTTCCCCAGGGAATGACATGATCAAATTAGTCAAATCGGATGTTTGTAGAAGAAGCCACTTTGAATAAGTCAATAAAAATCACACGATTAAACCAGCGAACATTCTGGTTCAGGAGGGCACCTGAGGGCGTTGGATGAGAGGCATTTCAGTGTCGGGGGTATCTGTGGCAGCTTCCTCAGCACTGGCTGTACACAACAAATTCTTCTGCGACATCCTTATCAGCACCAGTGATCTGAGTTTCACATTTATCACTGCGTGTGTGCCACATGTCTGAGGTGTTATCAGAGGAAAAAACCTGCAAGGCAGAAGGACCTGAAAAATCACAAACGGTAACTCTTGAGAAAGGAGGGGGTGTGCTGCTGGGGGCCTGAAAAAAAGGTAGCACTGCAGATGCCTGACTTTAAAGGAAGGTGGTGGTATAGAAACAAATGAGGAAACTTCCACTAGTGCCAGATTTGGTAGACGTCTAAATTATTCTTTACAACCCTAATTCCCAAAAAGTTGGGATGACATATATAAAAAGAGAACGCAATCATTTGCAAACAAGCAGTTCAGCAATTAAGGTTTTATGAAGTGTTCCTGAGCCCAGAACCTTGCTTTTGAATGACTGAGTCTTTCGATGGTGGCCGTTTTATACCTAGTCATGATACTATCACCTGTTACCAATTAACCTGTTTACCTGTGGATTGTTCCAAACAGGTGTTTTGCCGCATCCCACAATTTCCCCAGTCTTTTCTTGCCCCTGTCCCAACTTGTTTGAAACATGTTGCTGCTATCAAATTCAGAATAAGTGTATATTTACACAAAACAACTAAGTAAATGAGGTAACCCAATAAATATATTGCTTTTGTACTGTTTTCCACCGAGTGTATTTGAAAAAAAAAATCCAATTGTTTTTGGAATCGGGGTTGTACATGACTGAATATGGCTGTGACCCAATCTTGATTTCAACCCATACTCAAGTCATGACAAGGTGGACCACAAAACTTGTTATGAGCAACAGTAAACAACTAAGTCATCACTCAATTTATCAAAATATCCCTTGCTTTGATCCTCTGCCCAACACAGCAATCATGTTTCACATCTTCAGTTGCCGTAGAAGTCAACAGGGTCTAACAACTTAAAATTCCTCACCTGGCTTATTGTTACTGAAACTGAACACATGGTTGCTGTTTGTATTAGTTACCTTATATTTTGAGTAATTAAGATACCATGCAGTTATGTGTGTCTGCTTAATAAAGAAAATATGACATATTACAATGTTTTAAAGCCCAGTTACAATAACATATCAAAATGACTTGTTGCTTGATAGTCAACAGAATTGTTATCTTACATTTTATCAAGTGTATCAAGAATTGGTTGCCAGCTTTGGAAAAAAAAAAAAAAAGTCTGCTAATGGCAACCTGGCAACCTTTAATGTCAAACCCTGAAAACCTCACGCAAACAATAGGCGTTGAGTAATGTGCAAATATGACCTTCTTTCTATCTTTCTTTGACTAAAAGAAGCTTGGTTGAATGTAGAAAGAGTAAAACTTTGTTGTACATCCTGATCTTCAAAATTTCTGCACATAGTCCGATTGAAAAACCGCTAACAAGGTTTGAGTTTGTCTGTGTCCCTACAAAGTCTACGTGTTTCTACGCCGAGCTGCATTTCAACATGGTAAACAAGTTGATGTTTACCTGTCAGCACTGCCCAAAGTTTCTGTTTGCCACTCATTTACTTTAGCCTCAAGCTCTCTCAAGGCATCTGCGTAATGAACACTTTGGCAGCTACATAGTTGCCACGAGGCCCTGCAGGGTTATTTTGGCAGGTAGAGGAGACGTGCCCCCATCAGATTCCAGTCATACTCTTGCCAGGTACATGAATAAACCTGAGAGTGAGGACAGAGGTGAGCGGAGAAGCAACCGAAGGTGTTCGAAATATTTGTGCGATGTGTCAAGCAACAGTCAGCAGCACGTCTGCGCGTAAAACGTCCGAGCTTTGATAGAAATGCAGTCGGACTGCCGTCACTAAGCGGCTGCTGTATGTAAAAGAGCGAGTGGAAAGACATTCCGGATGTACAGACAGAGGAGCAGACGGGCAGACGGATAATTTGCGAGTGTTTCTTTAGCGAGTACGTGTGACACTGTTTGTCTAACAAGGATAGTCAGCCTGCCAGTCATTGTGCGCGCCTGCCGCCTGGCTTACACACACCCTCTCATTTAGCTGAGCTCAAATTTGAACTCTTACACGGTACTGTTGCAACAAAGGACAAAGGTAACAACCACTGTCAACATCCAGTCCGTCGCTTGATCTTTTATACAAAGAGACTAAGAATGAGGTTTATAGTTGAAGACAGTCAGTGATTCCAGCTCTCTTTCTGCTTGCTCTCTTTTTTCCTATTTTTTTTTTTTTATCCTTGCAGCGCTGGCAAATAATGTGAGTGATCCTGACAATTAGAGCAAAGCGAAGTTGTTGCAAGGTGATAAGCTAGCACCGCAGTCATGTTGGAGCTCGAATGAATGTTAGATGTGTACGTAGAGGTTTTGGTGTGTGTGCGTTACAGCGGGCTTGTGGCGGAGTGATAAAACTGGTCAATCCAGCCGCCTCCAACCGCAAGCACACAAGCAGCACAAACGTTTCCCTGTCCCCGATCGAGGCTCAGAGTTTTCTCAGGTGTTTTTGAGGGAGCCTTTTTGAAACTCTGCCTGAGACCATGCCTTGGACAAAGCTAGAGCCAGAGTCAGAGTCAGTGAGCCAGACAGTACAATAAAGTTTTGATTCTCGGAGGAGGCAGGAATAGTCCTGGAGAGAGTCCAGCTTTGTGACACTAGTATGTCGTATTTACCGTTTCCTGGCGATGAGGTCCTTTCAGACGCATTCGACTGTGACTGCTGCAGTCGTGTGATTTGCTGCTGTGTTTGAGAGAGAGGCATCGAGGTGTTGTTTGTTTTTCTGCACCACTCGGCCATGACTTATTCAAGCTAGGTCAAATGATAGACACAGTAGATTAGTGGGGTCGTGCTGCTGAAGTCACCTACAGGCGGAGCGGGATAAGACAGGCAAAAAAGTTGTAGGTGCAAGCACAGCAGAGAAGTAAGAAAACAGATGAAAACTCAGGTTGTCAGTGGTGCATTGAAATCCTCTGCATCTGTGTAATGTGAGAGCCCTGTGGCGAAGATCTCAGACAGATGTGTATGTGTGTGAGTGTGTGTGTGTGCCTACGAAAGAAATGCAACTGTGACCTCAATGACTACCTCTGCCAGGAGGTCACAGGGCAGGGTGGAGGGATGAAAGACGTGTGTCAGTGTTGAGACATCAGCTCACTGGACAAAACAAGAGGCCGCTGTGTGAAAGAAGAAGGCTTCTTCAGCCAGTGCGTCCCTGTGTCTCCCCTCATGTGAGCCTTTATAAAAACAAAAATCAAGTCTAGCATCCACAGCACCATCCGTCATATCCCTCAGCAATACAACAAATGGAAATGGTCCACATTTCCTCTTGGAACTCGTAGTGCCTGAACTCTTCGCTCTGAAGCTCAGAGGAGGTAGAACTAGACTCGCAGGCATGCTGTTGCTGAGTCCCAGTTCTGGTCAGATTTGGCTGCCCGGCCATCGAACCTCCGCCTGCTTCCGTTCCCCTCTCGCCTGCGCACAGCCGGCTGAGGCGCATGTCGCGTCATTTACTCAGACACACTTCAGAGGTTTTGGGTTTCACATTGCCCCGGAGGAGCAAAGAAAGCACCTGTTGTGGAGACGAGGATCAGCAAGTTTCAGGTGTGTGTGTGTGTGTGTCTGTGTGTCTGTGTGTGTGTGTAACTAGAGCTGGGTGTGTTGCCCAGTTATCTATGTTGTCGGAGCCACAGTTACAACAGAGGACACAGAATACTGAGCAGCGGTGGAAACACTAATCTAGAAGCTGACCTCTGACCTCAAGGAGTCGCTCTCTGCCTCACTGCATCATCGGCTTTGTTGGGCTGATGCTATCAGGAGAGATTGTTCGGCCATCACAGTTTCTCTATTTTGTTTATGCTCTTTAGTGTTAATTTTTCACAATCAAGCTGCAACTACTGACTTGGACCTCAAAATCAGATCCCGATTTCCCCGTATCCCTCCCACAGTGCAGCAGATATTCACTGTTTTACTATTCCACTGCCCTCCCACTCACCCCTGGTATGTATATTATGCTCTCTTTCAAGTCCCCCAGCTGCAGGCTCTAATGGTAATACTTCACACTGTACTTACAAGCAGGTCTGGTCAAAACCATAAATCCTGTGATGAAAAGGGAGACCCCTCACACCAATAATAAGGTGCTTTCACACTCATTTGGATGTTCAGAAAAAGCGTAGAATGAGAGAAGAACAGTGATCCAACGTCTGTAACCAGAAAGCAGCCTGACAGGAACATGTCTCTCAGTTAAATGGTTGTTTGTGTTAATTAAAACAGCAACATTTTTGACATCAATAAGCTCTGGCGGGGGCCAGTGCATGCTCGATGTGACTATTTCAGGATCTTTTTCTTGTGGTTTAGGGCCGAAATCAGTTGGAAAGCTTTGTTTGTGCAGCACATAGTAAAACTACGACAGGCCATAATCCCCCTTCATACCACTACAAAGCATAGCAATGATGCTGTGGCTTCAAGACGAGTATTGCCAGTGACAGACATAGTAAAACGATCATCTTTCTTCCATTCCACATGTCCTCCTCTCCCCCGTCTGTGTTTGTATTCTGTCTGCTTGATTGACCTTAAATGTAAGTGCATTTTTGGAAAGGCATAGTCATCTCTCTCCTTTTTTTTTAAGCAGAGCTGCTACTGGCGTTACATACGATTCACGCAGCTGTTCCTTCATATTTGGGCACCTAATCTGCTGTTTGTCAAATCTGAGCATGTGAGATATATCTTAGATCAAAGACAAAAAGTTGCAGCCTTATGCTCAGGTGTTCGGTGTTACATGACAAAGATCTTCAGGGAAATAAATCTGCGTTCCTTATTTGCTGCCAAACTGCCCAAGCACCCCAAGAGCCCGTAAATGGAAAACCTTGGACGAAGATCAACAGTCAAGTGTTGCTCTCTTACTCCTCACATTTCCATCTCCAAACATGCCTTCCTTTCTGATCCTTTCTGATCCACACATAATACGCAGCATTACATTAAAAGACGTGCTGGCTCATGCCATCAACAATGAAAAACTCTGCAGAATGTGCGCCGACAGACTCGCATTATTAACATTTTTAAGTAATCTTTTGAACCACAGATATTCTACACAACTCTTGTTTCCCCTTGCGTATTCTCTCTTGACCCCTTTGTCATGTTGATGAATCGCCCCCACTGGATTGTGGATAACAGAGTCCAGCTGTGGCATGGACTGACAGTAGGAAGGGATGGGAAACAGGGAGCGTGTGTTTGTGTCGGGGATGGAAAAAAAAAAGGGGCAAAAATAGAGGGGGGGGGGGGCAGACACGGGCGGTCAGAGGGCTCACGACAGCCTTCATCACCAGCTTATGTGTGCCTGAGTTATCATTTACAACCAATGTGTCACGTCCTTGTGCTACTGCTGTAAATCTATAGAAGCAGCTGTACCTGCACACTGTAGATCATACTCTAATGCACATACCACAAGCGTTGTTCCTTTAACAGATAAAGCCCCTGAAAAGAAAGGGCCTCTTTAATGGGAGTATGCACTCTGTAGCGCGCAGCCTTATCCCCTTACTGTGACTTGGCGTGGTGCCCCCCGTGGTCTCCGGCCCCGCCCACTGTATTATGCAAGTGCACAGTGACCTGCAACTCCTCCGTACACATGCACTGCAATTTCTTTTGCCCTCTCTTGTACCCTTCATTGCCCCTCTGTGTTGGCCTTCAGCTCTGAAGATAAGGGCTCTTGACGCTTGGCCTGCCGGGATTTAATTGCCGAAGCCCACTTCACCCTCCCAAAGCGGGGCCTTATCCAGCTCTCCACCCTGGTGCCCCTGCTGACAGAAACCTGCTTTTGTCTCCGCTGGTTCCCCTGCTTGTGTTTTCTTTTCCGCGTCGTCTTGAAAGAAAAAGAAAAAGTGGGATAAGGAGTGAGCTGAGGGAAAGGGGAAAATGCTTTTCTTCCTTTTGCCTCCACTTATTGCCTGTTTAATTTGTCTCTTCAATGGGGCTGACCATGTATTCCACTCAGTGTTGCGCAAAGACGTTCCCATGCATTTTTCTTTGTACTCGCTCCTTGCTGTTTCTGGCCCGCATGTTCATCAGCCAACACGTTTTATTCTAATACAACCCGCAAACCTAGACTCAAGCTGAAAGAAAACACAGATTCAAGAACAATCATTATATAACAAATCCGGTCACAAAGATGTTTGCACTCTTATTTGTATAAGCAGCACCATCATTCATCCAATCCATCGTCTGTTTATAAACCCAGAAAGACTCCCCGTTAATCTCTAAATGCCAAGCCAGTGAGACAGACAAGCTCACTTTTTCAAACTCAGCTGCTGCCTGTCTCAGGAATGTCTCAACAAGCGCGCAGGGGAGAGAAAAGGAAATTACAACTCAAGAGAGGAGGAGGAAGGCGAGAAGGGAGGGGGTTTTCATTCCTGCTTGCTCAGGATGACAAGCCTGTCTTTCTACTATCTCCCTCCGGGCCCTCCGACGGCATTCACTGCATAGGAGTTACTCAGCCCCACAGTTTGCTGTGCACCCATACTGCAGTGACGCCACAATAGCGTATTATCTTACCCCCACAGATAAGACCTCCACAAGTCACTCGCATCCAAAAAGAAAGAACACAGGAGAATCTAACTGATCAAGCTCGGGTTTATCTGTGATCTGGCAGTATTCACTGCCTGCGCCACAGTTTCTCCTCCACTGAGTTATCAGATGTGCCTGGCCCAGTTTGGAATGAGGCACACTCAAATAAACATTCAGCTCCGGGGAGCTACAGTAGAATCACCACGTTGGGTTTCTAAGAAAAATATTCTCAGTTTTATCTGCGTAGCTCGCTCTCCTCTCATGACTGCCTTGATGTTGTTGTGTGTTCTGGCACTGCACCCTCATACCCTTCTCAGACCCTGATATAATGTACCAAAGTCAAGCTTCTCCATCTCCGGAAAGGAATGAGATTGGATTTTTGGAACTTCTCTCATACAAACAAGTAAAGTGGATGAAGTGTTTGTTCTGAACAGGCGGCCCTTTCACATGAAGCATGAGTGGGTACATATACATGCCGTATCCTGTGCTGAAACCCCACACACACAGTGACGATATGAACCCGAGATCAGCAGCATACGCTCCAGCTGTTCCTCAATTCTCCCAAACTCCTTCATCTCCTGTTTATCTTCCCAAATCCTTTTGTTTTCCCTTGTTCCACACACTCACACAGCACGGCAGCCACACTTTTTCTTTATTTTCCCTCATCAATTCTGAGGCCTGTAACGAACCAGCCGTTGACTTCAGTTATTATTGATTGCTACAGTTAAAACTTTTATTTCCAACAGGAGCAGGTAAAATGTTCTTGCTTTCTCCCCCCCCCCCCCCCGCTACTGAGGCATGAGTCAAAAATTCTTCACAACTCAGTACTTGTAATTACTCACCCGTCAAAGTTCCCCCAGGCAATGAGTGTAAATTATGGGATAACTGCAACCCCTTCCCCTCTGCTGCCCATTCAGCTGTAGCAAACTATCGCCATCAGATGTTATCCGTTGCTCTCTGGACAAGACTTTCCACAAATAATTATAACACTAAGTGGGCCCGACTTTTACACATGGCTGCCAAAGTTAAGGTTTTCTGTGCCGTTAGCAGGTGCCGACTTTGTAAGCTAGTTAGTTGCTTTTCTCAATCAAGCCTTGAGGCTTTGAGCAGGGTCATTTCTACGGCATCTGGCTCCACTGAGTAACAGTTCTGCTATGTCTGAAATAGTTATCCGGATAATAAGGGTAACGTGTTGGCAGCAGGGCTTGAGCAAATGCCACGATTGCTTTTAGTTACAGGAGAAGGAAAAATAAGAGATCAGGGAATTTGTCCAAAGAGGCTGCAATTTCAAGGAGAAGGGGAAAGGAAAGTATGCTGAAAGAGAAGGAAAATAAATGCCATAGCTGTGGTCCGATGAGATGATACCGGACCTTACATTGCCTGTCTAATGCACCCCTCAAAACTCTTGATCTCTTCTCCAAGCTGACATTTGAGGCGGCCATTTTTTTTCTGTATAAAGAGAATGTTTCATCAAAAAGAAAGGAAAGAGAAGCGAATGGATTTTAAAACGAGAGACTGTTTAAGTTGGCAGCAGTTCTGATGCTACTGTAACATGTACTCGGCCTAACTTAATTTGGTGGCATTGACGTCTATTCACTTCCTTATTTTCTCTTTCTTTTTCCGTTTGTCAAACAAAGACACTATAAGAGCTTTCTGTGTATTTTCAAATAGTTGTCTGAACACTATTTTTGCGTATTATTTCATTTTAGGGCTGCTACCTAAGACTATTTTCATTTTCAATTAATCTGCTGATTATTTTCATGATTAATTGATTGAAAGTTTTGTCTATAAAATGGAAGAAATTGGTGAAAAAAGTCAATCAGTGCTTCCCAAAGCCCAAAATGACATCCTCAAATGTCTTGATTTAGTGAAATATATTCAGTTTACTGTCAAAAATAAGTAAGGAAACCAGAAAATATCCATATGTTAGAAGCTGGAATCAGAGACTTCTTACTTTATTTCAGAAAATAGATGACATTGAAGCAGTTTACAAGAAAAAATATTAATATCTGCAGTACTTCAGAGGACAATAACATGGTTCCAAGATAGGAAAAGGAAAGGAAATTAGAGAAATAAAACATCCAAAGCAACTTCTTAGACTTTTCTGATGAGAAGGGCCACAACCTGAGGTAAGCAGTGAGAGAACAGAATGTTCTCTATGTGTGCGCTCCATCTGTGTTAAACTGTAAGTCACATACTTGGCTTCTCATTCAGGTATGTGTGCAGTGCAGACATCAACAACTGCACCATTTAAGGCCCTAAAATAAGCTCCCTCAGTCATTCAAGTCGACCAACATCTAGTACTTGAGGGTGTCATCCATTATAAAGCAAGCCAACAACACACTATCCTCGCTCATCATCAATACATTTGAATCGAGATATTAAACAAAGGTAAAGCAGGAAGCCAGGGAATTGAGTGTATGTGTAAAAATCAGGCCAGGGTGTCACTGCACAAGGAGTACGGACGAAAAAAGGATTTCGTGACGGGACAGACTGTTGTCTAAAGATGAGAAATGGTCAACAGATTGAGATGTTACCTCGTCCCCCAAGGCCATTTCGCTCAACACAAGATGATAAACTGACACACAGACTCAGCAGCTAGTTTCTTCATCTCCCCTCTTTCTTCTCTCATTTCCCTTCTTCTTTTTGCCCTTTCAAGTACTGTGTTGATGCTGTAGCGGGGTGTTTGTTTTGTCGGGCTTGGACTCTGGTGAAATGGGTCTAAATCACAGTATGTTATCTTCCTGATGATCTACTCTCTTCAGCGTCTGAATATTTAATCCTTTTTACAGTTTTAGAGACATTTGTCTGGCAAGGAGCAGTCAAACTGCCTACAGACAACATAGAAAGTGTGTGTTATTTATATACTGTCTATAGTCAGGGAAGCAGCTCAGGGCTATCAGAGAAGCTCTTCTCCAAGTTTAGAATGCCACAAAGTAAATCATCCACCGATTTGTGGCCACATGCAGCATGGCAGACAAACAGCCACATGAAGTTGACACGGTATGGTTATATGAAACTGGAGAGAGCAGAGCAGTGTTTATGGTGAATCATTCAGAGGGCGTATGTGAAGATTTCCACTGTTTCAGAGACTCTGGAGAGAGAGAAATATATTCACTCTGTGTTTTTACTTTGATACATCATCTCAGAAACAAAACAAGTTGGACTTTTATATTGCCGCTGTGTGTCCATGTGTTTCATAAGCTAAGGAGTCTCTCATAAACACAGAGAACAGGGAACTGTGACCCTAATATAACCACAGAGTGTATGTGAAGTACAGAAAATAGCAGTGAATAGCAGCTTACAATACAAACAACAACGCATGTGTAATCTTATATACATACTATACACATGTTGGCATCTGTAGGATCATTACAGAATGAAACAATGTTTTTGTCATGCCATAATACAATCCGTTCTATTCTATTATACAGAATACTGCAGGGAGAATGTGGCACTCTTTTAGTCAGAAAAGTGTGGCACGATGCCACTGTGTCAACTTTTTTCCCAGCTATAGCAGAAAAGCCTGATGTCACAGCTACAGCCCTATTGTTTGAGAGACCTTGTGACAAAAGACTGCCTTTGATCACTGGCTATGCATAGTTAAACCTTTGTTATTTCACTCCTTCAAACACATTAAAGAACCACATAGTAAATCAATAGCTGACCATGGCTGTTTCGGAAACAAGACTATACTAGAAAAAGAAAGTCAACATTGTGCTGTATTTGTCACACTGGATGTGCTCAAACTCGAACATGGTCCTCACAAAATTATCTTTACCACTTTTTACAATTTGTGGACCATCTGTCACCACTTGCTGTATGTTTGTCTGAATGGTCATTGACTCTTCATTTCTTCTCTTGTTTTAGGCTGAGCCTGGAGAGAGAAAGAGTCTACACCATGAAGGTCTTTCTCACTCCGCTGATGCCCTTTCTGCTCTTCCTCATCCTACCTGATGGCACCTTGTCCAGCGACTGCCCAGAGGGTTGCTCCTGTTCCCCGCCAGAATCCATATTATGTTACATGAGACGTTCCTCTACCATTCCCAGGGGAGTGTCTCCTTCCACAAAGAGCCTCTACCTCTTTTCCAATGGCATTGAGGACTTGACAACTGAGGACTTTGAGGGTCTGGAGAACTTAGAAATGCTGGACCTTAGTCAAAACAAATTGACTGAACTTCCTGAGAGGGTGTTTGAACATTTGGCCTCTTTGAGAAACCTGGACTTGTCCTCCAACCAGATTACCCACATTTCAGAGGAATGCTTCCTGGGCATGGCACTGCTTGAGCGCCTTTATTTGTATAGCAATCTTATTGTGACCATTCACCCTGCAGCCTTTAATGGCTTGGAGAACCTGTTGGAACTCAAGCTGCAGGGAAACCAGTTAACATCTCTTCCTGCTCTCTCAATGCCCCAACTGCTGCTGCTGGACCTCCGCTTTAATGTCTTACCTGCCTTGGGTCCTTCAGATCTCCAGACCCCAAACCTGGAGTCACTCAAATTGGGTGGTGTTGGGCTCACCAGCCTAAATGAGGAGCTCATGGGTAGTCTCAAGAACCTCCACGAACTGGACATATCAGGGAACCAACTTGAGTCCTTCCCCTCAGTGCTAAAGGAAACCCCAGGGCTGATTCACCTTAGCCTTGCTGGCAACCCAATGGGTCCTCTCAAGGTTCAGGACCTTCAGAACCTTGGAGAGCTGCAGGAGTTGGATATCAGCAGTCTCAGTCTGCAGGGCCTCCCTGAAGAGTTTTCCCAGCTCCTACCCCACCTCAGAAAGCTCACAGTAGCAGAGAACCCTTTCAACTGCCTCTGCACCTTAGCGTGGTTCCCCAGATGGCTGAGAGCCCAAAGCATCACCCTGGTAAGAACAGAGGAGACCCGCTGCCATTTCCCACCGAGCAATGCTGGAAAGGTATTGGAACGACTGGAGCACAGGGATTTTGGCTGTCCTACCACAACTACAGTCACCACTACTACTTTGAAAACTACTACTACCCTGCCTGTCCCTGTCACGACCGTCCCAAGTACTACTAGAGCTATTCTAGTCCAGAGGGAAGGCGACAATCCCCCATACAAAGATGAGGACTCTGCCCTGCTGCCTGTCCCTGCATCCCCCAGTAGCGCCAGCATAGATCGCATTGTGGACCATTTCTGTCCCCCTCACACCTGTCTGAATGGTGGTACTTGTCGTTTGGACCAGGATGGTCAGGTAGAGTGTACCTGTCCACATGGCACATCTGGCATGTATTGTGAAAACCAAAAGCATCACCTGCCTTCACCACCTGAAGCTGAAATCCCCATGGCAACTGTCTCTGTAGACACACCAGACATCAGTTCACATCAAGCAACCGCAACTTCAATCCTGCTTGACCTGCACCGATACATTGAAATGCGGCCTTACATCCGTGGAATACGCCTAACCTACCGCAACCTCTCTGGACCAGACCGCAGGCCAATTCAACTCAGCCTGCCATCATCCTTTCCAGAGTACAGACTCCGAGGCCTGAAGCCCAACTCCACCTACGCTGTGTGTGCCAGTCCACTAGGTGCCCCTAGTGGCATGGACAGTGTCTGCACTGAGGCCCAGACAGCCGCTGAAAGCATCAGGGGCCCTGATGCACAGTTTGACGACCAGAAACTGACAACTATGCTGGTGCCTGCAATCGCCATATTGCTGCTGCTGGTACTAATAGCAATAGTGGTGGGAGTGGTATGCTATCTTCGCAGGAAGAGGGCCAAGGGCCACATGGACCTAGAATGTGAGCCCTCACAGCTAGAGTTGGACGGAGTTAAGGCTGGCTTAGACAATGGGGCACTGCCTCAAAAACAGCCTCAACATATGATCCCTGAACCTGCTGTTCAGAATGGCAATCTGGAGTATGAGGTGTTGCTACTACAGGATCACTGTACATCAAATAACAATACATCCACACACAAGCCTTCATACTTTTGACACCTGGCTTGGACTACACAAACTTTTCCTCTCTGGTGAAATGCAGAGAGCAGCAACTGCTGTTGTGAAAAAGGAGGACATTGTATCAGCCAGCCAACCAGCAAAGGGGAAACTGGACATGTATTTAAATCAATGCTCCCCCGCTGTCTAAGGAGACATTAAACAAGCTCAAGAACATTTAAAAAGCATTGACAGTGCCTCTCCTCAATTAACTTGCTGCTCCTGCTTCAATAATATTTCCTCACTGACATTGCTGGAATGGCCACCTATTAGCCCCTATGCTGTGATGCTGGGACTGAAGCTGAGCTGTCATTGGCTGAAACTAAGGGTTAAGGGGCACAGTGACCTCATGCCCTCCTTTATCTGTTCATAAAGGAGAGTGCACTGAAGTGGGGTTACACTGCCTTCCCCCCTCTCTTCACAACAGCTCATCTAAACACTATTGGCAAGTGTTTTTGCTGCATGTTCTAACTCCTCAGTACTAGCCCAAAGGGATCAGTGCTTGCTGTGAATGACCATTAAGGCACCAAATGAAGTTATGTAGAGAAAATAGCTGATGCTTGTATTGCTTTATTTGGCTCTAAAACTCTTGTGATTTCTTTGTATGTATTTTTTTTATACTTTTGTCTGACGTTATTTTTTATTGTGCAACATTGTGACTTTTAACAACCCTTTATACCCTCCACCCCCCACCTCTTGTGACTAACAGACAAAACAGCAGATTAAAATCTTTGAAGATTAAAACTCGTTTGGTACCAGCAAAGTCAATCAAAGGGCTTTGCCCCCAGAATGTCAGACAGTCTAAGTAGATGTGAGTCTGGACAGACTCAAGACTAAATCCCCCTTCTCGATTCTGAAGCCCTCACCCTGCTTTACCATCACAAAGGGAGAAGGTAAGCAGGATTACAAAAGGTACAGAGGGAAGCAGTTTACTGAAGCTCTTCTGTTTCAGTGCTACATTGAGTTACAACCAGGTTGAAGCTTGTCAAATTACAGTAAGCACTCACATGACTACACTACAGCAAAAGAGAACTCCAGAGATTTTATTTATTATTTATACTCCCTGCAAGGGAAACGCTGTTTTATCCCTCAACCACACTTCACATAAAACATACCACTTGGCATGGCCCACAATAAGCAAAGCAAATAGTGGTGGTGTATTGTGTTTCCGCTGAGTAAAAAAAGCCTGCTCAGCGCACTCCTGTAAACAATTTCTTCTTGGAATTTAGGGTGCCAGTTTTGCTCACTTGCACCTAACCAGACTATGGAAAGGTTGGACGCGCAGCTCACTGTTGTATGCAGGATGACGCGACTTGTAATTGTAGGGTTTCTATTGCAGACACAGCGATCTCAGATCTAAATCTGTGAATACAGAGCAAAGGACTGAAAAGTACCTGTGTGTGTGTGTGTGTGTGTGTGTGTGTGTGTGTGTGTGTGTGTGTGTGTGTGTGTGTGTGTGTGTGTGTGTGTGTGTGTGTGTGTGTGTGTCAACTTCAGTGATAATGGAAGTACATGTTCAGTCTTGTGCAAAGACCTGCAGACATCAGGTTACTATCAGTTACCCCCTCTTTGTGCCCACATGCCTTTGCATTACATTAAGCCCCAAACAACTCCAACACACCAAAGACACATCTGTGAATGTCTGTAAAGCTACCTGTGTACAGCATTCCCAGTGCACAATTAACAGATCCACACACAAAAAAAAATATACAAAAAACAATCAAGCAACTGGAATATTTGTCTGTAAAATAAAATACATTGAAGATAACCAAGTATTTTCAATGTGATTGTTAATATTTCCCTGTTTATTTTGGGAAGCTCTTTTTTGTCATTTGATGCTTTTTTATATATATAATTCTGTGAACTTATTTGTACAAGTGAAAAAAGTGATATTATCATTAAATGATTATCCAAAAATAAAAACAAGGCCAAGTTGTCTTCTTTGTAGTTTCAACCTTTTGCTTGTAAGAGGAAGGATTAGATTGACAAGCAAAGAGTGGATTATGTTTGCCATCAACTTCCCTCTCTTTTAGGCCATCACTCAACAGGCTGATGTGAGAGATCGCAGGAGGGGGAGTCCAGGAAAGAGTAAGAGAGGGGAACAAAGGTGAAAGAGCAGGTATCATTACGCTGGATATTATGCTGGTCCATGTGTGTTGGTCTTTACTGTGCTTATGTATTTGTGCAAATGAATGCCAATAGTGGTACAGTACCAAGCGTATACATGGACATTAATTTAAATGTATGTCAGACTTAAGCCCCATCTTTTATGTTGGCACAGAGTTAGAATACATTAAAACGCAACCCAGGAGTTCAAACTAAAATGAGGCCTGCAGCTTTTCCTAAAGTCCCCATCTTAGGGCTCGATAATGTGTACGCCATGCTATTACAACAAAGGTTAGCGTTTTAGACTTAAATGTATTAGAGCTATGCTAAGTAATGCTGTGCTTTGAGCTAAATGCAAATGTCAGCATGCCAACAGTGACAATGCCAACATGTTGATGTTAAGCAGCTATGATGTTTATATCGTGTTCACCATTTTTGTGATAACCCAAGTGGTGTAGTGGAATAACTATAATGCGTGCAGACTGTTTACTAAAATTGGCAGCTACGTACATGTAATGCACGTAATTTAGCACGTAATTTAGCATTTCAGCATGCTAACATTTGATATTTGGCGATAAAAACAAAGCATAGCAGCGGCTTCTATTTGGTCATACAATTGGATACATTGGAATTTTGACCTGATGGTGGCGCTAGCAGAAAAGTCGGGGGATCATCATGTTACTTAGATTTCCTTATTAAGGAAACAGAAATGTAATGGTCATCCATCCATTATTTGTTGAGATATTTCAGCCTGAACCAAACTGGTGGACCCATTAAAAGTCAGAAAGATTAGCCACTACTATGGTTTAAAAGCGTCAAATCATTCAGGCACCTCACATGATTTCCAGGATGACGTCATGGATTGCAAAGTATCTCAGTGTTCTACAAAAACATTTCATTTTTTTGCTGCTTACAGTGCACCACCACCAAAATGTTGACAAGTATGTCTAATGTGTGTTTTGAGTGTGTGAGAGGCCTTGGAGTTCTTCCTTACCAGCAGTGAGCCGGAGGCAAAATGGAAATAAAGATTATGATTGAAAACACTCAGGTTAAGGTCGCAAGTAGATTTAACCACTGTGAATGACTCACTGGTCTAAACCTAATGGGTGAGCATTGTTTGTAAACCCACACAATAAACAGGCTGACCACCCATGTGTTTTATAGGTAGGATGCTGGAAGGGGGATTGATGCAGCATGCACGCACACACATGCCCACACCTACAAACAAATGCGCACATATACTGGCCCAAAGCCTGGAGCTGTTGTGCAAGGTCCCACGCTAACAACACAAACATATAAAACAGCACCACTCCTGTCATGCAGGGCCTATTACATCTATTTGCTCATAGGGAGCAAACTTCCTAGTTAAATAACAGGAGAAACATACACCGCCTGAAGGTCAATAGACTCTAATTTCTTTGTCCTTCCTCCTGTTTTAACCTCCATGTGTCCTGAATTTTTGAATGTTCATTAACCGGATATATGCACATTTTTCAAGTCGTAAAGCCAAACATAAATGGCAAGCTGGAGAGCACAATGGATGGGGCTTAATTGCAAGCATATGTGTGTATAATGGAGGGACTCCAGGTAAAAGGACAGATAGGATACAAAGATGATGTCAGATAAGAATAATGCCTGCAGCTGAAAGAATGCATGCGTGTTTCTGTCCTGCTTTCGGGTCAGGCATCTGCAAATAGTTCATGTATGTGGATAAGACACGGGGAAGAGGAACAGAGGGAGAGTGTGTGCCTTATTTTTTCTCCTTTCTTTCCGTAAAACAGTCCTTCTTTTCTTCCCCTGGCTTTAAAAGAAACCTGGTCCCTGGATGGGAGCCAACTTTAACACTCACACTCAGCCTGTGCTGCTCAATGGCCTCTATTGTAGTTTCAAGGGAGCCTTTTCACAATTATCAACCAAAAAAAGGAAAAAAAAAAAATTCCACATGGAATTACTTCTGAGTAAATATTATTTTGCTCCCTTCCTTCTCCTCTCCTTTCGGTTTTTCTCTCAGTCTCTCTATTTTTTGTTTCTAATTTGTTTCCAAATTCAGGGCTGCGAAAAGGCAGCCAAGGACAACGTGTTAAAACACTGGGTCATGTGGCTGCAAGCGGCGTTTGTATTTCCTCTGCACTCCTCAAATCGTATACACAAATGGCTTTTTTCTTTCTTTTTGTGCTTCTCTGTTTTTCATCGTACAAATAGCCCTTCTGTGCACGCGGCACAGCTGACCTCCCACTAACCTCAAACCATATCTCCAGCCGCGGCCAAGAGCATTTACGGTCAGCAGTTTAGGGGCATGAAATTAACTCCACAAAAAAATCAAAAGCTGAAGCATTCATGAACTATAAATAAAAGATGGCATACAGATAAGTGAATGATGTCTTTCATGATAGATGAAAATTTTAATGCAAACGGCAGAAACTGCCAACTGTCTTGTTTAATCTATATTTTCCCCAAACGCAGATCATAATTACTTCCACAAAGGTTATGTTTTTGCCCATGTCCAATTGTTGGTTTGTGAACCGGATTACACAAAAACTACTAACCAGATTTCCAAGAAACTTGGATTGAGCATTGGTCTTGGCCCAGAATAGACCCCATTAACTTTTGGTACAGACTTTTTTCTCGCTTTCTCTACCATTGAGAGATTGCCCATTTTACAATTGTTTTGTTAATTTCTCAGGAAATAGTGATTGGATCTCTATGAAGATGTGTTTTGGTGGATGGTACCTATGAGCGAGTGCAATTTGATGCAGGTCCCAATACACTTCTAGAAGATTTAAATATATTTTATTTTACATTAGATTTGGCCTTGCTAAATTAAAGGGCCTCAGTGGAGGTACCAGTACGCCTGTATTCTAGTTTTTAATCTTTATTCTTGAGCAGCGTATAGCTTCTGTGATGCTGCTACATGCTAACCAACAGGCGGCTATGATTTTAAAAAAAAGGATTGTAGCAACAGAGAGTAAAAGAGTTGAGAGAGAAAAGAAAAGCTGAGTAGAGAAAACACACCACCACTTTGTTTTTGGAACCTGGTTCTCTGGCTCCGGTTTCTGGCCCTCCGCTCGTTTCCCTACACTCCACTTCTTCTGCCCCAAATCCCACCTTCCCTCCCTCTAAATCTTTCTGAAGTACTAATAACAGATGAAGGGTGGTGTGCCACCGGTTCCCCTCATGCCATACAGCTGCCAGTCGGTGCCAGTAGATGGCCCAGATGCTGGCATGGCCAAAAAAAAAGGCAAGTGAGGGGAAAGATGAGAAGTGAGAGAGAAGGAAAAACAGGAAAAGAAAGCAAAAAGAAGAATTTGACTTCGGTTAGTTCTTGGCAACATGCTTTAGGAGGCACACATGCAATTCATTTCACGTGCTGTTTGGAAGATTATTAGATATAAAAACAAATAGCATGATTTCCCCGGAGTAGATCTTTTCTTTCACCCTAGGCTTGTCATTTGTGTCTTTTTGAGTCAGTGTCTCTCCTCTCAGTAGAATGTACACTTGGACCCTTGTCATCATCTCATACTGGAAATGGACAATGCAAGCTGGCAGGTAAGAAATGTGAAATAGGAGTGTGTCAGGGCTATAAATCTGTGTCAATATAGGTCTATTCTGAGCCAGCCTGTGGCTGAAGCAAAAAAGGCAAGAGCCTGAAGCCACGTCTTCACATCGCTTCATACAAAAAGTCCACTATGTTTAGTTCGCTATGATACAAGACATATTTAAGAACTAGAACCAGAAAATTATTTGTGGAGACTTATCAATTATCAGATTGAAATGTAGACGTGGAAGACAGAGCGTAATCGAGAACTTGCAGCTCATGTTGAGTGCTGATTTTTCAGCCATGGTCCGACAAAAAAAAGTACGTTGCCACAAGGCTCTTATGCTTTGAATTGTGGGAGGACATTAGGGTAAAGTTACTTACATTAGGAGCCATGTTGAAGGCATCTGTGTGTAACATCTGCATCACAACTCTCACTAACCGCATTAGCAGTTTTCACCTGAAGTTTCATCTGAAGTCATAAAGAAGCGAGCCCAGCTCATCAGCCAAGAACTGAGGCGGCACTGTCCAACACTGACAAAGGTGTGTGCAGCAGAGTCATGTCTCTGATGTTTTCCTCCCTCAGTAAGTGCTCCGTCTTAGAACTGCTGTGTGAAAATAATAATTTTGTAGATTACAGCACACTTGTAATGCACTGCAAATGGTTTTATGTTTTATTTATGTAATGTTTATGTACTGAGGTGGGTCACACAGACACTGGTAGTGAAAAAATGCAGTTTTTAAACTGTAGACTGTTGTGGTCTGATTATTGAAAGGATTTTATAAATAAAAGGCAGACATTAAATGATGAAAAAGTAGCTGTGTGCAGTAATAGAATAGAAGTAAAAAGTAGAACATTGATGAAGCGATACATTGAGGCACATCAAGATGCATCTAGAATAATTGTGCACTTGAATTGTTGAGACTCCAGTTGTGAGGCAATGAAGAATCACACCTCTTGATAAAATGTTTGGCATTTTTTCCCTTTTTTGTTCGAAACAATTTGATAGATAATCAAAGTAGTTTCTGATTTCTTTATTATTATTTATTATTTATTATTTACTATTTTCCCTACTTTATTAAGGAGCATAATGTAGCTCCAAGTCTTTCATTGACAGGTCTCATAGGTCACACTTCAAAGGTAATTAAGATTAATTTAAGGCTGAATCTGGTCTTAGTTTTCTATCAGTAGAAAGAAACTTTTTAAAGTTTTTTGTGTCAAAAGGGCTCAAAGCACACTACAATTTAGGAAACCAGAAATGAAGAGGGATGATTCAGCCAATGCTGTTAGATAAGGAGGAGCGGATGGAAAGAATTAGACGATATTAACGAGGTGGAGCGATGATGAAATGTGAGGGGTGGAGGGGACGCTGTCACTGACTAAGTCCAAGCAGGGCCACATGCACTGAAAAGCTTATCCGCCTGTGGAAATGAACAGATGAGAGGTACTGAGGCAGGCAGCTGTGGAGGTGTTAAGTGTGCATATGTGTATGTGTGTGTGTGTGTGTGTGTGTGTGTGTGTGTGTTGCTTCTCAAACTGATTGTGCTTCTCATTTCAAAGGAATTGAGGGACAGTGTGTGGGGGGATTTTATTTATTCAGAAAAACAAAAGCAAACGAGTAATGTGATATGTTAAAGAAGAGGAGATGAGGCGATAGTGGACAGAGAGGAGGCCGCTGAGGGTGAAAAGGGTGCAAGTGGGGGTAAAACACTCGCACATACTGTTAAAAACCGAAGAGTGAGTCAAATCCAAATAAGCTCCTGAAGACTGGCAGATGAAGCTTTTAGCTCAAATGTGAAGAGATTGTTTAAACTAATTAGATCCAGTCACTCTGCAGGACGTGATTTCTTGGCCCGTTGTTGAAGAATTAAACTTCTAAATTCCCCTGAGGTCAACGACGGATTCTCAGCCAAAGGGGAGCGACAATGATCAACAACCACCGAGCCTCTCGGGGATGAGTGCGCAGACGTCTGGATGTCAGCTAGCCCCGAGCAAGGTTGCTTACCTCGCATGGCCTCTGGAAGAAAACAGCTGTGATGAGAGGTGATGAAGGTCTGAGCAGCTGTTCATGGACAACATCAGAGGCAAGTGAGGAGCCCAATTTTAAAACTATGTGGCGAATTCCAGCGATTGTCACCAACAGTTGTCGCACGAGCATCTGCCAAACCCCACAATTCATATGAAGCTTTCTTGTTTGTCCCAAAACCTCAATGTTTCTGACCAAAACCGTCTTCAGACAAGAGGAACATTAAAACATGACAAGTGACTGTAACTAGGAGCTGTCATCGTTTCTGTGTTTCCTAAAAATCCTCTTCTGGCTACAGTTCTTTTTTCAATGCATCTTTTAACACGGCTGTGTTTGGAATTTAAAGCAAGTTTTGAAATGTTACAAAAGAGGGGGGAAAAAAAGCTACTTAGGCATGTTTTCTCCAAGTGGTTTTCATCAATATAGGATACTTTACGTATAGCTGTAATGAAAGTGTAGAGGTAGCAAATGTAATCGATAGAGGTCAACAGCAGAAATAGCTTCTTCATCTTCCTCGGCTGAACAGCTAAATGTGAGTTCAATTTACCAAACAAAGCAGGGCATCTTTTTCGTTGTTGGATAAAATGCAGAAAATCTATTATTTCATCTCACTAGACCAGCACAGCTTCTGCTGGTCCAGCAGAAGAAACGTACAGTATTAACTCAAAGACTTGCACTTCAAATAAAGGTAAACAGTGGGATCTATGGCTGTTTGTGATATGCCGGAAAAAAAGGAAAGCAGCACTGATTAAAGGTCGGGTAAGCAGTGTTGAGTCTGGCGTGCAATTAAGGCATCGCTTCCTGTAAATCCCTTTAACTGCAGCAGCTCCCCACTGCTGTAAAATTGCACCTATGGTTAAAGATAAAAAAAAAAAAGTACAGCTGCAATTTCAGCTTTTCAGTAATGATTTAAATATTTGAATGAGAGCCATATGAGGAATCTGCAGCATGTTTTGGAACTAATCTGAGAGGACTGAGGCATAGAGTTATTTGGCATAAACAGAGGCAAAATTACGACCCAGATCTCCCATCTCAACAACTAAAAGCAACCCCAACCAATCGTTCATGTGCAAATATGTTTCCGTCTTTCAACAGGAGGCAAAAGTTCTGATCTGGTCTACTTTTCTCTCTCTCTCTCTCTCTCTCTCTCTCTCTCTCTCTCTCTCTCTCTCTCTCTCTCTCTCTCTCTCTCTCTCTCTCTCTCTCTCTCTCTCTCTCTCTCTCTCTCTCTCTCTCTCTCTCTCTCTCTCTCTCTCTCTCTCTCTCTCTCTCTCTCTCTCTCTCTCTCTCTCTCTCTTTCTCTCTAGTCACCATTTTATTCTTCCATTTCTCACTTTCCCACAGTTGCACCATCTTTTAACAGTCAAATACCTGCAGCACAAACAAAACAGTGGGAGCATAATGTCCATAAGTCTGCTGACGGGGAGCGAGCCAGCAAAAGCCCTGGGGTCGGACGTTCAGGCCTCTGATACGTCCCCCTTAAGACACCAGCACACATCCATCACACGCTGCTGTGTACACATCCTGCACTAACTTTCAAACTCTGCTTGCATCATGGCCGTGGCGTGTATACACATCTGCAGATTCCACGTTGTTTGTGGCTGGAGCTCCTGTGTAATCTCACACTGGGTTGAGCTATGCTGGAACGTGGGTGGGCATATTACGGGTATGGGCAAGTGAGGAGAAACTAAAACATTTCACTCAAATCATTAGTTCTACCAACCCCGGTGCAAATAGATACACCTCACATTTTACAGTAATACCACCTTTTGTATATGATTTGTATACGTTGGCACTTAAGTTGTGGAATATGTTACTCCAACTGGATTTAAATCATTTCTACAGCACTGGTGTGTTTGTGTGTGAGCGGTAAGTGGAGGGTGGCGACAGGCATGGATTATGTGCCTGTAATCCTTTTCATCACAGTAGATGCTCATGGTGTCTCTGCAGCAGACAGCCTGGTTTACATACATCTCGTACAGGATGGGGACCCCTCCCCATGTGTTCGAGTCAAGTGTTTAAGCTTTTATCCATGGAAATCATGCAAGTTTACGTAGTTTTATGCATTTTGCTCTTTGAATAAGCTGTTTATCCACCTAAGTAGACTACTTTATGTACGAACAATTAGTGTAAATATGGAAATAAGGAACTATAATGAGTTTATGCTCATGTAGGGGTATTTCCAGGGGTATTTTCAGGTCATGGCATGGCATGGCATGTTTTTGGCCAGGTGCCTGAATATCTCCTTAGAAAAAGTGTTAAACAGACATATAATGCTCATTGTCAGGTTCATAATCTTATTTTGGGTTCTTAGTAATATAGGTTTAAATGTTTTGAATGCACAGAAAACACATCAGCTTTCTCACACTGTCCATTGCTGCAGCGCTGTATTTCTCCTCTGTCTGAAACGCTCTGTTTTAGCTCCTGTCTCTTTAAGGCTCCCCCGCCTGAATACCCAGTCTGCGCTGATTGGTCAGCTCACACATGCCTGAGCCAGCACTGCGACTAACAACTCAGAAGCTGTGCTGAATTACTTCTTAAGTGCCTAACTAGTGAATAAATTATGCAAAAGTGTAACATGGTGACGTATTCTGATGTCACAAAGTCACGGAATTAAAGGCAGGACTACTGAAAAGGTGTTTCAGGCAGGGTAGGAATTTCACGGCAGTAAAGTTGGAAATATATATTCACAAATTCAAACCTCCCAGATCAATAACTCATAAGCAAAACATTATTAAAACACAGACAACGACTCTGAACTACCATAGTAGTAAGGTAGACAACGAGCTACAACCGTATTTTCATCAAAACAAGCTCCTCAGGTCTGGACATTAACATTGGTCTCTATGGTCAGCCGTCTGTGAGACGAGGGCGCAGGGACCGTCTACAAAGTGCAACACCGAAAATAGATACTACAAAAAATATTCAATAACTTGACTATTATTCAGTGTCACCAAAATCACTCCACACATCAGTGGTCGCCTGCTGTTATTCTACAATTTTTTGTTTGGAAAAAATGTGCTTTGCCATAATTTTGTGGAATGTCTATTGGGAGAAATATTCAGTAACACTAATATTCAGTGTAGTGTCACCAAAATCACCTAAGCACAACCCTACTAAAAAAACTGTTTTCTAATGTAACATTAACTTGATATTGGTATTAAAAATTGTTCTAATGCAGAATCCATGTCTTATTATAAATTAGGATGTTATGGTATCAATCTGAAAGGTAAATCATTGAATTTTACTCAATGGCCTTTGTGCCCCGTCATGTGGCCTTGGTGCCACTAAAAAAAAAAAAAAAAGTGAAGGCCAAATGGCCTTGGCCCTAAAATGACGAAATTCCCACCCTGGTTTCAGGAGCAGTTTTTTTCTGTGGGAGAGAGGAGATTTGACGTTTTTGAGTTGCAAGACCCTTAACATGCAAGAACCCATAGAACACTGAAGAAAAGAAAAAAAAGCCAACTGTAACCTTCCAAAAGAGCCAAAAATCATGCCTCTACTCCAACTGGTTCACACAAAACTCTTTACTTTACAAAACTTTACTTTAGGCAAGACTGGGATACATTTTTTAGGATAATTTTACATACATTTTCAGGAATGGTAAGGGGTTAAACAGATGTACCAAACAATTGCCTCAAGCTATGCACGAGTGTGCCATCCTTACTTGCTCTGGCACAAAGATTGACTTCAGTAATCCACATCAGTCACACTAATTCCACTTCCCCCAAACACACATCCACATCTAACCCAAACACAAGTGCTCACTGGCAGGAATATAATGGTCGTCTCAAACATCCTGCTGCCACAGGGCTGAGGCCACCTGACCTTTGACCCCTGCATGTGAACTCTAACTCGACAGGAATGGGTCGTCAACTTCCGACTAACAAACACCTGTTTGTTTCTGACTGCTAATAACGCTCAGAGGGAGGGGTGTGCTTCGGAGTGAGTCATTACCCTCAAACACACAAAATGTTGATCTGTTAATCCTGTCCGTAGGGGCGTCTGGGCAGTCACAAGTGTCTGGGTGCTGATTAGTAGTGAGCTGGTAATGAGTAGCAGACCAGGATAAGGCTGAGTTGCTTTTTTTTTTTTTTTTTTTTTTTTTACAGGCTGTTGTCTGTTAATTAGGGTGCTGGTTTACATATCCAGACTTGTCAGGGCTAAACAGGGACAAAGACACACAGGCGTTGTGTTGACTTCAGATCTTAAAAGATCTTAAAAGATCTGGGTCCGTATTCACAAAGACTTTTATCTTAACGTTAGGAGTTCTCCTAAATCGGACTAAAAGTTTTTATGTAGGAGTTGTTTCTTAAAAGTAATTCACAAAGCCGCTGAGACCTACTTTTACTTATGAAAACAGTGAACGCCTAAACTAGGAGTAACTCTCTGTTGCTATGGATGACGTCATTTTATAAGGACGCACTTAGAAGCGGTGACAATGGTGATTGGTTGTTGAGTGACAGGACAGCCCACTGAAAAGTCATTCAGGCTACGCAATACAAGAAGTGAAAATAAGGAAGCTGCCCACAAGCGCCCCCCCCCCCCCCCAAAAAAAAATACAAAAACGATTCGACGAAATTTACAAATTTGAAGACTGTGTGAAACGTGAATTGTCAATAAAAGCGGCATTTGCTCGAAAAGCTCGGGAATCGTGTGTTGATCCGGGCCATTTCGCAGCAATGTCCAGTATATTGTAACATGAGTCAAAGACAATTTGTGTATTAATGGAATCGATTGACATTTCGCACAGGACTAGTATAACCTGGGGACCTCCAGTAATTTGTAATAATTGCGGAGGTCGTCTGTGATCTTAATCCCGTGTGAATCTGCCATGTCTGTAATTGTAAAGTAAAAATTCCACCGCAAATTACCCTATTTCACCACACACGGACATCATTTGATAATGTTAGTCCCGTGCGAATCTGCTTCTCTGTGATTTGGGTTCGTTTTTTGTTTTTCTTAATGTTTTTTGTGTTTTCCACCTTTTTTCTGCCTTTTTCCCGGTCGAGAAATACGGAGGCTGCGTTGGGAATTATTATAAATGAACGTTTTGACAGCATTTTGGGTGCAAATTGAGGAGGCTCATCAGAAGAGCGAAATCTCTAAAGATGATTAGATGGATTACATGCATGGCAGCATGTGGTAAGGAACACTTTTCCATCTTTCAACAGGCTCACCAGTTATTGTATTAATAAATATCCATATCTAACCGTTGTGCTGCTCCAGTAAGGGCTCCGGTGCGATCGACCCGGGGATAATGTCAGTAAATTAGAGTTAAAACACAGACTTCGCTTATCCTGTGAATGCGCCACACGAATCACAGACGTGGTGGGATGATTTCTGAATCACTTGAGGTCTCCAGGTAATACTAGTCCTGTGTGAAGAGCTGCGTTTTCCCCCGCAGCCAAATACCGGAGTGTTGCCAAACATTTTAACTCCGGCATTATTGGACTGTTTCGGTTGGTTGGAGACGTTATTGCGTCCCTCACCAACTCAACCACAACTTCAGTTCCTTCACGGTCCATCTGATATCGTTTTAATAATTCCCTGTCATTTAGCGTCTCCAACACATTTGGCTGTGACCAGGTCTTAGCAAGTTAGGAGTCCTCTGGACTACTTCTAAGGTCTCCCAGACTTAGGTGCTACTTTTAGGCCTAAAATGTTTTGTGAATAACTCTTATTTTCAAAAATTAGGAGTCCTAAAGTTACGACTGACACGCCCATTAATTTTAGGAGTTGGTCCTAAATTCGCCTGTTAGGAGCTACTTTTAGCCTTAAGAATCTTTGTGAATACGGGCCCTGAAGTCAACGGTGTTGTAAGCCTATTAAGTGCATTTGTCTTTGACAGGTCAGTTTGTCAGGTCTCCATTAAACAGGAAGTTGTATCACTGCAATGTTAGGAACAAATGTCTGTTTTTCTTTCACTCATCTTTTCAGCGGTGAAATAGTTCTTTAAGAAAATGTATATGGTGCTGCTTATGCAAACAAAACATTTAAAAATCTAAATACAACATAGACAATAGACCACAGCAGAAATAAGTCTTTCATTTTTTTGTGTCATTCTTGACATTTTTATAGTTGTATGTGATCTTAATTTTGTTTTTATTTGCCAAATAATCTAATCGGGCATGTTTGCTTTTCGCTAATCTCTCCCTAAAACTCTGCTCATGTGTCTGGAGTTTTATAGCTTCTTTGAATGAGCGACCAAGAAAGAGTTTTCAGTGGTGCTCTGTTTGCAGCTCCACTGCCAAGATACAATCGCTTTTTTTAACATAAAAGTAAGTGAAACTACATGGCCACCGCGAAAGATTTGTTATATGACGCACTTGTTCTTTTTTTAAATGGTCTCGTCAACCAAAAGATTTATGGTATGTTTTGGTAAATGATAGGCAGTAATTTAAAGAATACACAATTTGTATTTCATGAGCTCAAACATGCAAAACCACCAGCTCTTCACTGTCTCAGTACTGGCAGACACAGCCGCCCTCTGTCCGGTCCAGTCGCAGCGACAGATGCCAAAGGCCACTCGCGACTGTCCAGGGTTTGGACAGGGTCGGAGAGGACATTACTTCTTCTTCGAAAGACAGAGAGAGAAAGGGTGGTGTGCCGGGCTGGGTGGTGCTACGGTCACTACAGCGCAGTGGGAAAAACTAGCCACCACACAAGACAAACATAAACAGGGACACCCGCTGGGCAGGCTGACGCCGCGTGCCTGTGTGGGTGCCTGCCAGCCTGGACTGTGGCCTGGGGGGCGTGGGCATGGCGGCCGAGCAGCCCGGTAGGCACCCCGAGTCGACGAGTTCACCCCAGTGGAAAGTCCGCATCAGCCCGAACAGAGCCCACTGTGGCGGAGAGAAGGTAGCGATTCACCAGACCCCCCCACTAATGTAGCCATAACTTCCCGAGCGACCACAAGCTAAATGTATCCTCCATGCACAGCAGAAAATAGCATATCTGTGGGGAGGGAGAGAGGGGAGGGAGGCTGATATAAAGACATAAAAGTAGAGGGTTGAGATGGGGGAGGGAGAGGTGATGAATTGACAAAATAGGACTGGAGTTATTATGGTTTGACCAAAGAGGGAACGTCTCGATAAAACAGAGGGATGAATCACAAAGATAAGAGAAAGACGCGAAGAGAGGGGGGTCTGAAAGATGGATGGACATACTGAAAGGAGTGAATGACGGCAGATAGAGATGAGAAGAAGAGAAGAAGAGAAGAAGAGGAGGTGGGGGGGTGGGGGTCCTCTCCAGTCTAACCACCACATACTTTCCCTCGTCAGGGATATAATTTACACAAACCCACGAAAAGGTCAGGAGCAGAGCATGAGGTGCCAACTCCATAACGGCAGCCAGCGCATTTTTTCTAGCTCTTTCTGTCGGTCTCTCTTTCGTTTCGTGCCCATCTTTGTTAGTCCGTCTCTTCTTTCTGTCCGTCTGAGCGTCCAATCCTTTTCATATGTTTTAATGGGACTAAGTCCAATCACTGTGGATTTGTGGGTTAGGAGATACTTGTGTGTTGTTCGTGTGTGTTATTCAAAGACTGCATGTCTTCGAGCAATCTTGGTTTTTGTAGCGTGTGTGGTTCGCAGGCAGTGGTGTTCCACTTGCATCCCCCATCTTCATTAGGGTCAAAACACAAAAGCTGTTGCCATCAATGTATTTTGATAAACATCTTGATGAATTGCGCTAAAAGGGGTTGGATGGAAATGGCAAAATTCGAAGAAAAAGTCCTCACGCCTCTGTTAAGAGTTTTTAAGCACCCTTGAGGAGGTGGGTTTTTTGTTTTTTTTGCTTTTTCAATAAAGAGTTCATTGAAGTTAATTAATGGGCGACGTAAACACCTTTTCTGAGTAGGTTCTATTTAAATCACCTAACTGATCAGCTGTTTTGGTCCAAAAGGAGAAGGAGAAGAAGAAGAAGTAGGAGGAGGAGAAGGACTAGAGGAAGGAGAAGAAGGAGGAGAAGAAGAATGAATAGATGCAAGGGAAGAAGAAGAAGAAGAAAAAGAAGAAGAAGAAGAAGAAGAAAAAGAAGAACAAGAAGAAGAAGAAGAAGAAGAAGAAGAAGAAGAAGAAGAAGACAATCTGATGCTTTGTAAAAAAAAAAAAAAAAAAAGACGTGTGTTAGCTTGCACAGTAGTTAGCTTGTAGCTGACCGTGGCGACAGTGCACTGCCGGCTGGCTCACAGCTGTGAGTCCCCGCAGTTTCACAGCGGCAGCAGACCGTGGACGGTCCATGATGGCCAGGATGTGTGGACAACAGTTAACAATAACACAGGCCACCTCACCAGTGCACATGTGTATGAATTTCTATCGCCACTCGTCCATCCAGCCTGTGTGTTTTCAGTCCAGTGCTAATGAAAGGCTTGCTCTCCGAGAACACCACCCAGGCAGGTCAAAGTAGAAAGACCCAGCAGCTCCCCAGCTTTGTCCCTTTAGCCCCAGACGAACAAGTGGTCCTTTAAATATTTTCCTGCAACTGGGCCTCCCTTTTTTTTTTTACTACAGGCTGGACTTTTGGTCAAACGTGTTTGTGTAAGGTGCTTTGTGAAGGAGTGGCCCTTTCACCCTCACTCCACGACCCAAACCACACAGCTGGCATGTAAAGAAAACCCACTGGAAAGGAAAAACAGCAGGATACAGTAAACGTGTAGGTACAAAACTGAGTGAGCACATCAGCTTTACAATGTGTGTTTTGACAAAATCTAGCTCCTGGTTTGGAAGTAAAATGGAAGCTAAAGGAAGAGAGCTGATAGAAAATGTTTTTATTGTGTTGGCTTGTCCAACCAATAAAAGAGAGACACAACTTTGTGATCAATCTCTATGCTCAGTTTTAGAGGTGCAATGATTAACTGATTAATCAGTTAGTGGACAACTAAATATCTTTTTAAAATAATTCTGCTACATAAAAATGTTAGCGATGTCACCTTTAAGTCATTTTTCAAAGATTCCAGCTTATTAAATGTGAATATGTTCTGCTTTCTTTACTCCTCTATGGCAGTAAACTGAATATATTTGGAATGTGGTGAGAACAAGACAGTTGGGGGCTTCATCTCAGGCTTTGGGGGACACCGATCAATATTTTCACCATTTTATAGACTAAACAACTAATCAAGAAAATTAATCGACAATGAAAATAAGGGTTAGTTGCAGCCCTACTCAAGAAACTAAGAGTGACTGTCTTTAAAAAATGGAAACAAAAAAAGAAAAGGTGGAATTTATACTGTTTGTTTTAAAGTGTACCTTCTTGTTAAAGTATCACCTACGTGGCGCCTGAACGCCTGACTTACACAAAGTCATGGATGATTAAGTCAGTGTCACTCCACCTGTCAAACCTTGCTGAGTGATGATGAATACTGTTTGGCGATGGTCTGCGTGTGCTGAAAAAGGCAAAGAAATGGCAGATCCGCCCGGGCATGTATGTTTTTATGACAGCGTGGCATGCATGTGTGTGTGGGTGACTGACCTATCCAGCTTGCCGTTGGGAATGCCGCCCCTCAAGCTCATGGTTGGCCAGTTGTGTGAGAGACACCTGTGCCCCCGCATGCCCTCAACACACACACACACACACATTCAAGCAGGCAAAGCGCATTGGAAGAGTGCCCCTATGTTGGGGTTAATGGGGAAATCTCTCATTCCCTTGGCCCCACACACCTTCAATGGATAATGGACGTGGACAGGAACTACTCTCAGGAGCAATGGGAGCTATGGGTGAGAAAATCTATAGACTTTATGGGAGAAAGCACACTACAGCAAACCAGCCCCTTCACTAACATCCATGTAGGTCTGTTTGTCTGCACCAGTGGTTGCAGCGACAACACTCGCAGGTCCAATTTTGTCCCAAACACCACAATCAAATACCTGCTTATTTGCTAAATGAGTCCTGATAACGCCTTAAAAATGGTTTCTCTGAATCAACAATCGTGATAAAGTTCACTTTCCTCGTCATCTTTAAAACCAGAGGAAAAAAGTGCTACACAAAAGACGACAAAGGCACAACAGAGGCTTCCACTCCTGACTCTTACAACCGTCTACCTCCTGCTTGTCCACCACTCTTCAGTCCCCCTGCACCCCAAGTCTCACACAAAGCTGTCACACAATAGTTGACTGACTAATTGACCTTCCTGAAATAACGTTAGCTGGCTTCAAACAGAGGACATTCAGCTGATGTTAGAGCAGGAAAGTTTCTTCAAGAGCTCGCGGACTAAAGACCAACTGGTGTTCGCCCCCCTCAGGGTCCTCTACCTATTCTTCTCCTCTAGCACTCTAACATGGTTTGCACAATGGGGAAATTATTTCCTGGCAAACGTCACCTCCTCAGCTTTCCCACCAATTACTTTTTGATGAAATTTTTTTAATCTGCTTACGCTAAGTGCACTTGCACAGAAAAAGAGGGAGGCCATGCAGGTGCACAGCAGCAGCTTTTGTTGTCATAACATTTCCATGGAGACAAGAGATCCTTTTCCCTGCTTCTTTTCTCTCTGCTGTTCACATTCATATACACATATTTAGTGCATCAACACAGTTTCAACACAGTGAGGCATTAGAGCATCCAGTCATATGACCAGTTATGTAGCGAAAATACTCACACACACACACACACAGACGGTGAGCAGCGGCATGCCTCAGCACTTTTCCCATTAAACTAAGCGTGGCGTATTACTCCCGCCTCACTGACACTGACATGTTTCCACAGTGTGGGCAGTCAAATGGGGCCCACATGGGAAGTGACATCAGCCAGGAGCACATGTGGCCCACCTGCCGCCGACCAATCAGGAGAGCCTCCTTGATAGAGAGTTTCCTTCTGTTTCCGCTTCAGACAGCAGGTCTGCCAGTGACGGGCTCAGGACCACTGGTTTCTATCATGGAAACATGATCATAAAAGAGAATACAATGAGCAGACAATCCACCTAGCCCGCTATTTCTATTAAACTATAGGAAAAGTCTGCTCACTCAAACTCAGTTTCAGACAGAAGGAAAGCTGGGATGGATCTGCTGCTGTGCCAGATGTGGAAGAGTGCTGCGCTGATCTTACACAGACCATTCACACATGGGAGAAGCTATTGGCTGAGATATTAAGAGAATAGCTTTGGCATTACTATTGGCAATCATGATTGACTTTAGGTTTTTGGACTTCTTTTTTATTTTTGACAGAATTTGTAATAAAACAATGACTGCGGTGTTCAAGCGCCAGGCACTCAACATAATTGGATAGTTTTCTGTTGAAATCTCTCTGGAGCAGGTGTGTTGCACTGCATCAGTGATTCATGGAGAACAGGGTTAAGGGCCTTCCACACCGAGGACAATCACATAATGACAACTATAATGATTACAATGTGAGCATCTGGGGTGATGAAAAATGGAAAATGGATATTGATGTTACTGCTGTACGTCGCACATAGAAACAAAAAAAAACTCAGAAGGACATTGTTTTACAAACTTCTTCAAAGATGAAAGGAGTTAGAAGACAAATTTAATTCAAACTTTTGTATGAGACAACAACAACATCCCGTCTATTATCATCATCTAATTATTTTGTGGAAAAATATCTTCTCCAACCAGCGCACATTTTCTTGAAGTTGAAATCCAAACAAGCAACACTGTCCAGAGATAAAAAGGACAGGCTTAAGTTTGTACAAGTACAGTAAGAAATCTATCAGGTTCTCGAGAAAGGTGTTACGAACAAATGAGATCAACATATACAGTACCAGTGCCGGAGTGATGGGAAGATTACAACGGGGAGGAAAAACAACCACCTCATCTGTCAGACATAAGGGAGGTGGCATTTTGCCTTGGTCACATCTGATAGCAATAATAAGATCAAGACTGCTCAAATGTGAGCAAATGCATCTAAACTCACTGGAGAAAACCTAATTGAGCAGGACAATGATCCTCAAGCCAACACAAAACAGGGCCAAGTGTAAATTATAATGAACTCCACAGAGTTCATCTGATGTCGATGTAAACGGCTTCAAATTAAATTTAGCACTTTCTTTTCCTGTGCTGTGATCCAGAGTACAGAGCCAACACAACATAAATATGTCAGATAGTTATGGATTACATTGTAGAATTCAACCACTTTTGATCAAATGCTCTTCCGTGTTAACAAATCATTAAAAGTTTCAACTACCACAAGTTTTATCTTGGTTTTATGTTGAACTTTGTAATTCAAGATGGTCTATCTATCACCGTACCACCTCCCATGTGTCCGTGCTTATGAATTACTTGGCAAGAGCAACTCCTGCTTGTCTGCATGCATCAATATGGCAGTCTCTCTATCACTCCCTTTGTAGCACCAATACTCTTTTCAAGCCTATGAGGTGTGCAGCGACATGTTGCCAATCTGCAGCCGTCCCAGAGGCAGCGGTAAAAGCCAGGCTGCAGGACCGGGGCGGGTGGGGTGAAGGGCATAGGAAACCATCTCCTAATGGGAAACACACTTCTCTCCATCGTTCAAATTGCTCCTTCTACCACAGCAGAGAGTGATGGCAGGCATCCAGGAGGTGCCTGGCGTCCAGAAGCGAGGCATGATTTAAAAACGGGAGCTCTGCCGCGCCACGGTTCCTGGTTCTCGTGAAAGGGACAATCATGAGCCTTATAAAACAAATGCACGTGCTGAAAGTGAGCCGGGGGGGGAAGAAGAGGGCGGTGTATAAGAGATAGACGTGGCTAACAAATTGGATAAAAACTTAAAAGCAAAGGAAATTAACGGTAGACAGATGAATGGAAATACTAGGAGGCTTGAATAACAGCAGAGGAATTGAGGATAATTCTTTAACAAATGGGACACTATGGCAACCTTGGGGATTTTCACACAAGCTACTCAGAGTTTGGAAGATCTACTTGAACCTCAAGAAATTTTATCCCATTGCACTGATACTAAATATCAGCCTGTTTATCCCTCTGCTGCATCTTCTGCCAACCTAGCCATCTTCACGTCTCTATCAGACTCTCAGTAACTGAATATCTACCCCACGGAGCAGGGAGAAAAGTGCTGAAATGGACTCTGGAAGGCCGAAAGTGGTTTTTGTATAGGGCAAAGATCCCAAATTTATTGCCAGTGCATTTTTAATAAAAAGGGAGGGAAAAAAAGACATTTTTCCAGATGTCGGAGAAAAGCCGTATCTGCAGCTGCAAGTGCAAGTCGGCTGCTGTTTTTGTAAAGGATGGAAAGTGAAGTCTGACACCGTCTCAACCTCCCCAAAAACGGAGACAGATTAGAGTGAAGTTCCAGAAAAAGCCATCCAGTTTTGAGTCATTTGTGCAATTACCTTAACAGCATTAAGATGTTCTCAACTGCCACATAATGCAGAGCAGCTTCCCATGACAAATCATCTCCAGTTCAGTCTCGGAGAGTCTCATCCAAACCATAAAAGAAAATAAAGGTGAATCGAAGAAGAGAGGGAGGGAGGAAGGGAGGAAGGAGGTAGCAGAAGGTGGGAGGGAGGGATTTTTTTTTCTATTTTTCCTTCTGTGGCGAGTTCACACAAAAGGGTCCTTCTGATCCCTGGAGTGCTGAGCACATACCTGCGGGATGAAATCAAAACCCTCTGTGAATTATATTAAATATCCCTTGCCAAACGCTCCACATACTTCCATGTGTTTTTACCAGTTCTGAAAGGCTCCGTTTGGCTTTGCTCTAAAAAAAAACCCCAAAAAAACACTTAATTAGAATCCCAGACACCAGCACCTTCAAAAACTCAGCACTGTGTGTAGGATAAGAGAGGAAGAAGAGTGGGGGGACAAATGCTGATAGACAGACGGTCTAATAGGTGGCCAGATAAGGATAAAGACTGGATTCACTGAAGGATAACAGCTTTATTTCTGACAGGTTAGCAGGAGCCCAGGAATAATAGGACGTTTGCTCTGTTAGTTGATCACAGAGATTGAAGGAGAAAAAGAGGACGTCTTCAATGAGGTGTTGTTGAGTAGAAGAAGGTTGGGTATGCCACATGAGCCTCCACAAAAAGCCCATAAAAGCTTATGGAGAAAAAGAGAGGACTTCAGATCTCCACTCCTCCTCTTGTTCCTGATCCCCATTCCCCCCCTCTCTGCTGAATCACAAACTGAAACCCCAAATGACTAACAGATTCCAGACACCATGTTTCGACTGTCAGAACGCAGAGTTCAGGTTCTTTGACGGAGCGCGTGTCATCACATCTTTACCCTGGACCCTCCCCCCAAGGCCATCCTTGAGAGAGGCTGAACTATCGACTTGACCCTGAGGATCAAACTCAATATCTCGCCTTTCCCTCCATATCAAAACATGAATATCTAAGGTGGACCCAAACAAAAAAGCTCCATTCGCTCTTCGAACTCAGAGAAAGGAGCAAGGTCAAACCATCGTTCGAGCATTCAGTAGCGCTTTTTTTCGGTCTGGTTTGGTTAGCGGTGCTGCAGCTGCACCTAATCCCCACAGGAAAGCCTTCATCTGGGACTGATTTCAGAGCGCCTGGGCCAGGGTGGAAGAAAGGGGGGGACTGTTCTGTAAAAGCCTGGTTCCCTTCTGGGGCACAGGCTTCCTCTCAATCCTTCTGATTAAAGGGAGTTTTGGCTCAATTACACCCAATGACTGGGCCCTGCTCCCAGGCACGACCCTGGTAGGAAAACACACAGAAATAGGTTGTGGACAGTCAATAGAGGGTGTGAGTATGCGCATCACACCTGGGGAACTCCGCCGCAAAACCTCTCCGTCAGCTAACAGCGCAGTCTGTCAGCAGTGCTGGCCTCAGAGGGCGAGTTCTTTGTGTAACCCGTGACTGGGTTGGGAAAACAGTGGGGTCGGCTCTCTGGGGACAGGCTTATGTGCTCTCCAATCGGCGGGATTGATACCAGTGTGCACTGGGTCACGGCTATCTGTTTGAATCAGCCTCATGCCACAAATAAAGGTGCACCGTGATGAGGAGTAACAGAAGATGCATGTGTGTAGAGGCCTACATGTGTCCGCTTCGTGTATTCATGTGCTTGAGGAGACGGGTAGAATATCGGTAGTGACTGAAGACAATTACAGGGTTAAGGCCAGAAGCTTCCCTAAGGTTTAATAGAATAGTTTTGCAAGTGGACCCTCAGAAGGCTCACGAGCTTTAAGGTCCTGACACATCAAACTGACATCAGAGAACTAGCTATGATGAAGGCCAACTGTTGCATCGCCTCACGTCTGGTGTATCTCATCCAAAAAGCTGCACTTGAACTTGCAAAGACGACAGCCGGCCGCCAACAAGCTCGTAAGTTCTACACCTGCATTAGAGGAAATAGCTCTCTGCCGATGGACAAACCCTTGTTATGATTAAGCAGCTTGGAAACGCAAGTATGTCTGATAGAAAGTTGCAAAAGGCCCTGGCGAAGACAGAGGAGAAAAATAATGAGAAACCACACTAACTGGGTGAAAACATGGATATTAAAGTGACAAGCTCAAGGGGTTCGCTTTTCATGCACTGACCCGCTTACCTGGACAGCCAATCAGAGAGATTGATACCTAATTGATTAATCAATTAATTGTTGTGGCTCTTGCTAGCTTTATTGCATGATTACAAGCATGCATCATCAAGAATTTGCTGTGTGGTGAATTTGTGTTTGGAGCCACTGAAGTGGGGGCGTACCGATAATTACCATGACGTCTCAAGCATTTACACGGCAAGCTGGTTGCAATCGTGCCCAGTTGTAAAGTTCACTGATTGCAGCTGGCTTCGAGGCCCAATTAAACTCATTATTGTAATTCAAGTTTATGGAGGGAAGAGTACGGGGGAGGGTAGCACACAGAGATCCATGCTGTTCTCCGATGTCCAGATATGCAGCCTGTGTGGAAAACGGGCATGCGGTAATAGCTACCTCTGCACAGTTAAAAACACCCGTCTCAGACTCATCACCCTCCGTCCCTCAGTCTCCATTTCAACCCCAACCAGAAAATAAACATTTCCCCCTCCATTATTCTCCATCCAAATTATATTCCGCCCGCAACCCCATATTACTGGCTCATGCTTGCGGGGCCTCTTTATGTTGTGACACTCCAAAGAAAACAGTCCTACCGAATGTTGTGGACGAGCAGAGCTAACCTGATACAAGCCAGCTCGCTACTCCGATTACACACCATGTTTACCATGGCCCTTTTAATCGAAAGCAGACAAGAAAAAAGAACAAATCCATCTTTATATGCACCTCAGGCCTTAAATGACAGGGAGGAAATGTCCCACTATGGATGTTTGACTTTGGACTTCCTTAGCTGCTCATGTACGATGCCGTGGCCTAATCTATCAAGTGCAGAGAGAAATGGAGACAAGGCCTCCTTTTGATTATCGCATTTTGTCTTTTTCAACGCTGCGCCGTCATACCCAAAAGACATGCACTGAGGCAATGCAGAACTGAAACAACATTATCCATGATAGGCACCATGATAACAAACCAGAGACAAAGAATTATAACCCTGAAGGACAAGGAGGACTTGAGGACATGCGGAAGGGAACAAGCTGAATGATAGCAAAGCACGGGGCCTCTGCTTAAGAAACCACACTCCAAAGAGAGATACTGAATAAATAGTGGCTAGCCGGAGTGGAATGAGGCCCAGACACGAGCCTCTATCCCCCAGTTACATGAAAAACATTGATAAAAAAAGATACAGCAGGACCGAGTCAACGAACATTTTGACCTTGCAGATTACCAAGAAACAGGCCAGCCATTTCTGTTATCGGCATTCACTGATTGCAGACTACGTCTAGGAGCTATTTAGCTTCATAAAGTGTTTGGTCAGCGAATACTGTAGATGGATATGCCTCAATAAGAAATAGCTATTATATTTTTCCCTCCAGTTTAACTCCAGATGCCTTGTTTGTTCTTGACAGTGTTCTGGATGCCTCTCAGTGTGCAGATAACAGACAAGAATGGAACCTCTGTAACTGTAACAGCAGCTTGGGTCATAAAGCCGAGATAGGACCTTGGTCAAAGCTAAAGCTCCGTTTAAGGATGCAGGGAAGGATAAAAAAATGAAGGTAATGTGGGCAGATGGATGAGGCAGTATAGAAAATGTTGTTCATAAAGCATACGGAACACGAGACACTAGTTTTCAACGTGTTGTTTTTGTCAAAAAAGTTTTGTCAATCGTAGTGTGCATAGTGTTCACTATTGATTGTTTTTCTGGTCAAAAATGTAAATATTTAGTGCATAAAACGAAACACTAGAGTTATATTATGTATTCAGAGCAATTTTAACAGATCTTGCGAAAAGAGCTGGGATAGTAAAGGGTAAAGGCAAAATTCAGGCCAAGACGATGTGAAAAATGAGACGTAGGGGAAAAAGACAGAATGGCAATAAAGGGCAAGGTCTCATCTGTCATTTGATTACCTACCTGTTTTATATCAGTGCCTGTCTGCAGGCATCTGGAGGGGATGTGGCCTTGGGAGTGATGGCTCTCTGACACACCATCGCGGCATATGATAGCGTGATTGAAGTGATTTAATACAGAACATACTGCAGATGGGTTAGCACACACCCAAGCAATTATGTTCAATGAAAAATCACAGCATTTCAAATTAACTGGCTAAAAAAAAAAAAGGGCTTTTCTCAAATTCAAGTGAATTATATCTATTTAATAATTCCAATATGGTGATTTAAGAAAGTGTGGACAGACACTTAGAAAAGCCAGACAGTGGCTGAGTAAGAAGACATCAGGAAGAGTCAACAGCTTGTTACCAGATGAGCAGGACAATTTCGATAGGAATCCTCACATTGCTGGTACATTCTCTTTAAGTTGCACCATCATCACACCCACCACAAAACAGCGGATACAGACTCTGAGTAAACTTCGACATTCCTCCGTCTACCAGTGAAGACACCACAAGGACAAACCTTCCTATAAAATTAACTAATTAACACCGTCCTCCGTGACTTTACAGACCCCCAGGTCCTGATCCGCTGCATTAGTAAGAGTTTTGTGGGGATTTTTCCAGACATCTAGTATGAATATCACAAAAAAAAACACTATTGCAGAGTGCCATCCGTGGTACCAGATATGCTCAATTTCCATGAAAAGCATGCTGGCACCAAACAAAGCAATGGATTCCAAAGAGGCCCTCAGACAGGCAACTATCTGTCTCACTCAAACGCAGGAGGAAGTGGAGGAAATGGAGATGAGTGGCGAGC